>OY728135.1:660965155-661339249 GCA_963277665.1 Viscum album | reverse complement strand
CGGCCAGACGGCACCTCATTCGGAGGTGCCGTGTGACCGCGGCGGCCAGAAAAGCGTTTCCGGCGCCATAAAACACCAAAACGGCGTGCGGCCGTCCCATTCGGAGCAAACGTGCTCCGAACGACCTGAAATGAGATTATTTCTTGAATCGAAGTTTCTAAATTATTATAGCTAATTGATTTGATATTATATATGTATTAAATATATATTAAAACATTTAAAATATATTATATATATATATATATTTAAAATATTGTATTTAATAGTATATATATGAATATTTTTACATATATATATATATATATATATATATATATTTATATTGAATTCAATAAAAAAAATTTTAAAAATTTTTTTTTTTTCGGATAGCGACCGCCAGAGGCGGTCGCTATAGGGTGCCATGCCGGCCCACTATAGCGACCGCCAATGGCGGTCGCTGTAGGGTGCCATGCCGACCCACTATAGCGACCGCCAATGGCGGTCGCTAAAGGCCTCTAGCGACGAGGCAACACCGACCGCCAATGGCGGTCGCTAATGGTCTTATTTATAGTAGTGAGGGCAATGTAAAATTTTATAATCTTTCTTATATAAATGATCTTATTATTTTTTTGTTAATGATTACTTATTCTTAATTTACAGCAAACAAGGAAAGCTCATCAAGAGATCCAATCTAAAAATGTATACCCTCATAGTTTATCTCGGGGAGGGTATGCATTATTGGAAGAACAAATGATGGCAGAAAAATTTCAACAACTAAGAGCTGAGTCTTCAAGCTCTGGAGAGGTGGCCCCTCCATCCCCTCCATCTAGACATGAGAAATGGAAAAGAGCTCGGAAGGGCAAAAAAGGACAATATCTTTCGGAAGAATCGAGACTCGTAGTTGAGAGGATTGTAAGATATCTATTTTATTTATTTAAGTTTACTATTTTAGTCATATATTTCCAATCATTATAGAAATGTTCAATTAATTATTACAGGACTCTCTTGAGGAGCAGAGTTCACAGGGGACATTTACACCATCTGGGAGGGAAGATATTTTATCTGTGGCATTGGGAAAGCCCGAACATCCTGGCCGTGTAAGAGGATATCCGGCAGGTGTATCGGTAAGAAAAGTGTTGCCACGTTCCTCAACTTCTAACGTTGAGGGAGTTTATAAAAAAAATAGAATCCTTGGAGGCTGAAGTCCATAATATTAATGCGACAATGGAGGACAAGATTAGAGCATTGGTGCAGGTTATGTTTGCAGACTTGCAAAGACAATTTCAGGGTGCAGCTCCCACTCCACCTCTCCCAGTAGCTCCCACTCCCCCACCTCTGCCTGCGGACCCCATTTTTGATCCTCCTCCTCCGCCGCAGCTACCTACTTATTGTGAGTTGTATGTTGATGATCCTCAACATCATATAGTTGCATATGGGATGGTATATTGTATAGGAGATACAGTTCATCATCAACAGTTAGAGGTAGAGAATCAGAGGGTCACTGTACAGGATATTATAGATAGATCAGCTCGGATACCATTACCTACAGATGAGGTGACGATAGTTGGACATAGTATCGGACATTTTTTACTTTGGCCATCCAGACTTCTTCGACTCATTACCATAGAGGTATGGATGTTATATCTTTTATTTTATATTTTTATTAATGTTTTATCATTTGAAAACTAATATATTTTTCAATTTATTTTTACAGGAATACTTCAAAGGTAAAGAAATATTGTATAGACAACAACAAAGACAGATAGCTATGACATCAGATGCAGATACTAGCAGTCTTGACAAATTGTCAAGATATTCAAATTTGTTGGCGGATCATTATGACTTTACAATGGAAGCTCATGTCTGTGGACGTGAACTAAGTGTGGGGATTATGAAAACTGATATCATGGAGTTTGTCACTGGAGATAAGTTGGGCATCAACGTGGTGCAAATTTTTATCATGTAAGTCTTAACACCTTTTCCTTGCATTATATTTATTAAAAATGTATACTTATGTCTGCTTTGTATTAGGTATCTGTATAAAATTTGTGAGAGGAATGAGATGACAGATGTATATGGATTCGTGGACCCACAATTGATTTCCCCTGAAGCATGTGCATTGGATGAGGAACAAAGAATGATTTATATTGCTGATAGATTTGAAAAGAATGTAATCACACAGTGTTGGATGATGCCTTTTTGTGAGAGGTATGAAACACATCCCTCTCAAAGAGTTAATTATCTTTTAACATAAAAAACCACTAATGTTAAATTTCCTTTTATCAGGGATCATTGGATGTTAGGGGTATTTTGCCCTAGGGAGAAATCACTTTATTGGATATGCTCTCTCCATGATGATGTGCGAGAAAGTTTTAAGAATATATTGGAAACGTAAGTTTCAATTTCACAATAGTTTTATATATTATAATGAATTTTAAATTTACCCCATTCGTATTATTTTCTAACAGGGCATGGGTCCACTTTCGAAAAATCGCAATGAAAAGGAATTTCAAGATCAAATATGTACATGCAAAGGTAAATATCCATTTATAATTTGTACATTTTGATTTATTACATAAAAATAATATATTGAATTTACACTCATTCAAACAGAAATGTCATGAGCAACAAGGCATCATCGAATGCGGATATTACATGTTAAGATTTATGTATGAAATAATAACAACTGGGACAGTTCTGAGTTTTGACCTGGTAAGATTTCCTCTTTCTCATAATATTTCAATTTGATTTATTCATTATACACGTTGACTACTATCCTTTTCCTTTGTAGATTTTTGATGACCCTCAACCCTTTACTGCTGAAGATATCAAACACTTACAAGTGGAGTGGTCAAATTATTTTACAGGTTTGATTGAATTTTAGTTGTTTGTAAGGTAAAATGTAATTTTGAATATTGTCAATGTAATTGTGTATTTCGTAGTCGTTTAGGTTGGATTTAGTTTTTTTTTGAAGTTGACAGTGTAAGTTTTGAATGTTATATAAGTGAATGTTTAATTTTTCTCTACTTCTTGTTTTGGTCTACTGTTGATGGTTTTTCTGGTCTGGATTTTGGTATGGGGGAGAGGTTCCAAGGGGGTGGGTGGGTGTTTGGGGGGTGTCCAAGGGATATGGGAGGGGTGTACAAGGTGTGTTTGGGGCTGTCCTAGGGGTCGGGGGGTGTAAATGAGGGTAGGGGTGTCCAAGGGGTGGGGGGTGTCCAAGGGATATGGGAGGGGTGTCCAAGGTGTGTTTGGGGCTGTCCAAGGGGTCGGTTGGGTGTAAATGAGGGTGGGGGGGCTGTCCAAGGGGTGGGGGGTGTCCAAGTGGTGGGGGGGTGTCCAAGGGATATAGGAGGGGTTTCCAAGGGGTGTTTGGGGCTGTCCAAGGGGATGGGGGGGTTTCCAAGGGGTCGGGGGGATTCCAAGGGGTCGGGGGGTGTCCAGGGGGTGGGGGGTGGGGGGGCTGTCCAAGGGGTGGGGGTGTCCATGGGGTGGGGGGGTGCCCAAGGGATATGGGAGGGGTGTCCAAGGGGTGTTTGGGGCTGTCCTAGTGTTCGGGGGGTGTAAATGAGGGTGGAGGGTGTCCAAGGGGTGGGGGGTGTCCAAGGGGTGGGGGTGTCCAAGGGATATGGGAGTGGTGTCCAAGGTGTCTGGGAGTTCTGTCCAAGGGGCCGGTTGGGTGTAAATGAGGGTGGGGGGGATGTCCAAGGGGTGGGGGTGTCCAAGGGGTGGGGGTGTCCAAGGGATATGGGAGGGGTGCCCAAGGGGTGTTTGGGGTTGTCCAAGGGCTCGGGGGGGTGTCCAGGGGTCGGGGGGGTGTCCAAGGGGTCTGGGAGGGCTGTCAAGGTGTGGGGGGGTGTCTGATGGGTGTTTGAGGCTGTACTAGGGGTCTTGGGGGTGTAAATGAGGGTGGGGGGGGCTGTCCAAGGGGTGGGGGTGTCCAAGGGGTGGGGGTGTCCAAGGGATATGGGAGGGGTGTCCAATGGGTGTTTGAGGCTGTACTAGGGGTCGTGGGGGTGTAAATGAGGGTGGGGGGCTGTCCAAGGGGTGGGGGGTGTCCAAGGGTTGTGGTGGGGATCCAATGTGGTGGGGGAGGGCTAGCCAGGTTGTTAGGTGGGTATAGATGAGGGTGGGGTTCAGTTGGGGCTTGGGGGAGGGCTGGCATGGTTATTTTTGTTGTTTGGTTTCTGGTTGCTTTTTGGTGAGAGCAGTGCAATTATTTTAAAAAAATATATATCGCTTTCACGTCGGTTATAAAATAATCGATGTGGTAAATAAATCGGTAGGGGTTTATCACATCGGTTTTTTCGAGAACCGACGTGATAAACCGTTCCCAGGCCTTTTATCACGTTGGTTCTTAATATAACCGACGTGCTAAAAGGCCTGGGAATCGATTTACCACGTTGGTTATTGGATAACCGACGTGCTAAAACATTTCCCAAGCCTTTTTATCACGTCGGTTATTTAAGAAACCGACGTGATAATAGGCCCGGGGAAGGGTTAATCACGTCGGTTATGTCATAACCGACGTGATAAACGATATCCCAGGTGTTTTATCACGTCGGTTTAGAAAATAACCGACGTGATAACCCCCCCCCCCCCCCCCCCCCCGCGCATATTTATCACGTCGGTTATTATATGAACCGACGTGATAAACACTGTGATGTTAGGGATGTTACGTCGGGTTTTAAATAACCGACGTAAAAAACGTTATTTATAACGTCGTCCGTATTAACGTCGCCTAAAAACCGACGTAAATAATGCAAAATAACCGACGTAAAAAATGTTTTCTGCACTAGTGTAGACAAAATAACACCTAACTTCACCTACTCCGACCATTACCAATGAAAGAGGTCATATTTCAATAGAAGTCATACCCATTCTCTACCACCCAGGGAAAAGACCTAATATTTAGTCTTGAACACTATTATCTCACTTAGATTGGGGTCTCATACAAAATCTTGATATCATGCCCAATATCATACCACTTCCCTTTAACTCGAGGTTATTTCTCCTACCTTGTCTCATAAAATTTTTCAAAAAACCACCCTTTCACTTAGGGTGAAGTTGAGTACCTTATCTCAGACCATGAAACACACCACCAACCTCTCAATTAGTTGAGGTATCATAACCAAAATTTATGCAACAGCATGAGTTCTAATGAATTGATTTTTTTGATGGATTGTGTTGCATGATACACCAAGTTAATCTTTATTTATATGAAATAAAAAGTTAATTTTACACAAACAGAAACACATATTTTATCTTTTGGTATATGAAAAACTCCGTTTTTCTTGTGTTACACACAATAATAAGTTCCCTCGAAAACTTTTCTTACATACAAGACTGAGTTTTACCGAACTAAAATACCATATTAATAATATACGAAAATATTACTATAGTTATCACCTAACTAATGGAGTTGAGGGTATGAAAAGGATTAAATAAATTATGAAAATTTGGTTAATGAATGTTTATAAAATTAATTCTTTGGAAACCAATTAATTATAAATGAAAGTAAGAACTATTTGAAAATAAATAAATTACCTTTCTATAAAACTATTTCTCTATGCACAGACATGTTTTATGTAAATAAATTAAATAAACCTATTTTGATGATTAGTTTTAATGAAATTTATATATTAAATTAATATTTGCTTTAATAAAATATTTATAATTCATCTTATGTGTTTTCCAAAAGAGTGATAATAATAAATCCAATTTTATGTATAAAAAGATATATTTTTTAAAAAGGTAGTTTTACCACCTTTTAATGGTGTAATTATTTTAAAATTAAATTTTGAAACTTTTATAAATTATATTTAAAAATATATATTTTTTAAATTAAAATTTCAAAATTATTTTAGGTTAAATTTGTGGTTTTATTCTGAAAAGTTTCATTTTTTGATGAGTAGTAAAGAATATTGAATCTTAATTCAAAACTGACATTTTTTAAAATAATTTATAAAGTGAAAATATATTTTTAATAGGTTTTAAAGTCTAAATGGGTCAATTATACATCTATTGATACAATTTGGGTCATTGGAATCATTTTTATAATGAATTTAGATATAAATACTTAGTAAACTTTGGAACATTTTCACTTTAAAACCCCACTTTCTCTTCCCGTATGTGGGATTAATTTCAAAATACGTTCATACACTTCTAAGAATATAATTTATAAAAATAGATTCAATAATTTTAATAATAATAATTTATAATTTAAAAAAATTAAACATAATTTTTTACCAAAATTACTAGTGAAAATATTTAAATTTAATAACAATGATTAAGGTAAAAACAAGACTACTCAGTGGTAAAACATAGAATATAAGGTGTAATAAATAACCAAAACTTATAAAAATCCATTTTATGGAAATATTTATACTCTTGTGACATTAGGATAAACTTTTATGAGCTTTTTGGACATTTTACTATGATAGTAAACCATATAATAAGTTAAGTAAAGAAAAGGACAAAAAAAGTACTTTTCTTCCTTATAATTTCTATAAACCTTTAAACTAGGAAAAAACAACATAAGCTCAGTTGTAAATATTATTTTGGAAGATAAATGGGTTTGTTTATCATTATATTAGATTTTAATTTTTTATATATGATATAGTGACATTAAATTTTTAAGAAGAACCAATGAAAGAATTATTTTGTTATTAATTAAATAAATCAAATGATACTAAAAACATTTAAATTCAAGTAAATTGAATGAATTATTGTGATAAAATATTTTTTTAGATTAATATATCATTTTAAATAGTTTTCAACATAATTTATTTAATTTCCATTATTTTCTTTATATTTTTTTAATTTAAATTAAACGAATAATGTAAAATTGACATTAATGTCATTTTATAATAAATAGTATTTTATTAATTGTTTTAAATTACTATATATATATTGTAAATTTATTTTTAAATATTAATAAATAACAAATATTTTTATTTCATAGACCAATTTTTCTATTATATTGACTATATTGACCGTTAAATAGAAAACACACAGTTAGCACTACTATAGTTAAAGCAGTGTTTTGCACGTTACATGAACTTGTGTTAAAGTTAATTCCAAAAAAAATATGATTTATAATTCATAAATTAGATATATTATTTATAATTAGTGATTCCAAATTATATAATATGTATCACTCTAAATTAGTCTTAAATAATAAATTACTTACTTTCTAAAAATAGTTAACATAATGAAAAACCAAATTGGTAAATTAAGGAAACATACGATTTGAGGAACTAAATATTTAAAAAATGTGTATAAATTTTTTTGGAGGTTTGGATAGATCATATCATCTATATGAACCTTTAATTATAATTTTTTGAGTAACTTGACGTAATATTGACCTCCTAATAGTAAATACTTTTGAATTTTTACAAGAACACCACTCATCCTCATCTATAAAAGGTACCTCACTCTCACTAATTCTTCACACCTATAAAGCCATTTAGATCATCCAATATAGGAAAAAATCACTTATCCTCTTCCCTCCTCTAATACTATAATCCTATCTTTGGGAATAAATCAAACCAATGAATTCCTTTAGTGTAAAGAAAAAGGAGATACCCAAAGAAGAGGTAACATTCGTCAACAAACATTTTTGTTTTATTTATTCCTCAGACCCATTAAATTATTTTTATATCATGATTAAATAATAACCTAAGTAACTTAAATATACTAATATTTTTTTATGTTAAGTTTATGACCTACAGTATTACACAATTCTATCAAATGGGTTATAAAATCATCGTTCATGTGTACGGTGAACTACCGGCTCACAAACCAATGTCATCCGTTTTTACATTACCACCTTTAAAGGTTGATAATAATGATTAAAATACTATTTATATTTGATATATAAGATATTTATGATATCTTTATTCTTCTAAAATTATTATATAATGCATACCTTCATGATTTCTGTTTTTGGTAATACGATGACATTGTTAGTGTGTCCGGCAGACTACCACCTCAAGAAGCGATGTGATTATTTCATGATATACATGGAATGTATTAAGAATAAGTTTCATAATTTTTTTGATATATATGATATAAATATTATTATTTAATGATAATATATCATATACTTTTATTTCTTTCAATACAACAGGAAAATGGAAAGACCGTTCATGCATACGTACGACCTACCCTCTATATGAATTATGTACTCCATTTCCTATATCTATCTTTTATAGATAATTATAAACACATATATAATAATTATATACCATATTTTTATCATGTTTCTCATTATAGAGATTATTAAATCATTATCTAAGTAATATTATGAATAATAACAAGACAAAACATGTATGAAAAACAAAGTGGTTATTAACATAAACATAACATTAACATAAAATTATTAATAAAGGAGTAAAATAAAGTCATAAGTAAATAATATATAGTATAAAATTTTAATATGGTTTTTTTAGAGATTTATAATAAAATAATATTTATTATTTAAGAGTTTAGAATGAGTATGATGAGATTCAATACTTAAGGTAAGGGATTTATGTCTCACTTTTTACTTTTGTGAGACACGTGTTGTATTCACCAGCTCTTTCTTATATGTGGTGTATATACTACCCATTAATTTACTTTATGATTCTTCTAATTAAAATTTTTAGTATTTACACATCCATTTGAGGATCTATATTTCATGGGGTTATATTTTCAAAGTTACCAAAGTGGTAAGATAATTTTCTCTCAATTTTCCTTCTTTGAGACACATGTTATGTTGTGTACCTATATTCTTTTATAAGGTGTATATACTACCCCTTTGAAATTTAATATCATGAATCTCATTATTTTTATGATATTTTAATATTCATGTAATTTTATCCTTTCATGTGTTTTTTATTTTATGTTACCAAATTTTTAAGAGTATATTACTACAATCTCGTTGCTTATTAGGATTTCTTATGATTTTTCTTACATTGATAAAATATTAAATTCCATCTCTCAATAATTATCATGTATTTTATTATCCTCTTGTTATTCATGATATCATCAAGTAATGGTATTATTTATACACTCATTGGCTCTTAAGATAATTAATAAAGTGTTTTTAATAATATTCAACCTTATTTATCTATTTAGTAGGAAATATGTTTTATTCAAAAAACAATGTTTTTTAAAAATGTTATCAAAAACAATTAAATGAAATTTTAATCTCATTTTCAAAGAAAATTATTTTTAAAAAAATTATGATTTAAAAAAACGTAAAATGGGTTTCAAATATTATTTTATATTATTTCAAGGTTATTTCCAAAGAAAAGTGTTTTAAAAATATTTTATGTTCTGAAAAGTGTTTTTAAAAGGAGAAATTGTATTCTCCTCAAGAAATGTTTCAAATGGTTTTTAAATCTTACTTCATAAGTTCTCAAAGTGTTTTTTAATGAAAATTATTTTAAATTTTTTTTATGTATTTAACAAATGATTTTCAAAGAAAGGATATTTTCATTAAGAAATTCTCCAAGTGATATTTCCAAATCCCTCTCAATCTAAGATGACATTTTTACGAACCAAATTTTTTGAATAATATTTGTTTCCTGACAAATTGTGTTATATTATGTTGTCCTCAACATAAATATATCTCTTTAATAATTAAGTGAGTATAATTTGAAATGTTACCATCGGGTTTCGAATGTTATATGATTATTGGTCAATTATAACCATTGGTCAATATGAATTTTGTAAACTATACTCTTAATAATGATTTTAATGTTATAATTATTATTCATAAGTAGAAACGATAAAGGAAAATTAATGCATAAAAAATATTCAATGGCATCATCTAGTAGATTCATGTCATACAAAGCCCATTTTTTAGATCTTGGGAAGGAGGTAGAATCACTAGGCTTTTCTATTGACCAATCCCAAGCCTATCTTAAACATTTTATGATTGAATGAAATCTCCTATGATAGAAGTGCAAGTTAGTGGAAATTAACACTCAGTGATGTTAGCCGAGCCACCCCATGAATCTGTCAACATCACACACCTTACCTTTAGGTCATATTAATGTGTTATAAGGGGTTATGTTTCATATCCATGGTTATGTAATGTATAGTATCTTTTTATAAATAAGATTTTTGTTACACCATTTTTTTTTTGAGAATAGTTTTTACTAAGAATATGATGAATTTGATAAATTGATTTTTCATACAGAAATTTAACTTTTCAAACATGATATAATTATTATATTAAATTAATTTATTATGAATAATCTTTATTTTAATGATATATTATGATTAATATTATCTTATTTAAATTTAAATGATAAAAAAATTATATTTTTTTCAAGTGTTAGAAAGTTTTCTATGCATTTTTATCCGCAATTTTTTTTAATAAATAAAACAATTCTATTTAAATGTTTAATTTATCATAATTATAGAATTATTATGATAAAATAAAAATCATTTTTGAAAAAAAAAACTTTAAAATTAGGTTAGGGTGAATTTAAGAGAATTTTAAAAAATATTTTTTTGGTGAATAGTAAAAATACAGTTTTTAGTTTTTGGTATGTTAAATTACATCATAATGATGTATTATGTAATATAATATTATGGTTAACTCTTGTGGATTACAAAATCATAATATGTGTCCCATGTGGCCAAAACCATTGGAAAATTTCATGGGCAAGCCCTTGGTTTTTCAAATACCACTATTGAGGTGTCTAAGGAAATTAATAAAAAATCCCTCACTTTTGCTATAAATACCCAACCATTTCTAAATTATATTTTATTCATAATTCATCCTCTATGAATAACTGGTATTTTTACCTAACAAGGATTCATACCAAGGTGTCCTCAAGTCCCCAAGGTCCCAATATTCGAGTTTTAGGAGTTACTCTTCAAGGTATCAGAAATCTCAACTTCCATTTTCCTTTCATGTTATCTTTTTATGTGGTATGTCATTCAAATTTCCATACCATGTTATTTTGTAGATTTTATTATATCCCTTTAAAATATTTATATTATTTTATAAATGGGAGATCCTTTTACCCTCTCTTTTTAATGTTTTTTAAAACATGTTTCATACTCGTTATGCTGCCGAATTTTCTTCTCAAAGTTTCTCTCAATTTCTCAAGAAATTATTTTATTTTCTTTGTGTGAATACCCAAACCTATTTATTTTCAAATTTTATTCACTAATATGTAAAAATTATTTATTTTATTTATGAATTGAAATTCATAAAACC
The DNA here is from genome assembly GCA_963277665.1 of Viscum album. Classification (NCBI taxonomy): domain Eukaryota; kingdom Viridiplantae; phylum Streptophyta; class Magnoliopsida; order Santalales; family Viscaceae; genus Viscum; species Viscum album. The sequence continues at coordinate 661,328,049 of OY728135.1, read as the reverse complement.
CGAATTCTCTTTCCATGGGTTATAAAGGACATAATGATCATGTTTTTAAGCACTTTTTAAAATGCCATGATATTAATACGAAACTCATCTCTTTTATTCTCCATGGGTTATTTATGCGATTTTTTATTATGATCTATGTGTCTCATATAAAAATTATGATATATTAATGGTGCGCCCTAACATCTCTCCAATGCATTGGGTAAATAATTTAATCTCTAGATATAAAATGTTTTACGATACCTTGGTGAATAACCTTGGTAATTTTTATGACACCTCGGTGAAAAACCTTGGAGATATTCTTATGAATGTCTAAAATAAATATTTTAGACACATTTCAAAGTTATTATTCATGTTCATTTATTTTTTATCTACCTCATGTTATCTCTTTTATTCCATAATGACATTCCTCATGTTCTTATAGAATTTCATCAAGATCCCATATAAATTGTTTCTCTTTCTCTCCCTTACTGGGATATATGCTCACCCTTTCATTTGATGTATGTCCCCAGGTTATGATATGAAGTAAATTTACTTTGTATTAACCTTTGATGAGTCCTTTCAAGTGGATTAGAATAATTTTTTTATGTTTTCATGTACTATGTACCTTATTTACAAGAAACTAAACTTTAAAAGATCCTTGTTTTTGTACAATCTAATGAAAGTTTATGTATAAAAAAGGTGGTATTCCATAGTTAGTGTCAAATGATGGTTTAGTTATTTTTGGAAACTAGGATTTTCAAACTTTTGGAATAACCCTATAGAAATTTTTAAATATAGGAAAACATCTGGGTATTTTGGTAAAATATTAAGTGGTTTTCGATAAAATAAATCTATGTCTAGATATGAACAAGTGGATGGGGCTCTGGAATAGATGTTTGTAGGGTTAAAAACTCTAACAAGGTGTGTCAGGATTAACTTGGCATAACATAGTACATGAAAACGAGCCTTACTGCACTCCTAGTTTGACACTCTCGGGGGATATGTTGGGTTTATCATAATCTTTTTATTAAACATTATGAAGGATTTATATAAAATGTAATTGATGTAAAAGAATAATATATTTAAAAATGATGTTTTAAGACATTAAATTCATTTATAATTATAATATTATTAAATTAAACACATTTATCACTGAGGTTTTCTTCTTTTAGAAAATGGTAGGGAATATGTGAAATTGCATAAATGGTGAGCATGTTGGACCAGGCACTAATAGTATAATGATGTAATATGGAATTGAAAACATTTTGAGAATGATGAATCAAATGTATCAAGTTATGAATAATAAATTGAATCATGAATAGATACCAGATTCACCTCGAAGGTAATAACATTCTATTTAGTCCTTTATTCATCAATGACCACCTTCTTTTAGTGGATTTACCAACCCATTGACTGCTGAACAATGAATAAGATCAATTGAAAATATATTTTCTATACTTCTTTGTTCGGAACAAGGAAAAGTCACCATGGATATGTACCACTTAGAGGGAGAAGAAGATCAGTTTTGGATACTATTTAAAAACAAAAAACCAAAAGGGTGGATTGAAGATATGGTGTGGGAAGAGTTCAGGGGAACCTTTTTAAAAATATATTTCCCTCGTTCAATGTGAACAAAAATAGAGAAGTAATTCTTATTTCTAAAGTAGAAGCAAAATGATTCTATAGAAATCTATGAAATAAAATTCACAAGAATTTATCGTTAAACCTCTAGATTTTTCATGGATCCTAATGGGAAGTTTTATAGATTCTTTGGTGGACTAAGACCCCATCTATGAATGAATCTTGCTAATTGAGACTATGTCAGCTATGAGGAGATAGTATAAAGTGTTATGAAGGTTGAACTAGAGTTTGGTGAGACATATTGGTCTCACAAATCTATTGAATAGAAGAGATCAGTGGATCCAAGATTAGGTAGTAACTTGGATCATGGAAGAGGAGGAAAGAAAGTGAAAATTTACACATATAAAAAATTTGGGAAGAAGCATTCAAGGAACTACTTTCCTTGGAGTGGGAAATGTCACAAGTGTGGAATAGATGGCCATATTTCTAGGAATGGTTGTAGTGTGGTGAGGCCTCAAATTATCAACACTAATGATAAGGGAATATGGATCATGGGTGACCTGAAGTCCAATGATTTAGGTGTGTATAACTTGAGAACTTCTCCAACCACATTCCAAAACTGAAGTTAATTGAGGGGAATAACCATATACCTCAAAATAGGCCAAGAGAGAAAGTTCATGCATTTTTTGTCATGGTAGTTGAATTTTAAGCTTCAAATGATGTGGTGGCAAGTACTATCATTTTTATTTAAAAGTTATAAATTAATTTGTTTGATTATGGTTTTATACATTCCTTAATTTACTCCAAGTTAGCAAAGAATATAGAATCAATCCCTTAACTAATAGAAGTAGAGTTACCAGTAAAGACTCACAGAGGTATTATCCAAGAATCAATACTGTATAAAAACTCCATTATTAACTTTTGTTAGGACAAAGATGGTAATGAAGAGTATCATTTTCAAGTAATGTATTTTTTAATCAAGGATGTTTGAGAAGAAAGTAAATCACTTCACTTTGTATATGTGGATGATCGTACTAATCTTCATAATAAGGAAATTATATTCACATGTATTAAGAAATTACATTTGATTTGGAAATAAAGATATTGATGTAAGGTAGGGAAGTTATAATACTTTCCATGGTAAATATGATGATGCTTTGATGGTTTTTATTTTAAATATATCATAATTTTTCTAGAGAACTTGTGATGCGATCCTTATGACTGTAAGGGGGAGAATATGTTTTGTCAATCATTTTTTGTTTTCATTAGAAAGAAATATTTTTCTCGATGATTGTTAACTAGCATGGTTGGTTTTTCTGAATCATATTTTAAGGTGGCATAGTTTCCTAGTTTTTTCCAAATTTTTGGGGACCAAATTTTGAAGGATGATAAGCATCAAGAAATATGGATTTCCTTTAAGATCTCATTAAAATATGGTAAATGTGTGACTTTTGCGAAGATTCTCTTCATTAAGGGTGTTTCATAAAGGCATAAAGATTTTGATGGTGATCTTCACGATTACAAGAAATAGATCATCGTGATTTTGTGATGGGTTTATGGGGATCTCCGCAACAACATCAAATATCAAAGGAGTATCGAAAAAGGAAGTGCACCGCAAAGATATATTTGGTTGATCTGAAAAATGCACTGGAGATGGTAGAGAATCATTAATGGGTGAGCCTATAAATATGAGGTGACCCCCACTTTATTTTTATTTAAGTAATCATAGAAAATACAAAATCACTCTAATTTCACAAAGTTCAAAGAGGTCTGCAAAGTGGTATTTCTATGCAAGATTCAGCATTGAAAAAATACTTGAAAATTCTTGACTGATGCCATTGATCTTAATTAATGAGTTCTTCATGATGATGGGATATCTTGCATTGACTCAGTAATCTTTTTTATGGTAGTTGGTTTTGTGAAGGTAGTTTGATTTTCAAAGGTTGGGAGATTTGTGACGGGAGATTAGTAATTTAGATTTGAGAAAATAATCTTTGAATACCTAGATTAAGTGGACATAACTTTCATAGAGCATCAAAATTAGAATGAGGTATTAGACTATGTTTCATTACAAAGTTCTGGAGGTTCTTACTAGCTTATGGGAAAAAAGAATAATTGTTTTAAAAGATCAAATTTTTGGAAGTAGATCAAGAAGCACCGTAACATTGAATTACATCATTTTGTGCTAGAAGAATCACACTCACTATAAGATTGGTTTTATAGTTCTACATGAGTGTAAGGGAACATCCTACTAAATGTATTCCACATTAAAGTATTGTTTTCTAGTGGATTTTGTGGTATTGGATTGTTTAAAAACCATGCCTAGGATGTATTCACTCTTGTTGAGTAATGAATCTTATAAATTCTTGTGTACCTATGGATGTGTGTTTGATTTGTGTTCAGTAGGGAAATAAATCTTTAAAAAGTGGTGAAGGTTTTTTCAAAAGTAAATATATATAAAAGAAAAATATATCACTGATTCACTCCCTCCCCCTCTCAGTGATACTTGGATTCTGACTGGGAAACATCAATTGGAATTATAGGTAAATGTTCCCTTCATTTTTTTCTTTTCTGAAGTTTTGAAGAGAAGTTGTGAAGGATATTCTAAATTTTGTGCATTATTAGGTGATTTAGATATTTTATGGAAACAATTTTCATATCTAGAAAGATAAAATGATGCCTTATCTTATTTATCTTAGGTATGAAGTTCTTGAAGCTAAAATAGATGGATTTTCTCCTTCTGATGACAAGGTTCCTCTTACACATTTATATAAAAACAATCTTGAGAATTGTGGAAGAGCTAAAAATAAATTACTCACATCACTTTCTAAGACTTATTTTTTAATAGTGAAATGTGTTTCTATAGTTAAAAGTATCTGGGATAATATAAAAACATATATGAATGAAATACAAAAGTGAAGAAGGTAAAACTTCAAATATGGAGGCTAAAGTATACAGATTTGAAAGTGGGTGAGATTGAATCTATTGTTGTCTTATTTACTAGGGTAAATGAAATTTTCATTAAAATCAGATGTCTTGGTGAAATGTTTTATGATTCTATGGTTGTTGAAAAGATCTTAAAAATTATGCTCGAAAATGTTGATGCTAAAGTTTCTTCATTAGAAGACAGATACCCAAAAACATTATCTCTGGATGATCTGCATAGCATTATCATCACTTATTAAATGAGAAAGGAGAATAATATGAAGAGAAAAATAAAATCTGGTAGATAAATGTCTTTCAAGGTTTCCAATATTGAGAACTATAAAAAGGAACTTGAGGAAAAAGATGTTACTGACTCTGACACAAAAAATAAGTTATGTAAAAATCTTGATGAATTTTACCCTTATTTACTAAAAGTGTGAGAAGAGTTTCATGTAAATACAAAGGGATACATCCCTTGATTTTTTTGAATGTGGAGTCATTGGAAAATTTGCAGCTAACTGTCTTCAAATAAATAAAAAAGGAGATAGGGATGATGATGAAAGAAGACCAAGAAGATCATGGAGAAAACCGGCTAACAAAGATAAATATTTGGCTAAAGGGAAGGATAAAAATTTCTTAAAATTAAAAATAAAATTTTTTTGTCTAAAGATGAGGAATAATAAGGTAGTAAAGTTCAATCCACAAAATCTTGTAGTGAGAAAGTTGGAGATAATACCTTTATTGCAAGAGTAAATAATGAAGATTTCAGGAGCAGTAGTTTCGAATAAGAAGAAACTCAACATGAATCTCACTTAAAAGAAGAGTTGAAAGAATGTATGAGAAAGATTATATGATTTGAAAAGGAAAATATAAAGTTAATAAATTATATCTCCTCAATAAATAATTAATATTATTTTCTTGATAAGAAAGTAAATCTGGTAAAATATATTGATGATCCGAAGAATTATCTTGAGAATAAAAATAATCATAATGAACATATCAAAATAAAGTTGAAGAAAAAATTAGAAGAGTTAGAACTTTTCCAACAGAAAATTTATAATAATTAATAAAATAACATAAGTTTCAAAAACTTTATCTCATTATATTTTAAAAGTACTGGAAAGAATGATCCTAATAAGGATAAAAAAATTTACCTTAAAAGGTTGAGAAGAAAGATGGAATTGGTTCTGAGAATGATAAAGCTAAGAAAGTTATGAATGTGGTTAAAGTTTACAATGTGGAAATATTTGAAATATCTAAAAATCCTAAGTATGAAAATATTATTATTACTTTTGGTTCTGATAATCTTGGAAATAAATATGATCTAAGGAATAAAGTTATTTCTGAAAATATGAAGGTTGATGGTCAAAAACAATTTTGTTAAGAAGGTTTCTAGAAAGCATTTTCACAAATCTAGTCAATATAGAAGTTTCATAGGGAAATATTATTTCTATGGCTACTACTAGTATTGTGGGGGATTAGTACATACTAAAAATATGTGTTGGTTCAACCAAAAACATCTTTACAATTCCACAGGTTATGTAAGATAGTGTTTTAGGGGCAGTCAATCCTCTCAAAAGAAGAAGTTTGAGAGGAAAGTTCGGAAGAAATATAAGAAGGTTGGTGTGAAAATTGAGAATAGGTTCCAACCACTGGAAACTATTTGTGAAATATTTGAACAACCTAGACATATTTCTAAGGATTTTCTTGTTCTATTACTAAAACAATAAAAGCATCTCAACAACCCTTAGGAGTTGGAGGTGAAGAAAGAAAAGGAAGAAGAAAAGGCTCTTATTGTTGAAAGTGCATTGAAAGTTATAAAAGGATAACAAACATGGATTATTGATATTGGGTGTTCTTCTAATATGATATGAGACTTTAAGTCATTGATTAATTTGAAATAATTCAAAGAAGTAATGGTGGTATTTGGAAATGATGAATATTTGATGATCAAAGGTGTTGGATCAGCCATCATTGTGAAATAAAAGTTGAAATCCATGAAATATTTATTTGTTTATGGGCTGAAACACAACCTTATGAGTGTTTCAAAACTTTATGATGAGTGTAACAAAGTTATATTCAGAAAATATGGGTTTTTAGTGAAAAATGAATAATATGGAAAGATAGTTATTATAGGACAACATTCACAAGGAAACTTATTCAAAGTTGATGAAATACAAAACTCTTGTTGCATGGGTATAGTTGAAGAAAATTAGTTATGGAATCAAAGGATGGGACACATGTTTCATAGAAACAGGAGAAAGATATCAAATTGATAAAGCGTATGAGATATTCTTGATATGTAAAGAATAAGATATTGGTGTTACACTATTTTCCAAAAAAGAGAAGATTTAAAATTATATGCATAAGAAAGTTTACATTAGTTCAAAATGACATGTAGATCTCGTTCATTATGATATATGTGGTACAATGAGAAAATAATCAACCAATGAAGATAAGTACTTCATCATATTCTTTTATGACTTTAATCACATTACTTGTGTTATGTACATGATACATAAGTTAGATTCTCTGAAAATGTTTAAGAGTTCCAGGAGGAAAGAAAAGAAGTACTATGAGTATTCTATAAAGAAGTTGAGAAATTATAATGGTGGTGGTATAATAATGAAGAGTTTAAATATTATCTAGAGAATCATGGAATTCTACAAGAGTTCAGTTCACCATAAACACATCAACAAAATGGTGTTTTTAAAATAAATAACAGAAGTCTAGTGAAAATGGGGAGAAATGTGTTACTTGAACATGGTCTCTCTCATTACTAATAAAGTCAAGTCATGATTACTATTGTGTATATTCAAAACTGATGTTTATAGAGGCCAAGTTTAGATATGAATCTATATGAAATGTTTTATAGAAAAACTCCATGTTTTAAAAACATGAGAGTTTTTGGGAGTCCATGCATTATAAAAAAGAATGGTGGAAAAATTGGAATGTTTTTGAAAAGAGGTAAAGATGGAATTTTTATTGGTTATACTCTAAAAGGAAAAAGGCTATAGATGTTTCAAAAAATAAAGGGGAATAGTTTTTGATTCTACTAATGTAAAGGTTTTTGAAAATGTTGAGAAAGAAAAAAATACTTCTACTTATGTGGATGTCAAAAAGGATAAATAAAGTCATGTTAACAATTCTGATAATGTTGTCTCTAGTGGTAATGTTAATCAGGAAGAATAATAAGACTCAGCTAATTCTATTGATGAGGAAGATACTCGAAAATCTCATCCAAGATTAATGAAACAAGTGGAATCTCATAACATTATTGGTGATCAAAATCAAAAGGTCCAAATAAGAATAATAAAAAATGTTGTTACACATACTTCTTTGTATTCAAAAGTGGAGCTGAATGATGTAAAACAAGATTTTGAGAATCCAAAGTGGGTTCAGGATATGAATGAAGAGCTTGATTAGATAAAAAAGAATGATACTTGGGAACTCATTCCCAAGGTAGATAAAAAAATGTTATTGGTACAAAATGGGTCTTTTGGAATAAGTTGAATGAAGAATGAGAAGTGATAAGTAACATGGAAAGATTAGTATTAAAAGTTTACTCATAAATTGAAGGTATTTATTTTGATGATACTTTTGCTCTGGTGGAAAGGTTAGAAATAATTAGAATCTTTTTTTCTATTTCTGTGTAGTGAGGTTACAAGATCTTTTAGATGGATGTTGAATCCACATTCTTGAATAGTGATCTTGATGATGAAGTTTACATTGAAAAGGCATGTACCTTTTTATTTGGGAAAAATAAATGTTTTATGTGCAGGTTGAAGAAGGCTTTGTATGGGATAAAACAATCACTGAGGGAATGGTATTCCAAATTGGATACATTCTTGAGGAAGATGAATTTGAAGAAAGCTGGAGTTGATAGAAAACTTTACATCAATGAAAGATAGAAGTTTTCCCCCATTATAACTATTTATATTGGTGGAATTATCTTTTCTAGGAAATATGAAAGATTTTTTGAAAGATTTTTTGAAGAGATGAAAATGTTTTTTGAGATGTCAATGTTAGGATAAATTTAATTCTTTATTGGATTAAAAATCTTTCAAAAAAAGAAACAAATTTTTCTTTCTCAAGAAAATTATCCTAAGGAACTTATTAAAATTTTTGTCATGGAGAATTTGAAACTAGTTTCCACAAATATCAAAATGGTAACCAAGTTGTATAAAGATGGACAAGAAAATGGAGTTTACCAGAGAGAGTTTCATAATATGATTAGAATATTTTTATATCCGACTACCTCAAGACCCAACATTGTTTATGTTATTACCTTCTGTGAAATATTTTAGAGTGATCCTAAATAATCACATTTAATTTTTTGAAAAATAATTCTCAGATATATCAAAGGCACAATAAATTTTTGAATCATGTATGATATCTTAGAAAACATTGACCTATTTGGGTTCTCAGATTCTGATTGGGTAGGAAATGTTGATGATAGATGATCCACATCTGGTGGAGTTTTCTTTCTAGGATAAAGTTTTGTTAGCTGGAATACAAAGAAATAGAATTCATTAACTCTTATAACGACTGAATATAAGTATGTTTCTTCCACTCAAGCTGATACCCAACATATATGGATGAAAACTCAGTTTGAAGACTTAGTTGTAGAGGTGAAGTTACCCTTTCTCTTCATATGTGATAATCAAAGTGCAATCAATGTTACATGGAATCCAGTAAAACATTATCATTCAAAATATATTGACATAAAGTACCACTTCATCAAATATCATGTGGAGAAGAATGAATTTAAGCTATAATATGTTCTTACATTGGAATAAGTTGTTGACATATTCACAAAACCATTACCAAAGGAACCATTTTCTAAATTGGGGTTGAACATGGGTTTCCAACCTCCTTCTCATCAAGGTTAAGGTATGTGTTATTGTCCCCTATCCCATCTTATATTTGGATAGTGTTGTCAAGGGGGAGAATTATTTCATAAATCCATCCTTTTGGAAGAATTCATGAAGGGGGAGTTGTGGGTAAGATGTGAATCCAACATGTAAGTGTGTGAACTGTTATAACAATTTGTTTGAGTGGTTATAGGAAAAATAATTTTTTATTCCAAGAAATTTGAAGAAGTGGAGAAATATGAGGAAGAAGAGTGAGGAGAAGAGTTGAAGAGGTTTCATAGTCATCACTTTTTGGACAATATAGTCTTATTTCCAATAATTATTACTTCCTACAATGAGTTAGCTCATGTAGGATTATGATTTTTTATTAGTAATCCATTTCTTGAGTTTGATAAGTTTATTTATTTATGAATATTGATTGAAAACAAAATCCAAAGGGGGGTATTTTTATGACCAAGATGATAATGAAGAGTATCATTTTTAGGTATTGTCTTTTGTTGTCAAAGAAGTTTGAGAAGAAAGGAAATCAATTCACTTTTTATATGTGGATTATTGGACTCATATTTTTAATCATGAAATTAGATTCAAATTTATTAAGAAATTTCATTTGATTAGGAAAGAAATATATTGCTGGAAGGTAGGGAAGATACAATAGTTTTAGTGGTAAATATTACAAATTCTTTACTAGTTTGTATTTTAAAAATATCATTATTTTTCTGGAGAACATGGGATGCATGCCTTATTACTATAAGTGGGAGAATAGGTGTTTCTGATCGTTTTTTATTTTCATTTTAAAAAAATATTTTTCTATATGACTATAAAGCATCATGGTTGGTTCTTCTGAAGCATATTTTAAGGTGGCATAGTTTTCCAGTGTTTTTCAAATTTTGTGTGTCTAAAATTTGTAGGATGATCAGCATCATGAAATATGTATATCCTTGAATGTCTTATGAAAATATGGAAAATGTATGAGTTTTTTGAAGATGGGATTTGAAAATGGTGTTTTGTGAAGGCATGCAGATTCTAATGGTGATCTTCACGATTACGAGAAATGGTGCATTGAGAGCGCATGATGGTTTGACGGGGAGCTCTACGACAACGTTAAATATCAATGGAGAATCACAAATGGAGGAGCACCATGAATATATTTTTGAGTGATCTGAAAAAGTCACTGGAGGTGGTGGAGCATCATGAATGTGAGAGACTATAAATATGAGGCACTCACCACTTCATTTTTATATAAGTAAACAGAGAAAATTCAAAATTTCTATGATTTCATGAAGGTTGAAGAGCACCATGAAGTGGTATTTCTATGTCAGCTTGAGCATCATGAATAGAACTCTAAATTATTAACTAATGCCAATGCTCTTAATTAATGTGTTCTTCATGATGATAGGATATCTCATGTTGACTCGTAAGCTTCACGAAGGTAGTTCTTTCTGTGAAGTTAGTTTGCTTCATGAAGGTTGGGAGCTTCGTGAAGGGAGATTCACAAAAGAGCTTTGAAAAAAGAAGTTCTGAATACCCAGTTTAAGTGAACATAAATTTTATAAAGCATCAAAAGCATATTGAGGTATCGAACAATGTTTCATTATAAATTCCATAAGGTTCTTACCAACTTCAAGGTAGGAAAGAGAAGAATTGTTTTGAAAGATCAAATTCATGAAGTGGATCAAGAAGCACTATAACATTGAATTAAATAATTTTGTGCAAGAATAAGCACATGAACTATAGGATTGGTATCATAGTGCTACATGAGTGTAAGGGAACATCCTACTCATTGTATTCCACATCAAAGGATTATTTTCTAGTGGATTTTGTGGAATTAGATTATTTCCAAACTATACCAAGGACGTATCTTATCTTGTTGAGTAGTGAACCTTATAAATTATTACATACCGATGGATGTGTGTTTGATTTCTGTTCGATAGGGAAATAAACATTTAACAAGAGGTGAAGGTTGTTTCAAAAGTAAAGAAACATGACATAAAAATATATCACTAATTCAACCCTCTCCCTCTTAATGATACTTGGATCCTGACTGGGAAACATCAACTTTGGTGAGCACAATCTCATCAAAAATCTAGTATTCATTCCCACATTGGAATTCAACATTATACTAGGTATGGACTGGCTCTCAAAGTATAATGATAAGATCAAACACATAAGTAAGGAAATCTTAGTGATCTTGAATGGAAATCCTACATTTGGTTTAAAATGAGAGATATCTTAACATGATCTTTTTCTAGAATAACAACCTGTATTATTGTTTATGGATATGATCAGTTAATATAAATAATGAAATGTAAGTTTAAGAATAGTGAATGTCCCCATAATTTAGGAATACATTGATGTATTTCCTGACAAGTTACGTGGACCTCCAATAGAAAGATTGGTATAGTTATCTATTGATCTCATGTTTGGATCTAAGACAATATCAATGACCCCGTTTATAATGGAAAATGTTGAGTTAGAGGAATTAAATAAGAAACTCCAGGATCTTTTTGAGATGGGATTTATCTGACCAGGTGTGTCTCCTTTGGGAGAAACTGTTCTCTTTGTGAAGAGGAAGGATGGATCAATATGACCACGAATTGATTATAGATAACTTAATGGGATCATAGTGAACAACAAGTACTATCTTCCAGGAATTTATGATTTATTTTACTAGCTTCATGGGGCTCAATTATTCTCCAAGATTGATCTTTGATCTGGTTATCATCAATTGAGGGTAAAGAAAAAAGATATTCTAATTACCACCTTCCGATCAAGATATGGTCATTATGAGTTTGTTGTTATTCCCTTCATCTTGACTAATTTTCTTACTATTTTTATGGATTTTATGAATAGAGTCTTTAATAACTACCAAGATAACATTTTGGTAGTTTTTATTAATGATATGATGATATATTCCAAAATTCATGAGTAGTATGAGGATCATATAAGGGTTATATTGAAAACTCTAAGGAAGGAGAGTCTATTTTAAAAAATCATCTAATGTGAATTTTTTTCATAATAAGTTTCATTCTTAGAGAACATTGTAAACAATGAACAAATATTAGTTGATTCAGAAAATACAAAGGATTTAGAAGAGTGGCCTCATCCTACAATAGTAAATGAGATTCATAGTTTCCTTGGATTAATGGGATATTATGGGTAGTTTCTGAAGAACTTTTCCTAACTTTATAATCCATGAACCAAGTTAAATCTAAAAGCATCCAAGTTCATCTGAATAAAGGAGTGTGAAAAAAGTTTCCAAGAGTTTAAGAAGAGATTGGTTACTACACATGTGTTAAATCTACCCTCTATTTGATAAGGATTCATTATTTTTAGTGATGCATCTCTGAAAGGTATTGGGTGTGACCTCATAAAAAATGACAAGGTGATTGCTTATGCATCTTGATAGTTGAAGCCTCATGAGCTTAACTATCCTACTCATGACCTAGAGATGGATGCAGTTGTTTTTTATTCGATAACATGGTGGAACTATCTTTATGGGGAGAAATGTGATATATACATAGACCATCAAAGTTTAAAGTATATTTTCATGCAAAAGTAATTTAACATGAGACATAGGATAAGGTTGGAACTTCTTAAAGACTGATTGTTCAATTCATTTTTATCTTGGAAGAGAAAATAAAGTCAATGATGCATTAAGTAGGAAGGACCTATTGTGCTGACAATGATGAGGATTCAAGGATATCCTTTGATCAAAGACCTAGTAAAACTAGACATGGGAATAGTAAGATAAGGAACATCATCAACCCTAATCTAAATTATTTCACAACCATTATTTATAGAGAAAATCATGAAATTTCAAAGATATAATCCTTTTGTTGAAAAATAAGACAGAGGTTGTGAATGTTAGAAAGTTTATTTAGTCCAATATTTATCAAGAAGGATTACTAAAGTTTCGTACAAGGTGATGTGTTCCATCTATTAAAAAAATAAAGGAGTTGATGGATGAATCTCATAGCTCTACTTAATCTATAAATCCTGGAATCATGAAAATGTATAGGGAACTTCATGATCATTATTGGTGGGATAACATGAAAAGGGGGATTATCGACTACACTATGTAGTTCCTAGTTTTTCAACAAGTGATGGGTATTACAATCATTATCCATACCAATATAGATGTGGGATAATATCACTGTGTACTTTTTCACTGGTCTCCCAAAAACATCTAAAGGAAACAATGCCATATGGGTTATAGTGGGTTGTCTCACTAAGACTACCCATTTTATCTCTATTCAGGAAGATTTCTGTCTTGATCAAATTTACAATATATGTTTATAAGAAGTGGTAAAGTTGTATGGAGTGCCACTTTCTACCACTGTTTATCATGATACAAGGTTCACATCAAAATTTGAGAGAAGTCTTCAACCTGATCTGAATAATGTGTTGAATTTTAGTACTGCATATCACCCTCAAACTGATAGCCAATTTGAAAGGATTATTCAGACACTCGAGGAAATTTTGAGAACATTCTTGATGTAATATAATGGTAGATGGGATCAACATCTCCCCATAGTTGATTTCTCATATAACAAAAGCTTCCATTTGGGTATTCAAATGGTACCCTTTGAAACTCTATATGGGAAGTGATGTAGAACTCATATGTTTTGGGATAAAACTTGTTAGAGAAATCTTATTGGGTCTGATCTTGTGCTAGAGATAACAAAAAAGGTTCATATCATCTAACAACATATTAATTTTTCTCCAAGTTGGTATAATAGTAATGTTGAAAATCAATGAAGGGACATAGAGTTTGATGTTAGTGATAAGTTATTCCTTTAAATTTCACCCTAGAAGAGATTTATGTGGTTTGGGAAGAATGAGAAGCTCATCCCTAGGTACATTTTCCCCTATTAAATCTTTGATCTCATAGTATTAGTGTCCAATTGGCTAGAACTTCCACCAAATCTAGCTCAAGTTCATGATGTATTCTATGTATTTCTCTTTAGGAAGTTCATACATGACCCTTCACATATAATAACCATTCTATTTATTACATGTTTAAATATGATTTATTACATAAACATTTAATTAATACAACTTTGAGGATCAATTGGTCTAGTGTCTTAGGAAATTAGGAACATTACATGACAACTTAAGACATAAAATACAACATCTTTGTTGAAATTGTCTTTTATAAGACCACAATATTCCTTCGCACATAGCATTGCATGGGATAACCTGAGGAAATACATAAGAAAAGGGTAAGCTATAAACCCAGTAAGGTATTAATTAAGTCATAACATGAAGAATACAGTACATGTTAGGCAATAGTAATATCAATGGAGCACAAGAGAAATATGAACATAAAGGCATGATATAGCATGATTATGAGTACATGGAAATGTGGAAACAACATAAAACATGATATTAGCATGATCCAAGGCTCATTGCACATGTATTAGCATGATTACACCCTTATTGCACTTGAATTAGCATGAGTAAACCCTCATTGAACATGAATTAGCATGAGTAAACCCTCATTGCACTTGAATAAGCATGAGTAAACCCTCATTACATTTGAATTGGCATGAGTAAACCCTCATTGGACTTGAATAATCATGAGTAAACCCTCATTTCACAAGGTGTGTCATTATACTAAATATTACCCAATGCATTAGAGCACTATCAGGGCGTACCATTTATAAACATTTCATATCACACATAAGTGTGCCACATGAATCATATAATGTGGAATCATTCAACATCATATGTTATTCTACGATTATGGAATTTGGAATATAGAAAAGTAAGTACCATTAAATATGTATATGTGAATAATGGTGAATATGGTTGATATAGAAATTAGTATGGTATTCACTACCTAAAGATTTGTCTTGGAAAATTGTGGTTCCATTTTTGCAGCAAAACGACGTGATATAAAAATTCATAAATGTGGTTAATGAGAAAGAAAGGGGTATCTCATCATATGTACCTATAATGGACAATAAGGGGGTCATATAGATACATGTAAAAACACATGGAATTGAGAAACAGAAGGCCTAACATAATGAAGACACTTGAAGAAATATGAGAAATGGAATAACTCTTAAGAAACTTCAGCATGGTAATGGGAGTATATGGGAGGGATTAATGAGAGAGAAAGAGGTATATTATCATTAAAAAATCAGTAGAGAAGTATGGTGGAGGTGGAAAATCATACCCAAACATTTTTAATTGAAAATAAAATGGTATAAAAATATAAAAAACTTGTACAAAAATGAGAAAGGAAGAAATATCTTACAAAAAATTTGACATAATAACGGGTGCACATAAGGGTTCATAAGAGGGATAAATTAGAGTGAAATAAGATATAATAATTTATACATAAAATGGGAATTAAAGAGGATATTTGGTAACATATACCAACATAGGAATAAAATAAATTAAAATACCTAATATGAAAAAAAAATGCTTGATAAGAGAAGGGGTGGAAGATCCCTTACGAAATTTCAGTATAGTAACGGCTTAGGTAAGGGTCAAAATGAGGGAGTATAAATGATACCTCATCCAAATAACATAAAATTGAAAGTACTTTAATGATTATAAAATAATTAAATTATAACCACTCTAAATTACAAGAACTACTTCCAAATAAGATACTTGAATTTGAAAGGAGGAGAGGAAAGTGAGGACCCCTTACTTGGAAGTGTGATCCCCAAGGCTTGGGAGAGTCTTGAGAGAGGATTATTTTGAGCTTGGGGAACATTTTTATGATTCTAGATAGAGGAGGTCAGATTTTGTTCAAGCTCCAAATGGTTTTACTAAAGATTAATGGTATGTTGAGTGGGTTTATATAAGAAAAAAGAGGGAATTTGTTATTATTTAGGTTTTGGACACTGCACATTAAACTAATCAAAACAACAAACCATACCATTGTTTTTCCCCATGGTTCCTAAAAAAGGGGATTGGTATAAAATATTTTATAATTCCAAGGGTCGAACACAATAAAATAGTAGGTTTTATTATGTGGAGGTGAGTGATGCTCTCAATGAAATCATTTAAAAATGTTAAAATATTTTATAAGTCTTGGAGGTCCCACTAAGGCATTATAAAATTAATAAAACAAATATAAAATCACAATATTTTTAGGGAAAACATATATTTTCCGAATATCCATTTTATATTTTTTTATTACAAAACTATTGGTTCATTATGATGTCATAAAACCCATTATATATTTATAAGGTATTTAATTTTTACCCAAAAATTTGACTGCCTCAGAAAATTATGAAAAATTCACTATTAGATAATTTAGATGTCTTAATTCCAAAATTAATCTTTATTTTATCTAAATATTTTATAAATATGTGAATTTTCAATTTTAAAATGAAAACAGACATTTATTTAAAATTCATGGGTTTTGACCAAAACAGTTTTCGAACCTTAATAAAAATTTCAATTTTATTCCTAAAAATTATACAATAATTTATATTTAATAAAAAGTAACATAAAAATTATATTTTATTAAAACGTTATTTTATTAAAAAAATCATTAATTTATCAAAATATATTTCTTAATTGAATTTAAATATTAAATAAAAATACTATTTGTTTTTTAAAAACCATTTACCAAGTAACAATAATAAAAATGAATGTATATTCTTTATTATATAAAAAATAAAGCACAAAATCAAAATGATTGGGTCTTGTTACATATCCCTTCATTACACCAGTATATTCCCTAAGAGTATGGTGTGCGATGGTGGGGCTTTTGTTGGGGACGTTCGGTGATCACGGTTTGGGCTGTGATTTTGATGAGCTTGAACTTCTCCTATAAACGGTTTCTCTAATGCTTAAGTTATTGTATATTGGATTGGTCTTGGTCTAGGTAAAATCCTAGAAATTATATCTCTATCAAATGATTTGAGAATAGTTTTTCTTAAGAATATGATGAATTTGATAAATTTAATTTTCAGATATAAATTGTACTTTTTAGAAATGATATAATTATTATAGTAAATTAAGGTATTATGAATAATTATTATATTAATTAAATAGTATTATTAAAACAATATTTTTTAAATTTAAATGATATGAATTTTTTTAGTGTCAGAAATTTCACTATGCATTTTACTATGCATTTTCTATACGCAATTATTTTCAATAAATAAGTATTTTTATATTTAAAAGTTAAATTTATCATAATTAGATAATTATTATGATAAAATAAAATTTATTTTTTAAATCATCACATCATAATTGGGTTATGGTGAATTTATGAGAATTTTATTAAATATTTTGTTTTTTAGTTAATAGTAAAAATACAATTTTGATTTTTTGGTATGTTTAATGAAATCATAATGATGTATTGTGAAATATAAAATGATAGATGACTCATTTATATTAAAAGTTCATAATAGGTGTCACAATTATCCAAAACCATGGGAAAATACCATGGTTAAGCCCATGGTTTTTAAAATAGGACTACTTAGGTGTCTCGGGAAATCAATTAACAAATCCCTCACTTTTGATATAAATACCCACCCATTTCTCAATTATATTTCATTAATAATTAATAATACATGAATATATGGTATTTTTACCTCACAATGTGTCCTCAATACCCCAAGTTTTCAGTATTTTAGTTTTAGGAGTTACTCTTCATGGTAAGGGTAATCTCAACTTCTCTTTTCCTTTCAAGTTCTCTTTTTATGTGTTATGTTTTTAAAATTTACACACTATGTTCTTATATAAATTTTATTCTATACCTTTAATGTGTGATTATTATTTTATTAATTGTAGACACTTTTCCCATATCTTTTTAATATTTTCTAAAACCATCTTTCATACCCATTATGCTGTCAAATTTTCTTCTCAACATTTCTCTCTTTTTCTCAAGAAATTATTTTAGTTTATTTATGTGAATACCCAAAACTCTTTAATTTGTATGGTTATTCACCAAGATATAAAAAAGATTTATTTGATTTCTTAATTTAAATACATAAAACCCACATTCCCATTTTGTGAGTTATAAATGACATAATGATCATGTTTTAAACACTTTTTAAAATAACATGATTTTGATACGAAACCTGTTTTGTTTATTCTCCACGAGTTATTTATGTGATATTTGATTAAAATAAATGGGGATCACATTAAAAATAATTTATATTAATGTTTCTCCCTAAAATAACCCTAATTAATTAGGTAAATAATTTAATCACTGCAGATGACATGTTTTACGATACCTTGGTGAATAACCTTGGTAATTTTTATGACACCTCAGTGAAAAACCTTGGTGATATGCTTATTAATGTCTAAAATAAATTATGTAGACATATTTAAAATCTATTATTCATTTTATTTTATTTTAATATTCTTAATTCTATCTTTTTCATGACATACTGATATTCTTCATGTTCTTATTGAATTTCCTCAAGATAACATGTAAAACGTTTCCTTTTTTTCATTACTAGGCCTTAAGATCACCATTTCCTTTGATGTATGTCCCTAAGTTATGATATTAAGTAAATTTAATTTGTATAAACCTTTGATAAAGCCTTTCATTTTTATTATAAAAAAATAACTTTTCATGTACTATGTATATTATTTCCAAGAAACGAAACATTAAAAGATCCCCTATTTTGTATAATGTAATGAAAGTTTATTTATGAAAAAAGGTATGATTACATAGACATAATTTGATATAGATTATGAATTACTATGTATATGATACAAGGACACAATTTTTATTCTTTATTTTAATTGTTTATGTTTGATATGAAAATATGTTTATGAAATCCGTTTCTCTTCTACAGGTTATACCATGATAAAATTCTTATGAAACTCGCTTCCTTTCACGGGTTATTCTATGATGAAATGATTATAAAACATATCTATTTTCTGTAGATTATTATATGATTAAATTTTTATGATACTGATTTTATTTCATGGGTTATGATATGATGTTTATGAAACTCATATATTTTTATGTGTCATGATATAATTACTGTTTTATTATCTTTTAACACACGTATATATGATTTCATTATGCGATGGGTGTTACCTATATCTATCTTTAATGAAATAGGTAAATATTAATTTCTCATGAGATCGACAAGGCTAGAATGGGGAGTGAACCAAGTTTAGTAAAAGACGTTTTCCATTAATATGATCTTAAGAGTGAACTTTCACTACAAATATGGTCATGGGAGTGAACCTTGGCTACTAGGATGGTTTCAGAAGTTAAACAATTCCACTAATATAGCCTTGTATGTGATATTTGACTAATTTTTAAATCATTTCATATTTTTATGTGTCTACCACAATTCCATTTCTAGTTTCTATGTGATTCTCTCATGGATTATGCAATTTTTTCTCTTATGATTCCTATATTATGATCTACTAATATTTATTTGATGACTCATGTGTATGATCTTTGGTATGAATGGTATGATCTTCAAATGTAATTTTCATATTTTCATACCATTATTTTCATGTTATGCTTTCGTATATCCTTTATGTGACCTTACTAATCATATGATCTCACACTTTATTATGTTTTTAAAGGTACTAAAATATTATATTACTAGGGAATGTGTTTGTGTAATATAATAAATATTCATCTAAAAAGATGGAATATCCATGTATGTTAATCTTATATCTCTATATATGGTATCAAAGGAAAGGTTTAGTCAACCTTTGGAAAGTATTATTAGAATAATTTAATGAAATCCCTAGTGATATTTTAGAGGTTATGTCTAGGTATGTCTCTAAGGATAAGTCTAATGATGAGTTAAAGTATAAAAAATGTCCTGGAATTTAGGAATAAGATAGAGAGAGTTTTTTTCTAAAAAAACATATCTATATGAATACTACAAGTGGATGTGTCTCCAGTACATATGTACTTAGGGGTAACAACCCTGAAAATACTGTATTGAGATAGACTTGATCAGGAACTGATGCACAACAATGGGCCTTACTGCACACTTGGTTTTAAACTCATAGGGGATATGCTATAGAAATTATAAAACTCATTATGAACCATCATTAAGGATTTAAATTGAATATGACTATAAATAAACTACAATAAACCTAAGGTTTCATAGATTAAAGAAGAAGGTGTCATGATTTAGACATCTTATAAGTAACATTTCATGATTTTGTGGTTTTTCACTTTGATTTGTGTTTCTCACGCTATTATTTTTGGTTTTAGTCAATGGTGGGAACCGAAAGGAATTGGTTTAATGTTTAATATGAATGAAAATTTTATGATGAGAATCTAAATGGAATGATGACTGGAGTAAAGGATGTTATGTTTATGCCAAATCATTTTTCACAGAACATGATTAACAACATGTATGTTAACCAACTCCCACACTTACCAGAGAATAAAATAAAAGCATTCTCTGAGACTTCAGGTAGTAGATTCTATATAGGAAAGAATATTAAGTTTACTTTGTGTCAATAATGTGGAAAGAAACAACTTATTGTATTACTTATAGGAATATAAATATGTTGTAATTGTGTAGAATAAGGACACAAAACAAGTAACTATAAAAGGAAAGTGAACATTTTGTTAACAAAATAGATGTGAATAATTTCCTCCCTAAGATATCATTGACTATTGAATGTTTTAAATGTAGAATGTATGGGAATTATGTAAATATATATCCTAAAAGGAAATATTATGGATAAAATCATAAAGGTTTTATGAGTAATGGTTTTATTGTTTATGATAAAGTTACTATAAATGACATGTGAACAAAAAGAAGTGTCTAGGAATAAGGTGAAAAATATTAGTTAATTGTTTTAGAATTAAGTGGGATGAATAAAGTATTTATATATTATAATTAAAATATAATGTTACACAAATCTTGAAATATATAAGGAATTTTCAGTATAAGTTTTCATTCATTATTTTAATGAATATGTTGAATGATGTTGATGGACTGGAAAAGTGATTTAATAGAAATTTAGTATTTTGATTATGGGAAGGTACCCTTTAATATGTTTTGGATGTAGAGAAAATGATTTATATTATAGATAAAGATATGATTAATATGGATAAAATAAATTAGATTGAATTAATAATATCATAAGTGATAAAGGATTTCTTGAAATTGTGGTTTATTCTATCATTGATGATGTTTATAGTATTATTGTATTTAGGGAATATATCAATAATTTGTGTTCTATGTAAGGAATGAAGAATCATGTATATTTCCAATATAGATTTACGGTAATTTAGGTTACTAACATGTTTTAATACAATACATGATGAAGGTATTAATATATTTGGTATATGAAAATCAAGAGATACTTTATGATATATGGGGGATCAATGTTAAGAAGACTCTTAAAACTTTAGTGACATTCTTTCTAAATTTTTGGATTCTAATATTTAAGAAGGTTCAAAAGGATAACCATTTATTAAAAGGTTCATGTTGAACATTAAATTAGGTTTTAGATATTAATTTTTCACATTATTAATATTTATCCATATTGGATAACCTATGAAAACCATTTTGTTGCAATGATAACTAAAGATAGATGAAATTTCTTATCATTCTATTTATAGATCTTGTGATCCATTAGTGATTTAGGAAAAAAATAATCACCTTAATTTATCAAAGTAATTGATGAATTATAAATTGATCAAGGGACAAAAATTGGGTGAGGTTGTGATTGTTAAATGAAATCGGGTATATCTTCTAGTGAAAATTATTAAACATTCAGAAAAGGGTCTTGAAATAAAATGGTGTCCTGTTATCATCATTTTTTATGATATCAATGATCTTTTTAAATAAAATTTGTTTTATGTCTTTTTTATTGTAAAATTTATCTTCACCATGTTCTATGCCACTCTCCATCATTATTTGGGTGTTATTTTTCTCTTATATGTCCATGTTTTCACTTTCCACCTATGTTCTTCTATGTGGAAACCTAGCTTTGAGTTACTTTGGTTAACTATTATGTTTCCAAATTTCATTTTTTAAAGGAAGATTTGTTATTCATTTTTATGATGTGGGTTTCTATTAAAGTAAATTGTAAGTATTAAACCTTTGATTACCCAGATTAATTTTGAGGGGAAAATCATTTTAAGGGGGTAAAATGTAATGCCCAGAGTTTCTATGAATTAATTTTTTTTGAATAAACTAATTTTTTTATTCAGTGTGTTGCATGATAAACCAATTTAACGTTAATGTAATTTTATAATAAGTACTCTTTAATTGATTGATTTAAAATTACAAAAAAAAATATTATCTTCTATCAAGTGATTTTTAAATATTATTAAATATTAAATAGGGTCCATTCATGGACTAATTGTCCTATTATAATGACTATATTTATCGTTAAATAGAAAAAACTCAGTTAGCATGGTTACAGTTAAAGCGGTGTTTTGCGCGCTACATATACTTGTGTTAAACATATTTCCCAACACACGTATAATTTATAATTCATAAATTATATATAATATTTATAATCATTTATTAAAAATTATATAATATTTATCACTCTATATTAGTCTTAAAAAATAAATTACTTAGGTTAGAAAACTAGTTAACATAATGAAAATCAAAATTACTAAAATAAGGAAACTTATGAGTTAAGGAACCAAATGATTAAAACATGTGTATAAATATTTTTTAGAGGTTTTTATGGACTATATAATCCATAAAATCATTCAATTATCAGTTTTTGATAAACTTGATGAAATATTGACCTCCCAATAGTAAAAACGTTTGAGTACTTACAAGAATGTCACTCCTCCTCAACTATAAAATAGAAATCCCTCTCCCCCGTTATTCACACCTCTCAATCCATTTGGATCATCCAATACCTACCCAAATTAATAATAATTGTCCCTAATCTCATCAAATAATCCTCAATTTGGGTATAAATCCAACCAAGGAAGTCCTTTGGTGCAAACCAAAAAGAGATACTCAAAGAGAAGTTAATGTTCATCAACAAACATTTTTGTTTTATTTATTCTTATAAACCATTCAGTTTTTTTATATCCATATTATATAACATTCTAATTATCTTCCATATATTTATATTTTTATATTTTAATGTTATAATCTATAACTTCACATACTTCCATCAATTAGGTTACGAAATCATCATTCGTGTGTACGGCAGACTATCACCTCGCAAACTGATGTCATTCATTTTTACATTACCACCTTTAAAGGTCTGTAATAATGATGGAATTACTATTTATATTATATAAATATATGTTATATTTATGATATATTTATTCCATTGTAATTATTATATAACACTTACCTTCATTCTTTCCATTTTTTGGGAATACGATAACATCGTTCGTGTGTACGGTGGACTACCACCTTGCAAAGTGATGTGATTCTTTCATGATCTAAAAAAATGTATTAAGGATTTAGGTAATAAATTTTTTTGATATATATAAAATTAATATGATTCTATAATGATAATATATCATAAAAGTTTATTTATTTCAATAAGAAAATAAAATGGAAACAATGTTCATGCATACATACGGACTACCGTCTCTGTGAATGGTATCAATCTTTTATATATTATTATAAACATATATATATTGAATAACATGATATTTACATCATTTTTCTCATTTTTTATATGATTAAATCATTATATAAGTAATAAGATCAATATTACCAATTTAAAACATGTACAAAATACCAAGAAAGTAATAACTGAAACGTAACTTTATCAGGGAATTGTTAATAAATGAGTAATATAAATTCATCAATAAATCATATATATTATTATATATATTAATACGTTTTTTTCATAGATTTATAATAAACTTATATTCATTATAAAGTAGTTTTGAATGATAATAATGAGAGTCAAGACGTAAGGTAAGGGATTTACGTCTAACATTTTACTTTTGTGAAACACATGCTATATTCACCACATATTTCTTATACATGGTGTATATAATTCCCAAAAATGTACTTTAATATTATTATAATTAAAAAAAATTTCATTTAAACATCCATTTTAGGATCTATCTTTCATAGGGTTACAGTTTCAAAGTTACCAAAGTGGTAAGAGAATTTTTTCTCAATTTTCCTTCTTTGAGACACATGTTATGTTGTTAACCTATATTTTTTTATGAGGTGTATGTAATACTCAGTTGAAATGTTTTATAATGAATTTAATTATTTTTATGATATTTTAAGATTCATGTAATTTTAGTATTTCGTGGTTATTTTTATTCAATGTTACCGAAGTGGTAGGAGTTTATTACTACAATCTCATTTTTTATCAATTTTGTTTATGAGTATGATTCTATTGATGTAATATTATGATCCATCTCTCAATAACTATCATGAATTTTCTTCTTCTATATTCTTTCATGATATCTTCAAGTAATGGTACCATTTTTTCATTCATTGGTACTTAAAATAATTAAAAACGTCTTTAAAACAATCCGACCTTATTTCGATCATCAGTCAGAAATTTGTTTTATTCAAATTAACTATGTTTTCTAAAAAAGTTTTCAAAAAATATTAAATGGAATTTTAAGAACATTTTGAAGCAAAATTATTTTTAAAAAATTATGTTTTAAATGTTTTTTAAAATGGGTTTCAAATGTTCCTTTAAAAAAGTTAAAGGTTATTTTAAAATAAATAGGTTTTCAAAATGTTTTATATTTTAAAAAGTATTTTTCAAAGCAGAAAGGATATTTTTTCCAAGAAATGTTTTAAATGATTTTTAAATACTACTTCCTAAGTTTTCAAATTGTTTTTCAAATAAAAGGATTTTGAAAAAAATATGTCTTAATAAATAATTTTCAAAGAAAATTTATTTTCCTTGAGAAATGATCTAATTGATCTTTAAAAATCCTTATCCATCTAAGATAACATACTTTGATAAAGTTAATACTTTAATATGGATATTATATAAGGGAACTGTTATTATTCTTTCTTTGAATATTTTATGTTTAAGATTGCAAGATTTTTATGAAACTTTTTTCTCTTCCATGGTTTATACAACGATAAAATGTTTATGAAACCCACTTCCTTTGAGGGGTTGTTATATGATGAAATGATTATGAAACCTATATATTTTCTATAGGTTATGATATGATGAAATTTTTATGTTACCCATTTCATTTCATTGGTTATGATATGATGTTTCTAAAACTCATGTATTTTTATGGGTCATGATAAGATGAATGTTTTATTATCTTGAAGAACATGTATGTATGATTTCATTATGTAATGGGTGGGACTTATATCTAACTCCAATTCATTGGGTAAAGATTTATATCTCAGGATATAGACATGGCTAAAATGGGGAGTGAATCCTGTTTAGTAAGAGACTTTGTCAGGTAATATAGTCTTGGGAGTAAACCTTGACTACTAAGATGGTCTTGGGAGTATACCTTGATAGATAAGATGTTCTTGGGAGAAAACCTTGACTAATAATATGGTTTGATGAGTGAACTTATTCCACTAAGATAGCCTTTAAATTGATCCATTAATACTATGGAAATCATTTTATATGTTTATGTATCTTCCACAATTCCATGTCATGTTCCAATGTAATGCTCTCACGGATTATGCTCTTATTTCCCTTAGGATTCATGTCTTATGATCTGCCAATATATATTCCAGGACTCATGTGTATTACCTTTGATACGTAGGGTGTGATCTTAAAATGTTATGATCATGTTCTCATGTCATTATTTTCATGTTATTCGTATATATCTCCTTTATTTACAATTACTAAGAATCTAAGATCACCCTTTATTATGTTTCCTTTCCCTAGGCTATGAAGATATTGTTTAAGTAGCAGTACTAAATGGGAATATATTTTTTGAAATTATTGAATCTCTTTCACCAGAATTAGAATATTTTGTTCTATGTTTCCAAATTAACTAAACAATTATGGTCCCCGGGCATGTGTTTGTGTAATGTAATGAAAATTAATCTAAAAAGATGTAATATCCTTGTATGTCAAGACGGGATTTCTAAAATATATTGATAAAAAATATTATCAATCACAATGGGGAACACAAATGCACAACATACCTTTTGGAAATCATCCTTCCCTTAAGGTCACAATGAACTCACAACATCTTCCCAACATACATCACTCGTTATCAAAACATCACTCAAATGTGTATTTATCCCCCATGACACTTCCAAAATTTCTCCATGAACTATTCTCATTAGTGATCTAAAGAGTCTCCACACATATTCCTACCAAGAGGCATTACAAAAAAAATTATAAAGACTTTGACCCTAGTAGCCTAGAGTCAGTGGTTACTTTATTACACTAGCATAATATATAATCAATTGCATTCTAAAATACTTAATAGTTTAGTAGTATTGAATTACTATATATAAGAAAGATTATCATTTTACATTAGTAATGAAATATAAAAACATAGTGAATGTAAATAATTTTTCATCCTCAAAACTCATTCAGTGATTCCTTCTTCATATTTTGGGGAAAGGAAACAAAATAATGGTGAAATAAGATGATCAGTAAGAGTTACATACTATAGAATCTATCATGAGTAAATAAATCCTAATAAATAAGTAAAGTTAAATAAATGAAAAGACTTTCCAATTAATAAATAACTTTGGTACAAATAATAATAAGGTAAGAATAAATGATGATTAAATAATTCCATATAAATAATCACATAAGATATAAAACTATTTATAGATATCATTATTATTAAAATAGTCTCACGGATATGAATAATATATTCTATAATGATGGAATGCATAGTATCAGACAACATAAACATACCATTGAGGCTTAGTGTAGGTATATCTTAAATATATGGTTAATGCCTAGGTAAAATACCCAAATGAGTTTATATCATTAGACATACCGATGAATCAAGGGGTTATAATGGGTCCTTCACATAACTTAATAAGTCCAATACATTCCTTATATATTTAATGATCAATTTAATTCATAAAAATATAAGTCATCACTAAATATCCATATTGATTAAGGAATATATAATATCAATATGTTTCCTAGATAATTATGTAGAAAAACACCATATATAGAAATGATATATGAATTAAGAAATAATATATCCATGATGAAAAGAATTTAAATGTCTGATGAATAATTGTTATAAGAAATTGAATGTTCCAAGAGAATTTTAATGACCAAAAAATTAATCAAGATATGATATATGACCATTAATTCATCATAAAAATAGATTTTTATAGTAACGTCAAATATTTTTTAGGTTGAAACAAAACCATTTAAAATAAATTTTTATTAAATAATTTTCTTTTTAAAATTGTTGAAAAATTAAAGAAGAATCAGAATATTGTAGAATTTCTTAGGGGGCTGGAAACTCCATTAACGTGTATTTATTAAAAAGAAACATTCATTTTATATTTTTTGTAAAGAAAGTTAATAATATAAATTTAATAAAACATTATAAATATTCCTTAAAAATATTTTAAAATTTCTAATATAACATAAAAGGTCATTAATAAATTATTTTCATAATGAAAAAGGATTTTTGTAATATGATTTTTGAAAAAATATTGATGTAGAAGAAAAATATACACGATCAAAATAGAAATAAGATCAAATTTTGTTTTAAGTGTTTATTTTCATGATTCTAGTTCCAAAGTGTGAAAAAGTTATATGAAAACATGGAAAGTCCTTAAATATATAGAGGATAATAAAATATATAAATTTTATTAAGGATATAATGTAATATTCCATCAATAGAAAATAAAAAAAATATGATAAAAATGAGATGGTAAAATAAATTCTTACCTCTTTGGTAACTTTTAAAATATAACTCCTTGAAAGCTTTAACTTGAGATAAAACATTAATCATAAATAATAAATATATATTCATGTTAAATAAATCAAAAGGGCAATATATACACCATATAAAAGTAAATATGTTCATAATAACAAATATGTCTCAATGGAGTGGAGATTGAGATGAAACCTCATTCCAGAATCATATCATTGAAGTGTGAGTTAATAAATTAATTGATTATGTGTAAAATTGTAAATACATATGAAATAAGTTAAAATAAGACCTAAAATAACAAAAATAATCTTGTAATAATATAATAATGCATTAATATGTAAGTACCCGTGTTTTTATGAACAGTAAATTTTGATCAGATATTTGAATTTTTTTCTATTAGATGCTCATAAGGGTTAAAATGTTCATTTTACAATAGAATATGATCTTAGATAATTTTTATAAACACTCCATTTATCCCAGAATAGTTTTTTAACCTCATGATAGGAGTTCGATTGAATTATTAACCATTCATATTTTCATGGAATAGTTAATAATTAATTAAATATTAATTTATTCACATGTTCATTCAGCTATATATTTTTAATGGACAATTATATTTAGATATTTTCTCCTCCTTTGATTCCATAATGTGGAGTTTTTTTAGGAGGGGCATGAATTCATGTTGGGCGTCGGGGTCGGGCCCCATTTTCTTTTCTTTTCTTCCTTTTCTATGTTTTCTTTTCTTTTCCTTTCCTAGCTTATCATGAATTACCTTGTGGGCTTCCTAATTTGCATTACCAAAAGAGAATATGGTTATGGAGAGAGATAAAGATATATTGGTTAATAGAGGTACCTTCATGGAGCTTGATAGGAGTTGGGTCGTCGTGCAGTAGTCGTGGACTGTGAAAACAAGTAAAGCTTCAACAGATTCCACACAGAGATATAGTATTTTCAATTTTTTTCCATAAATCCTTATATATTTTAAGTTTTCATGTTTTAAACCTATTTTATTACTTCTTAATACCCCTTTAGGGTCAATCTATATCTTTTGGGGAGAAAACGGGTGTTTCATGTTGATTTGAGGGGTTTCCTGTTCGAAAATTCCTATCACACAGTGTGTATTCCAGAAGAACATGTTGTGTGTTATTACCATTTGGAGAGGAATTTATTTTTATAATTAGACACTCTATATGGGGAACATTAATTGTGTACTAGGACTTGATCATGTAGTCGAGTATCAGGCTAGACAACCCTTGTAAAGGTTCTTGGAACTGAGGGTATGCGACCAAACCTTGGGTTGGATGCACACCATATAAAAGTACACAACCAAGAAGAATACATAAATAGAACATGTGAGGTACACAGTAAGTTACCCCATATAGGGTACACACTGTTTACATGTTTTATATGTTGTATACATGGGTTTATACGTGCCATTTCGAGGTGAAGTATACTCCCAAGTAGAGCGTTGGGAGAACTCATCGTGTACTAGGTACACATGCCATATACAGACCCCTTGCTACCCTTTTGAGGGTTTTTTCATATCATTATTCACCAAATTCAGAATTAGATGCATGATTAGTCTATTTTGAGTATTTTTTTCACATATATTTCAATGTTAATCCCCTTGAGGTGATTTTAGGACTCTTAAGATGCATTTCTCTCAAGAGAGAGGTTCAACCTCTATTAATCGAATCCATCTATTTCTTGAGAATGAAACCCCTTTATTATGGGATGATCCATGAGCTATATCACCTGACCAATGCTTTCATATCACTTCCTTTTAGGATTTCTCCCAAGTGATATGTGCCCTTCTGGCATAGGAGTTTGTGTGATTAGTTGTTTGTGAGGATCCCCGGTAGGATTCCTCTTCTTACATTTTGACCTAGAGGATCTCGTGTAGGATGCCTATATTTCATTACCATTTTTTAGGGTCCCATGTATTAAGACACATCCTATGTAACATTTAAAGGATCCCATGTTGGATGCATCTGCCTATGTACACTGCTCTTGAGGGTATCAAGTAGGATTCTTCTTTTATACTATTCTGAAGATCCCATGTAGGATGCCTTTATTTTCTTACCGTTAGAGGATCCCATGTAGGATTTATCCTTTTATCTCCATTTATAAGGATCCCATGTAGGGTGAATATCTTGTGTTATGACATGAGAGACCTTGTGGGTGCCCCAATGTTTGACTGGCTATAAGATAGTATGTTGGGTTTGGGTAGAGATGGTAGTGGGCGTCACCTTAAAACTTTTAACAAACTTTTGATCCCTAGAGGCTGTTATAGTATTGGTGGGTTTATGTATTCATACACCCTATCTATTTTATTTATGCATTCAAATGGTTACTTTTGATGCAGCTATGATATCCATAGGTGCTTCCCAGTTTTTTGGATGATATTCCAGGCATGATGTGGTATTATTATTATTGGGATGCCTATTTATACCTCATGGGGTATGTATCCTAATACTTTTTTTAGATATTATTATTGGGATTCATATATGTATGTCTTGGGGTCCAAATTTTGATATTTTTCATCAAAAATTATCATTTGGGTACCCTTGTGTACTTCCTGGGACCAGGCTGATAATAGCTTTATATTGACTATTATTTTATCATGATACCCAGATGTACTTACTATGATCTGGACTTGAGAGACACTCAGGTTCCTTTTATGGGATTCCCTAGATGGGCTCACAGGTTGAACGAGTTGATAATATTCCATGAGTGAAACTCAGGTTCCTTACACATAATTCCTTCAATGGACTCATAGGTTGAATGAATTATTTATGCCTTGAGTGATGATGGATTCCCTTATAGGAATTCAATGGATTGAAACATAGGGATGGGGGAATATTTATGGAATGAGTGATACTAGATTCCAATTTATGAATTCCATGGATAAGCTCATAGGGAAGATGGTTTATATTATTCCTTGAGTGATATTGGATTCCCATATAGAAATTCCATGGATAGAATCAAAGGGAATATTTTTATGTTATTCCAGGAGTGATACTTGGGTTACCATAATGAAATTCCGAGTAAAAACTCATAGGGAAGATTTTTATATATTCAACGAGTGATACTTGGGCACCATATGTGAAATTCCAAGGACAGAATTAGATGTCTATGTAAGTATACCACACCTAGAGTGATACCTAGGTTCCTATAAGGGATATTATGGATGAGATTGTAAGGTAATGGGTTCTGATTTACACCTAGAGTGATACCTAGGTTCCTAATAAGGACTTAAATGGATGGTAATAGGTTTACAATCATACTAAATTGACTATGATGCATCTTCCAAATTACAGAAAAAACTTGGATTTGGTTTTTGATTTAATTTTATGATATAATTTTCTATCTCCGTTATGGAGAGGTGATAAAGTAGAACTTATGTAACCATTATATGATTATGACCAATGGGGGACACTTTGGCTATGAGCCAAGTATCAAAACATTATTATAAATAAAATCATGGTTGACTGTGTTCTCATAGAAAATTTACAGGGTTTTCCATCTGTATAATACATCCTTTATTATAGTGATTGGAGATAAGTAAGGGTGATCCTAGGGTTAGGACATGTATACCTTTGTGGTGACATAGCTTTCTTAGAGACATTTCTGGTTTTATCCAGATCTTGTATTGTCTATTGGGGTTACAGACCCAATGACCAACTGTTGTTGTTTATGTTATTTTTACCTTACTCATGTATATACGTATTTATGAATATATCTATGTTAATATAAATATACACATCTATATATATACATGATGAAACATTTATGAGTTGAACTGGATTATATACCCAGGGATTGACTGTGGTTTCATGTTATTTGTTGTCTTTAATATTCTAGTTGTGTCTTGTCTATGCTAAGAATATTTTTTTAAAAAAAATCAAGCAGCAAGGCTTCATGTAAAAAGAAAAGAAACAAGGGTTACAAAAGTATGAAGCAGGGAGTTTTACATTTGTCTCTGTGAAGGGTAGGGAGAAACTCATGAGGATTATTGTAATAATAAGTGCAAGTGTCACCCGAGTCTCCCATGTTTTCAAGGAAATTAGCAATTTGATTGGATTCCTGGTAGACATGTGTGATAATATAATGCATTGAAACAAGCGTGTCGAGGCACTTAATCCATTTCAAAGTAAGTTTCCAAGACAAATGAATTTGACCCATTCGAACCGCATGAAAAACTGTGGCGAAATCACTTTAAAACCAGATATTCTTCCAATTTTTTCCTTGAGAAAAATCAACTACCTTGATGAGAGCCATCATTTTCACTTCAAGAGCCATGTCCATACCACACGTACCATGACCCCCATTCAGAAAGTCACCATCATTATTCTTGAAGACAAAACAATAACCCGCAGGACCTGGATTACCTCTCGAGGCTCCATCCAAATTGAACTTAATCCATCCTACAAAAGGAGGTATCTAGAAGACTTCAATGGTTCCAAGAGGCTGAGGATAATTACCTTGCACATTCAGATTTTTCAGAATAGTGAAATATCTAACAGAGTTGTGACAATTTTCATCTTGTGAAATATTGGCTTGTTGAGCTGCCATCATAATTTGAGAGAGAAGAAACCTGCTATTAATATTATCATTTGTGTGTCGGGCATGATTTCTGCACTTCCATATGACATGAACAACTTCTGCGCAAGAAGAATGGAATAGAATACGCACCTGTTTGGATAGTTGAATCCCAGGGAGAAGTAGCAACAAATCCTCGATGTTGTTCATATGCAGCGGATTAATTTTAAACCAGGTGAAAATCATGTTCCAGAGTGAAGCTTCAGTTTTAGATGACAAAAATAACTGATTAACATCATCACGGTGCTGATGAAAGAGGTTTCATGTGGAGTAGAGTGAGATCCCCACCCACTGAAGATTGGCGTCCACTAGCAATTTATTGAGATGGAGGTTCCAGAGGAGAGTGGCTCGAGATGGTAGCAGCCATTTTTTATTGTAATTCACAGCTCCATTACCGCTACTTTGAAAAAGATTATTATAGAAGCACTTGGAGTTCAGAATTCCATTAGATATCGGTTCCCAAATAAGAATGTCATCTTCATCTAGAAAGTCATAGGAGGAGACAATGTTCACAATCTGAGATGAAAGTTGATAATATTGCTCAATATGGTTACGAATAGTGACATTGTGATTTTTAGGCAGTTCCGGAGGCTCAACACTATCAACCAGTGGGGTACCTATCTAGTTATCTTTCCATAATTGGAGGTAGCAATTCCTACTGACCAACCAATGGGACTGTACTTTAATTTTCTGGAAAGTCTTTTTGAGACCTGGCCACACTGAGGATTGTATGTAATTCACGTTGCCTGCAATCATCCTTCTTAGAAGTTTAGATCTGAGGAAATTTGGGGACTCAGATTTATCATTTATAAGATGCCAAACGAAATGAGCTTGAAGAGATTGGTTGAAGAGCTTGATGTTCTTAATTTTGAGGCCTCCCATGCTCTGTGGCTAGAAGAATGTCATCCATGGGGCTGTTAAAATTTTCCTTTCCAGAATACTTACACTCCACACAAAGTTCCTCATTAGTGTGTTGATAGTTTTAAGGATGGATCTCGGCCATGAGTACACCATGAAGGAGTATACTAGCTTAGAGACAATCACATGCTTAACTAGGCATATTCTCCCCACCGGTTATGCTAAGATTATTGTATGATAAGGCACTTATGACAAAAAAAATATAGTTTCACCATTTTTGTGGCCAAATGAGATTATTTATCAACAATGTATGTGAACCTCAGTGTATGTTTAGACCTTATGTCTTATTTTCAAGTCGATCGTAGATAAATGATGGATATGGCTGAGGAACAGGTTTGTAAGATCAAGTAGAGATTCTTGTATAGATCCTTATGATTGGGCTAGAGCAACTCGATAGTGTCTTAGAGACCAGTTATATGGCTAGGATAAGATTTATCAGGAGATCCCTTTTCCTTTATTTTAGTTTCCTTTATGTACTCTTGTATATATATTCATCCTAGTGGGTGATCATTATTATATTTATAAAATGGCTATTCCAGAATGTATGGAAGTTAATTTATTATTATAGAATGATTTATTTAATTTATTTACTACTTCCTTACACTATTTATTTACTACATGGATGATATTTAGATATTTTCATTGTTGTTTACTCAGATATCATGACATAGTTTCTCTATGGACGCACCCTAATCCATTGCTGCTAGCCAGCAACCTCCGATATATGGAGATTCATTATTGAGTCCTTGCAGTGAATAGGTTCGGAGCACCAATTTAGTGGAATATCTTTGATTATGTTACAAAGTGGCATCATAGGTGTTTATTTCTTATTGTATTACTATTTGGGATATGGTAGATATGATTATTAGTAAATATTTACAACTTGTGATGGATATCAGACTGGTTCATTAAGAACACCTATTCTGGTGAGAAATCCTAGTTTCCAGGTAAATGAGATTACTTATCTAGATCTATGATTTTATAGTTTTATATAATTTTTGATTTGAGAGACACACATTTTGTTCCGATGTTATGATTTATTATGGATTTTTGTCTTTTGGCCCATTAGAGTATAGTGACGGATTTTGACTCTTCGTTAGAAAAGGAAATAGGCTTCTTATGCATCATATTTTGTAGGTAGGATTCACATGTTATGGGCCTTCTAATGTGTGGTTATTACTAGAAACAAAGGGTAATTATTTAAAGTGACAACAAAAACCTAAATTTTTTTCCCATGTAGGTTTTTCGTGGAATTATACTCAATTAAGACGACTCATATATATATTTCCTTCTTATAGAAGGTGATATGGATCTATGTTGAGACTTTTGATGATGACATTGATGAATCAACCCTTATTTATGGGAGGTTTTGTGTCCCTAGTAGGTTGATAGGTCACATGATTCCCATTTTTTTATCCCTCATAGGGTTCTAATTCTCAGTTTACATTATTTAATGTGTCAGTAACAACCTATATAGGGTTTTCCCACATATCTTGGAATGAAATTTCACTTAACCGACCTTCATTTGTGATTATCAAGTGAGATTTATGAGTATGATTCTAATGGGTACTATAATGTTTCTAGAAAACTAGTCCTAGAGAGGGTATTAACGTATATGGATACCCTGTGAGTGTCAGTTCAATACCTCTTCCACATTATATCGTGACTACCAAGAAGTAGTTCCTTATGAGGACACTTGGAGAGGATGAGGGCCCTAGTAGGATGATGTTGACAGTTTTTACCATCATAGGTCAATGTAATCTTTACCTTCCTTTGAGAGGTTTGGTCTATTGAGCTATACGGTTAGACCAAAGGCCCATAATTTTGACTTGGACCCTTGTAGGTCGATGTTTGTTTTGATCAAGGGAAACCATTGAGTAGGGTTGGCCCGAGTTTATGGATGCCTTTTTAGGAAGTAATCTTGGTTATATGCCTGATTGAGACCTATTCAAAAATAGTGCCTGGGTTTTTCTATAGAGGAATGTTGATAACTTTGGCTTTTGATAAAGCACCTAGGGTGATTTTCTATTAAGACAGACTTCAATTGGAAGTATTTTTCAGGTGTTTGTACATGTTGGCCATTTTTTCCATTGTTGGTAATGTACTCATATCATGGGTAGACGCTCATGACTAGACAAATTATAATTGATGGGTGTTCATAGAATAAATTGTGGCATAATTTAGGTTCTCTATTTTGAAGATAAGTTCCAAGAGAGATTATGTATTGTTTGGACTTATGTGTTGCGTTTCACGGTTATCTTTTCCTTGTGATGGATGTCTTGTAGGAGCATGATTTAGGTGATTATGGTAAACATTGGTTTCATGTGGTACAATTTAAATCTTAAATCAATGGGTGTCCATGTGTGGTTTGAGGATCTATAGTTTAAATAAATATTGTGGGCATGGTTGTCTAGGTTTTGTGAAAAAAATGATAAATGTATTTCTGTGGTAGAGGAGACATAAAAAATGAATCGGGTTCTATGAGACGGTTAACCTATAGTTGGACCAATCCACACATTTTCAGGAGATTTTTTGTTGGGAGTTGGTTAAAGGAAAGTGCAACCAATTTGATGTGAGCATGGATTAGTAGATCTATACACACCTTTTGATGGAATATTAGTGTACTCTTAGTTAGAGGCAATCATCCTCTATCTTGATATCAACCTGATTGCATTGTGATAGTGTCATCTCTACTCTAATATTATTTTCTTTTAAATATATTTCCTGGTTGATG
Source organism: Viscum album (assembly GCA_963277665.1). Classification (NCBI taxonomy): domain Eukaryota; kingdom Viridiplantae; phylum Streptophyta; class Magnoliopsida; order Santalales; family Viscaceae; genus Viscum; species Viscum album. The sequence continues at coordinate 661,291,706 of OY728135.1, read as the reverse complement.
ATGTAGCCTATTGAGTTTTTTTCTCGAGGAGAAGTATAAGGTAATATTTATGGTGGTGAGTGAACTATTTTCCATTTTTGGGTGGTGAACCTTATTTTCAATTGAAATTTTGTGGTTTCCATGGGCTTTTAAGCTTTATTTTTGGGTTTTTATATCAAAATAAAGGTAATCCTATGGCGGGGAGTACTAGATCGATCGGAGTTAAATGTCTCCCATGTAGGAATGTTTCTAATGATGGGCAGCTAATAATTGGATAGTCGAGATAGCATAGCTGAGAAAATGATTCTGATGAGATAATGCCTTCTATTCTTGCCACCAAGGATTTTTGGGTATGAGAAGGTTTGTGGTGGTGAGATCGTAAGGATCCATGTTTTTCAAACTAGAAATTTGAGGGAAAAATTGAATTTTTACTATCGAATGCTTATAAGGGGTAAAATGGTCAATTTATCCAAGAATATGATCACATATTGTTTTTTTGACCTCTTCATTGGTCCCAGAATAGGGTGTTTACCCTAGTATAGGAGTTTCGTGAAATTCTGAATGATTCATATTTTCATGAAATAATTAATAATTAATCATTAATTAATTAAATGTTAATTCCTTTTACATGTTTATTCAGATATATACTTTGAATGGATAATTTTATTGTTTTTATTCTTTTTTTGAGTTTTGAAAGAGGATTTTTGTCAATTTATGGCATAAACTTGTGTTGGGTACCAGATCTAGGCCTCAGCCCCTATTTCTTTTCTTTTATTTTTTTTCATCCATGGATTGTTGTGCACACCCAATGGGCTTCCTCATTTTCAGGAATAATAGATAAGTGCTATAGGTATAGAGGTAAAGAGAGAGATATGGGAATATAGGTACCATTTCGGAGCTTGGGAAGAGCTGAATTATCATGCAATAGTCATGGACTGTGGAAACAGGTGAAGCTCCGACGGATTCTGCCTCAAGGTAGTCCATTTTTATGTTTCTCTATAAATCCCCATAGATTTACTATTTTCATGTTTTAAACCTTTATTATTACTTTTTATGATCCCTTGAGGGTTGATCTATATATTTTTGGGATAACATGGGGGTTTTTGGTCAATTTGAGGGTTTTCCAATTCAGAAATCCAAATCACACGGCATGTAGTTCCGGAGAACATTCCATGTGTTCTTCCCATTATGGGAAAAGGTATTTTTAGAATTGAACACCATTTATAGGGTATATACCCCATGTACTGGGAATCTATTGTGTAGCTGAGTGCCTGGCTAGAAAACCCATGTATTAGTATTTGACCGTGTAGGGGATATGGAGAGATCCTAGGTTGGCTGCACAATATGTAAAACTAAATAGTTAGGAAGAATACACAGATAGGTCATGGTTGGTGCATGGAAATTTACCCCTATAGGGTAAACAACGTGAACATGTTTTACATGTCACTTACTTGTATTTTTACACTCTATATCTAGTTGAAGTACACACCCAGGTGGATATTTGGGAGAACACATCGTGTACAAGGTATACACATCATTTACTTCCCCCTTACAATCCTTTTGAGTTTTTTTCTTATATTGACACCCCAATATTGAAATTGGATTCATGAGTAGTCCATTTTGATTATTTTTTCAGTGCATATCATGATGGTACTACCCTTGTGGTGATTTGAGGACTCCTAGGGTGCATTTTTGGTGTTTCCCTAAATGGATAGGTTCTTCTTATGATAATAAAATCTGGTTACATCCTGAGAGTGATACCCCTTTGATATGAGATTATCAATGATCTATCTCTATTGACTAATGGTTTCTTAGCTCTTCCTTTGATAACTTCTCCCTAGTGAGATACTCCCTTCTATCCTAGGAGGCCATGTGACTAGTTGTTTTATATGATCCCCTTTAAGGTTACTCTTCTTATGTTTTGACTAATAGGATCCTATATAGGATTCCTATATCTTATTACTATTATAGAGATCCCCGAGTAGGATGCCTCTTCCTATGTACCATTATTAGGATTCCATGTAGGATGCCTCTCCCTATGTGCATTGCTATCGAGGGTCCCAATTAGGAGACCAATTCTTATGTACCGTTTCTAGGATCTCTTGTAGGATGCCTCTATTTTCTCATCATTATAAGATCTCATGTAGGATTATTCATTTTACCTTAATGGATGAGGATCCTCATTAGGTTTTATATATTGTTTTATGACATGAGGGACCCAGCAGGTGGTCCAATGTTTGATTCATCCAGAGCTAGTACATCGGGTTTTGATAGATATGGTAGTGAGTGTCACCTTAGAACCCATAATGAACTTGTGATCCCTAGAGGTTCTGATATTAGTGGTGGGTTTAGTCATTTGGAAACCCTCACTCTTTTATTTATATTCACATGGTTTTCATTGATGTTGTTGGATTTTGTGCCCTATAGCCAACTTCTTTTGTAGTTTATGATGAATTATATTCATGGTTTTGAATATTAATAAATTCCTTATCACATAATGATTTTTATTCTTCATAACAATGTATGTGGTAGTGTATTAAGAGTAATTGACTCATGAAAAGGTCATAGCGGATCCCAACTATGATGAAAAGCCAGAAGTGCTATGAAATTATTCTTAAATATATGTTTTATAACTTGATGATATAATTTGAGGGACATAAATGATATAGAATATTAGGGGTGAAGACTCGTAGGAATTTGAGGCACCTGCTTATGATGTACACCCTTGGTGATATCGAGTAGGATATTATGAGAACAAGACATGACAGTAGGAAATCCACATTTATAAGTGCCACTATATTTTCTTATCTACAGACGTGTGTATTGGTCCTTAGAATTTAAGATTATTATTAATGGATATTATGAGCCATGCATGTAGATGTATTTATTAAAACTGTGATGATAGATGTTCTCGGTGATGTAGGATATGTTTGGTGTGTCATGAGTAATATTGAATTAATGAATAATGGGAGAAAGTATTTATCCATTATATTATTTAATGGAAGATAATATCTCAGTCCCTTTGATGGAAATGATATACCGTAAATAAATTCATCGCCATGGTGATCAATAGGTAAGATCTATTTCTAGAATGTCAAATAAAGAGATATAAAGCATATAGGTTGATAGAACTGGCATGAAACCTTCTAGATTAGATATATTGTGATAAAAGAATTATATTTCATGGTAATAATTAGTAAGAGGTGAAAGGTCATTGTGGTATTAACTTATTTCTCTATGGGTGCCTTAGAATGTTTCCATTTTCTAACCTTTGACTTTTGGTAGGTTCATCTAATGCCACTAAGAAAGAGGCCTAGAGGGTCACACACTAAGTGTATACAGTATATCAGTTAAATAATTTATTATTTAACAAGTTTAATAAATATTATTCTTGGTCGTGGTTTTATAATTATTAATGTATTCCTGATGGAATTTATTCTGTCCCTAGTTATTCAAGAGATTATATTGTTGGAAAAATAATTAATAAATATTTAGGAGGATTGGTTGACCGAGTTTAATATTCCAATGAAAAATAATAATATTAAATATTATTTGATTAAATAATATTTAATTATAACTCACAAGTTAAGAACATGCCAGGAAATAATAATATTGTTGTTATTATTTAACATGGGGGTTTTACTAGGATTAATGAATTAATTAAAGGAACTTGTACAAAATATTTATTATTACCCTGGTGAAATAAATGCCTGATTATACTATTCTCTCATTAGCTAAGGGAAAACCAAGTGATTCCTATTTAGTTGTGCACATAGAATTGGAAAAAATAATTCAAGCCTAAAGAGTTCTTTCTTATCCAACAATTCTCTCAAGAACGAGAGTGATCCTACTCCACCGGATCAAGGAGAATGTTTTGGAAGCGGTTCTCAATGTGATTGAAGGCAGACATCGTAAGTGCAAGTATCTTCTATGCTAGCACCCGAAGACTCCTTTAGTGATATCTGTACATACATAGAACACGTGTGGATCACCACTAGAGTAATCCTACACTTGGATTCTACAATGAAATGATGGTGCACTATAGATATGTGGTTGGATGCATCAATGAAGAATGAATAACCATGGTGGTAATTATTATTTAATTAAATTAATTGTAAAGAACATGTGTTTATCTAATCTCTCTTAGTTCTGGGATTTATATCCCTTGCTTGTTCATTGATTCAATTCCATTGGTTATAAAATTCTTCATCGGAATAGACCACGAATTTATTATCAATAATGGTAAAAAGAAAAGTCGAAAACCATCCCTCTCTTGCTTCTGATGCGCCGAGAACCTACATATGAAACTATGATAGCTTCCTAGTTTATGGTCAATGTGCCAAAAATGATGAGGTATTATTATTATTTGATTTCCCATATGTACTTACTAGGGTCAAACTTCTGATTCTTTTGATTAAATATTATTATTGGTATGCCCATATGTACTTCCTAGGTTCCTGCTTCTCATCCTTTTGATTAGATATTATCATTTGGGTGACTAAAAGTAATTCCTAGGACCAGGATGATGATCCCTTTCTATTGACTATTATTTTATCATGATACCCAGATGTACTTCATGGGATCTAATCTTGGTTGATACTTGGGTTCCTTTTATGGGATTCCATGGATGGTATTAGAGGTTAAGTTGATAATATATCATGAATGAAAATTGGGTTCCATATACGAAATGACTTGGATAGACTCATAGGTTGAAATAATTATTTAATCCTTGAGTGATGATGCATTACAAAGTAGGAATTACATTGTTGGACTCATAGGGTAGAATAATTATTCATTCCTTGAGTTATACTAGATTCCCATGAAAGAATTTCATGGATGGACTAATAGAGAATATGGTTTATATTACACCTTGAGTGATACTATATTTCCATGTAGTAATTCCATGGATGGCCTCAGAGGTAAGATTGTTATGTTATTCTACAAGTGATACTTGAGTTCCCTTAATAGAATTCCAAGGTAAGGCTCAAAGGGAAAAATTTTATAAATACCAAAAGTGATACATGGGATCCTTACGTGGAATTCCAAGGATGAATTCATATGGATCTATCATTATACCACACCTAGAGTGATACCTAGGTTCATATGAGGGATTTTATATATGGTCTTGTAAGGTGATGGGATCAGAGTTACACCTGGAGTGATACATAGGTTCCTAATGAGTAATTCCATGGAAAAGCATAGGTTTAGGATCTTACTGAATTGACTATAATGTTTCTCTGAAGTCAAAGAAAAAACTTGGATTTAGTCAATGATTTACTTTTATGATGGCCTTATCAACCTCTGTTATGGAGAGGTGGTGAAGTGGGACTTATGTACCCCTTATATGAGTATGAACAATGGGGGACACTTTAGCTACGAGACAAGTCCCAGGACTTCATTATAAATTTAATCATGACCGACTATGTTATTAGATTCCATTTACATCTGTCAGTATAAAATATCCTTCATTATAGTGATTAGATGGAAGTATGAGTGAACTTAGGGTCAGAACATATATCCCCTTGGGGTGATTTATCTTGTTCAAAGACATTTCTAGCACTGGATAAATAAGGTATTGTCAATCGGGATCATGGGACCTAGGATAGACTATAGTTAATTATGTTATTTTTCACCTTAAATGTGTATATACATATTTATGAGTATATATATGTATATTTATTAGAATATATATAGATATATTTATACACATATAAATATATATACAGGGTGACACTTTGCCCAGTTGATTGGGGTTATGGACCCAGGAATCGACTTTGGTTTTATGTTATTTGTTTCTTTATTATTCCAGTTGTGTCTCAGCTAGGAAGATATTATTGAATGAGCAAGATCTTATGATAGTAGTTTTATAGGTTTATCATTGGGGTGGACTACAAAGATTATTTCTCACCCATGTATGTGCACCTTAGTTTCCATGTAGACCCTGTGTCTTCTTTTGAGTTTGAGCACATGTATATAATGGATAGGGATGAGTAACAAGGTTATATGATCAATAATATATGATCATGTGGATCCTTTTTATTGGGATGGATCATCTTAATATTGTCTTGGAGACCAGGTATGTGGTTTGACTCAGATTTAGCCGGAGAACCTTGTACTTTTATTTCAATTTTCATTATGTACTTCTGCATGTTTTGTTGGACCAAGGGTGATTAGTGTTATATGTATGACATATATGTTACTGTTTTAATATTATTTCATTTATTATTATAGTATGCTTCATTTTAGTTATTTACTACTTCTACGCACTGTTTATTTACTACTTCGATGATATCTCATTATTTATGTTGTTATTTACTCTGATATGAGGGCATAGTCTCTCCATAGACCCACCCTAGGCCCTCACTACTAGTCGGTAGCCTCTGGCATATAGATAGAGTCACACTTGAGGACTTTTTTTGAACCATATCATAGCACCCATTTAGTGGAATCCGGTTTGGGATGTTACATAATATAACCCAATTAAAATAAATTAAGTTATGAAACCCCTTACATCTGGCTTGACATGGAACATAAGTGATTTTAAACACTTGTATAAGAAATTTAAAGATATTATAATTATATACCGAAATAACTTTCATACTTATAATATCATATATTATCAAATTATAATATTTTAACACCAATTTATTGATAATTTATTAAAATCGTCATTTCAGAGTGTTAACAGTTTAATTTTTCATGGAAGTTCCGGTTCACAAATTATGATAATTTTACATTGATCACGGTTCCATCATCTCTATAATTATAATCATGATATAAATATAATATATATTTATTATATACATGTTTATAATCATCCTTTAATTTTAGATATTGAAAATTGAATCGCATAATTTATAGAGATGGTAGACCATATGTACGCATGAATGTTGTTTTCACTTTTTGATGAATGAAAAAAAGAAAAAAATATAATTCAGCTTTAATAAATAATTATAATATCATATATATCATATATATCATATATATTCATTAAATAAATATTTATTACCATCCATGTAAAGTGTAAATGATAAAAGAATCGAATCGCTTCGTGGAGGTGGCAGTTCACACGTACGCACGAGTGATGTTATCATTTTACAATGGATAGAAAGGTAAGAATATAGATATTATATTATAATAAAAGAAGAATTATTATTTCATAAATATCATATATGTTCATTATTTCCATATTTATAACCATTCGGGTAAAGTGGTGATGAAAGACAAACTACACCATTGCGTGGAGACAATAAGTCATATGTTTGCACGAACGATGTTTCATATGATTGAAAAGAAATGGAAAATGGTTGTAACATAATCATAATAAAATATTAGAAAATTTATGACACTTAATTTATTATTTTAGTATGGTTAAAACAAAATATAGTGGATGTAGGAGAAGAAATAAACTTGAAAGAGTCGGCGGAGAAGATTACCTCTTCTTCAATGGACTTCCTTTAGATACATTATTAAGGACCCTTAAAATGGTATTTTAAAAATACAAGAACCTATTATCAATGTGTAGGGATTTTAATAAGATAATTGGTTGGGTTTTGGTTGAGATATGTTGATTTAGAATGTGTAAATAAAAGAGATAAGGGGTGTCCTTTTATAAGTGAGGTTAGGGGAACTCTTGGAATTACTTAAAGTATTAAATTAATATAATTAGTTTTCATAGACAAATGGCTCCAAATTAATATAATTAGAATATAAGATTAGTATTATTATAAATACTCTCACCCAAAAACATTTGTAAAAGTTTTTTTATTTATTTTTGCATTCTTATATCTTTGTTTTAACCCCCCTATTAACCCTTTTAACAATTACCGTGATATGAGTATTTTTTACTATTTTGGGGTCAAGAAAGCTACTTTAAATAGAAAATTGACCCAAAAATTGAACATGTTTAATATTTTCAACCATATCCAATTCATTTGGTTGAATATAATATTTTTATGAATTTAAAATCATTTAATAAAATATTGTTTACTATAAAATATCATTTTTTTTAATACATGAAATAATATAATATAATATGTGTCTAACTCCTGAAAAATGATTCCAAAATGACATATATTTTTAAAAAATAAAAATATTGTATTAATTTAATCATATAATAAAGTTTAGATAGTTTTAGATATTATTTTAAACCTTATATTTCGGTTTAATACCATGGTTAACAAATTTTAATCATAACTATGGTAATGACCTTTTCAATATTAAAGGGTTGTAATTTTACTTATATGGTAAAAATTCACTCATAAAAGGTTTGGGTATAAACTATTAGATCATTTATAATTATAATTTTCTTATTTAATTGTTTTTATTATTTTTAAATAATTTTATAAAATATTATTTAACATAAAATATCAATAATGTCGTTTTTGACACTATTCATTTAATTTGACTTTAAAGACCTCAATACAAATTTTGAATTCAAATATAAATATTTTGAACATAACTAATATTTTATATTAATCTATAAAAATTTTAGGGCACTATAATTTTAAAAAATATTAATTTTAATGTTTTTAAAATCATCTACATGATTTATCTACTACTTCCACAAGCACTTTTCCGGTGTTTTGTAATAATTTAAGGTAATTATTTCATCACTGAAATTAAAAACAAATTTACTATGATAAAAATTTATTTCAGGTTTTTAATACATATTTATAACCAAATTTATCATATTTTTAAAAGTAATGTAAAAAAGATTATTGATATTAAATTGAAGATAGTAACTTTTTTTGAATTTTCTTAAAATAATATAAATGTCATTATCAAGGGAAAATGGCAAAAAAAATCCATATTTTTAAATTCTGGGTTCCTATGATCTAATTTATTTTATAATATAAAAATATGGAATGTTTTTTATTGGTTTTGAGATATTATTTCATGGTTTTAACCTGGTTTTACCCATTTTAGCCTTACCAAGGTGATAAATATTTATGATTGTTACTATTCACAAAGAAAAAAATAAATGGAAAATATTTTCCAAATTTAACCACCTGATTAAAAGTATTTTATCATTTTCTTAATAATCAGTTTCTATAATTATTGGAAATTAATTTTAATATATGTGTAAAATGCAACGAAAAATAGTTTTTAGATAAATTCATTTTTAAGCATAAAAATAAACATTTGTCAAAATCATGAATATTTATGATTAAAATGGAATCAATTATATAATTATAAATCAAATGGATAATATTTAACGAAATTAAAAATATAATGGAACTTTTAAATTGCATTATTTTAATAAAAATAAATTATAGTATTTAAAAATTTGGTATTTTCACTATTCACTGAAAGATCAATCATTTTATAAAAATCTAAATATTTCACACTATGTTAATTTTGATATGCTTATTTCAAAAAAAATCATTTTTTAAAATTCAATTTCTAAAATTTATAAAAATTAATTATAATATCCATGCGCCAAATGCAATAAAATCTTTTTTTGAAGAAAAATGCATTTTGAAGCATAAAATGACTCCACTAAAAATTGATTATTTATTTCTTAAGAATTAATCAAAAAATTGTATTGATTAGTACCAAAATACATATATTTCACAATTTGGCTACTCATATTCATACTCACCAATTCAATAGATAGGTCACATTTAAATAATAATATTTTTATAATATATCTTAGTTATCTTTAAGTTCAGTGTTGTGAGTTAAGAAATAATACAATAATATCCAAAATTAAACAATAAAACAGAAGTTTTAACATAGATAATTCCATAAATAAATAACCCTATATTCCAAATAAACTTAATAAAATCAACATTAATGAAATTTTTAATCGCAAAGGTCGTCTTATACCCTTAAAAATACATTTCCAAAAACATAATATCATTTTTCACAAATAATAATTTACATTAAACCTAACAATTATATATATTCCCCAACCAAATAAAATATGTCCCAAAATATTATTAATCACCTCAAAATCCCAAAAATTAAAAAAATGATACTATAATATGCTTCCCAACATCAACTTAATCATTATTCGTCAAATCATTTAATTAAAAAAATTCATATTAACCGTAACATCATGTAGGCTAGTGGTAGGCATTGCGCCCTTATTGCCCTTCGATTTTGCATTCAAGCCTCGTAGCCTTTCTGAATATAACATGTTATTTCCCATCATATGGGTTATCCTTTTTCTAAAACTATATTAATATGATTCCTATAACATTCCCAAAAATAGGACGAATATCTTCAAAAATAACATTAATTGTCAAATCACTTTTTTAACCACTATGTTTTTCTATACAACATATTTTTTCCCAAAAAATCAAATAATCTCAATTGACTGTTATTGATATAATATCAATGATCATATAAACACTATAGGCTATTAATAAATTTAAATTTATGTTCAAAAAATATTAAATAATTTTTCTTAAAATAATCTTCTTGCTAAATAATATATTAAACTAAACTATTGTATTCCCATAAATGTATCCCAAAATATCCTTAATCATGTTAAAATCTCATCACATAAAACCTAAAAATGGGTATCTATGCCTTTAAACTTATGACTAATCTTATACTTATCGACCTAAAAAACATTAGGTTTATCCCATATCACAATGACATATCATAGGTTTCATTAGTTTGTATTCTATCATTCATCATAAAGGTTCGTAAATAAAATTTGAATTAACCCAATCATATCCCCATGATATCGAACTAGGTTCACAGTAAGGGCATACTCACTATTCCATAGAATGATTTTTGAGATATATTTAACCAAATATTTTTGGGGTTATTACCCATAGATGCATTTGTTCCAAAATCATATCTACATGTAGTTTCCAAATATGGATATATATATAGTAAAACCATATAATATTTACCATACCAAAACTTTTATGATATTATTCTATAATTAGACATAACATCAAATAATTTCAAGGGTTATGTTCCCTAATTTATGTTTTACTAAATCTATTTCCCAGTATTTCTATTAACCTCATTATGATACCAACTATATAGAACTGGCCTTTTTAGCCTTGTTTTGATGGTTACTTTATTACCTTGATACTATATAAAAGTGATCACATCCCAAAGGACCAGATAGTTTAGTATTATTAATGAACCAGATAAAAACATAATTCTCATTTTACAATGGTAATGAAATATAAAAAAATAGTGAATGTAAAAATTCTATATCCTTGAACTCATCCAAATATTCCTTTTTCATATCCTGGGGAAAGGAAACAAAATAAGTGGGAGCTCAGATGCTTAGTAAGGGTTATATACAGTGTAATCAATCGTGAAAAAATAATCCATAATCAATATGGGGTGTTAAATAACTAAAAACACTTTTTATTTAATCAATAACTTGAGAACGAAGAATAATATGGAATGAATAAATTATGATCAAGTAATTCCATATAAAAATAACATTAACATAAAACATATTCATGGATATCATAACTATTAAATAATCATAGGAATATCAAAAATTTATTTCATAATGATAGAATGCATAATTTCAAACAACTTAAACATACCATCATGGGATTATTCTAGGAAATCTTTTTTAAATGGGTAAGGTATCAACCAAATACCCAAATTAGTTTATTACATTAGGCCTACCGGTGCATCAAGGGGATATAATGAGCTTCACCCATCACTTACTAAGTCTAATTTATTCCTCCTATATTTAATTATCAATTTAATTCCTAAAATATATACCTCATAAATAACAATATATATTGCGTAAGGAATATAGAATATCAATATTTTCCCTAGTTAATCAAGTGGAAAAACACCATAAATAAAAATGGTATACATTTTAGGAAATAATAATATCCATGATGAAAATACTATGGATATGTATAGTAAAAAATAATCACATGAAATTGAATGTTTCAAAATAAATTTAATAACCATAAAATTGATCAATAGATAAGTGATAACCATTAATTCATAATAAAAGCATGTTTTTATAGTAAAATAAAATCTTTTGGTTGATGAAATAGAAATTTTTAAATAAATTTCCATTGAATAAATTTACTTTCAAAATAATTTAAAACTTGTAGAAGAATATTAATATCATAAAATGGTAGTGTGTTAGATAATTTTGTTAACATAATATACATTAAAAAGATGTATTCCTTTTGACTTTTTGTAAAGAAATTTGAAAACAGACCTTTCAAAAAACATTAGAAATATTCCTTTAAAACCTTTTAAAAATTAAAGGATAATATAAAATTTCCATAATAAATTATTTAAGTAAATAAAAAAGGATTTTTGTAAAACAATTATGAAAAAATACGGACATAGAATAAAAATGTACTTGATTAAAAGGGAAAAAAGATTGGATTTTCATTTAAAATTTTATTTACTTGATTAAAGTTTGAAAGAGATAAAAATTTTCAGAAAACATGGTAACTCATAAAATATAAAAAGTTTAAAAAATATATAAATTTTGTGAAGGATATATTATATTATTCCTTCAATAAAAAAAATAAGCAATTCCAAAAAATGAGATTGTAAAATAAATTATTACCTATTTGATAAATTTTAAATTGTAACCCCTTAAAAGTGTAAAACTGAATTGAAACATAAATCCTCATGAATAAATAGATATTCATGTTAAGTTCATAAAATTGGAAGTATATACTCCACATAAAAGTAAATAGGTGTGTTGTAATGATCATTTTTTTTTCAGACTGTGAATTTGAGAGAAATTTGATTTTTTTTTGTTTTTAGATGGTTTTAAGGGGTAAAATGATAATTTTCCCCAAAATTATAATCTTATAAAATTTTTATAACCACATTTTGGTCCTATAATAGTATTTTTACCCTATTAAAAGAGTTTGGTATAATTCCGAGTCGTTCAATTTTTTGTGGAATAATTAATATTTAACATTTAATTAATTAAATATTAATTAATTAGAATGTGTTTATTTAGATATATATTTTGAAGAATGAAATAGATTGGGATTCTATCTCTACTATAGAGTTTTTAATAGGGGTTTTTTCATAGGTAAGGTATAAAATTATGTCAAACACTAGGGCTAGTCCTTGGCCCCTTTTTCTTTTTTTCTTTTCTTCTTCTTCTTTTTATTTTTCTCCTTTTCTTTTCTTCTCCTCCTCTTAGATTTTTGAGTACACCATGTTTGATTCTCCATCATGTGACCGAGATATAAAATGGAGAAGGATATATATATATATATATATATATATATATATATATATTTAGAGGTATGGAGGTGTCTCTTTGGAGCTTGGGAGGGCCAAATCATTATGCGTCAGCCGCGGACCGTGGATATGGGTGAAGCTTTGACTAATTTAACCAAAGCTGGTCTATTTTTAATTTTATGTCATAAATACACATATATTTACATCTTTATAGTTCTAAATCCCATTTAGGGATGTTAAGGACCCCCAAAGGTTTGATATATATCTTTTTTGGAGACAAATGGCGGTTTGGGCCATTCACAAGCGCTTCCCATCCAAAATCCTGATCACATCACATGTAGTTCAGGATAACACACCATGTGTTCATCCCATTCATGGAAGATTAATTTTTATAATTAAACTCCATGTACTGGGAGTAAACATCATGTATTTGTTCTTTTCCATGTAGATGAGAACCTGGTCAAAAAAACCCTTATAAGAGGCACTTGGCTGTGTAGAGTACACGGTCGGACCCCAAGTGGGTCCCACGTCATGTACAAGTAAAAGGCCAGGAAAATAAACATGGTCAGGCCATGAAAGTTACACTCACTAATACCTAATTTATAGTTCACATCATCTACATTCTTTACACACCATGTACATGGTATTTACATTCCATGTTCAACTAGAGAACAGGCCCAGGTGGGGCATTGAGAGTACACACTATGTAATAGGGTATACATGTTTTGTACTTCTATTTCTATACCATTTTGATTTATTTTCATCTATTTTAATCCCAGATTCAAAATTGAATGTAAGATTAGTCCATTTGGAGTTTTTTTCAAGTAGATCGTGATGGTGTAACCCTTGGGATGTTTTGAGGACCCATAATTTGTGTTTTAAGTCGAGAAAACTATATTGGAGAGGTGCTTCCTCTGATAAATAGTTTCAGATACCTCTTTATAGTGATAACTTGATCTAGTATGGGCCATGTGATATCTCTATTTAATGATTATTATGTATATTTTACTTTGAGGATATCTATCTTGCGAAATGTTCCCTTCTAGGCAAGGAGGCCATGAGATTCGTTATGTATGAGGATCCCTAGTCTGATGCCTTCACTTATGTATCAAATTAGAGGATCTAATGTAGGATTCTTTCCCTTAATTACTGTTTTGAGGATCTTGTGTAGGATTCATCTACTTACCTATTATTTCTAGGGATCCGTAACAGGATTCCCCCACTTTCATCTCCACTTATAGGATATCGTGTGGGATACCATACCTTACATACACTTCCGAGGATACCATGTAGGATGCCTCTCTAATGTTATGATATTAGGGACCTGGTGGCTACCACATTTTTTGAGTGAACCTAGGCTAGTACATTGGGTCTTTGTAGAGAAGGTAGTGGGTGTCACCTTAAAATCCCTACCAAACTTGTAATCCCGAGTGGTTGTAGTAGTAGTGGTGGTCCTAGTCATTTGATCACCCTCACTCTTTTATTTATGAATTCACATGATTATTATTTATGTAGTATTGATTGATATAGGTGTTTCTGGGTACTAGGATGATAGGCCTGATACGATGTCGTGTTTTATTGGGATGCCCAGATGTACTTCCTGGGATCCAACTCCTGAGCCTTCTATTTTATTATCTTATTATTTGGGATGCCTAGATGTACTTCCTAAGATCCAGATTCTGAGACTTATATTTTATTATCTTATTATTTTGGATTCCAAAAGGTACATCTTGGGATCCAAATTATTTTCCTTTTATTCTATTTATTATTTTATATCCCATACATACTTCCTAGGACCCGACTATTGAACGTGTATATCATTTGGGTTTCACAACCATACTTCACGGGATTCAAATTTTGAGCCTTATTGTTTAACTAATATTTTATTGTGATGTTCAAACATACTTCTGGGGTTTTGACTTATGATCCTTACTTGACCTAGGTTTTGGAAATGGTGCTCCTCATCATTGATTTTTTATACTCTCAAGGATTAGATTATGCTCTCCTCAAGTGACACCAAGGATGTTCCCTAGGGTCGGGTGGAGTCATCATTACTATACTCAAAGTATTTGTTTGTGAGTGGGTTGTTAAATCATTTATTTTAATGGATTTTGAGAATATACTTGGATAAAAATATCATTCATTATATATTTCCTTTAGGGTTATCTCCCTTAGGTATTATCAAAGTCATAATATCTTCTTGCCTATAGACTGGTACCTAGGATTCAATCATCAAAACGGGTTTACATGGGTTCAGTGGCATGACATCAAGATCAATGCCATATTTATAGGATGTCTAGTTATTACCTAGAATCCTTTATTATAGTGATTGGAGGTGAGTATGGGTGAACCCATGGCTAGGAAATGTACCCCCTATAGTGACAAAATATTTATCAAAGACATTTTTGGAACTCGATGAAGTAGGTATAGTCGATTAGGATTATAGACCTAAGGATTGAAAAGATCATACATGGATTGAGTGGTATGACATCCATCTCAATTTCCAAGTTATTATATCCTGATTATCAGAATTACAGACCCAACGATTGATTGTGGATTTATTTTTTCATGATATTCATCACCTTACTCATATATATATATATATATATGAATATATATATATATACATACATAAAAATATATATAATTGAAAAAACATTGTTCAGAGACATTCTACTTGGGTTGAAATAGGTATATTCAATCGGGATCATGAACCTTGGGATTGAATTTGTTTTTATTTTATTTATCTATTCCATTTTTTTCTAGGCAAGGCTAATCATAATTCATAATCATGCAATTATGACAACAAGTTATAGGTTCTCCATCAGGGTTGGACGATTGAGATTATTTCTCACCCCCTATTTGTGCACCTGAATTTGTATAAATACCTTATATATACATTTAGGTAGATCATAGATACATGATGGATAGGGATAAATCCTGAGGTTTCATGATCAAGCAGATCTGCTTGTGTGGATTATTATAATCAGGCTGGAGAAGATCAAAATTGTCTTAGAGACTAGGTATGTGGTTCGGGTCAGAGTTTCTAATCAATCCATGTAATTTTATTTAAACTCATTTATATACTATTACATGTATGTTCATCTCAATAGTGACCAAATTTATTTCTATGACATTACTATTTGGGATTTTATAGCATTTTATTTATTATTACAGCATGATTCTACTTTAGTTTATTCATTTCTACCACACTCTAAGTATTTAAATCATTGGAAGGTATAAGTTTATTTTTATTTTTTTACTCTTATATAAGTTCATCTTATCTCCATGGAAACACCTTATTCCCTTGATTCTAGTCTGTATCCACTGGCGTATGTAGAGTCTTTCTTGAGGCCTTGTAGGGAACCAGTTTAGAGCACCGATTTAGTGGAATTTGGGTCAAGATGTTATAAATTGGTATTAGATAATTCCTTTCATACTATACTATTATTTGTAATATGGTATACATGAGTATAAATAATATTCTAGAACCTATGATGGATATCTGACAGGAGCATCGAGAAAACCATTTCTAGTGATAATTCCAAGTTGATAGGGATATAGGATTATTGTTCTTAATATGTGATGTTTTAGTTGTATTGATTTTTTCTTTAATACATAAAAATGTTGTAAATATTTCATGATTTATTATAGATAATTAGCTCTCTTATTATTAGAATGAAGTCAGTGATTGATTTTGAATCTTATATAGAAAAGGAAAGAGGCATCTCATGTATCATATTTGGCGTGTAGGATTCACATATTTTAGGCATGCTAGTGTGTGATTATTATTGAAGATAGAGGCCAGTTGTTTAAAGTGTCAATAACAACCTAAATGGTGTTTTATCATATTGTTTCTTTATAGAATTACAATCAAATTTACTTAAATTAATATATATATTTCCTTGTGATAGTAGGATGTGTGGATCTATGGTGAGACGTTTGGAGATGAGGCAGATGACTTAGTTCTCATAAACAGGACGTGCAGTGACCCCAGTAGGTTTATATAACACATGATTCAAAATTATTAGACCCCTTTAGGGTGTTTTTTCTTAGTTTTAGTTATTTAAAGTGTCAGTAGCAACCTATACGGTGTTTTCCCACATAGCTTGGAATATAATTCTTCTTAACTGAATCACATAAGTATAATTTTTCATAGATTGTTGAGTAAATGTTGTGTGTGTACTATTTACCCTCATAGGTCAACGTTAGAAATTTATACCTTTTTATGGTGATTTAGTAAATATTTTTCATAAAATTTCAATAGAGTCCTAAATGTTTATAGTGAACTGGACCTTGAGGGGGTATTGTTATATGTAGATTCCTGATGAGTGTAATTTTGATATCATTTCTACATTATAATTATGAAATTTGGGTATAAGGTGCCTTATAAGGATTCTTATAGAGGATAAAGACCTATGTAGGCTGATTATTGGAAGTTTTGACTCCTATAGGTTGATGTTTTATTTAACTCTTTAGATTGAATCTATAGGTGTGTTTGATTCCTTTCATTGAGACAGGTGTGTGGATGAATCCCCATGAGATGTGGCCTTGGAGTGGTTCAAATTATGGACTAGTTGGTTGGACCTAGTGACCCAACTATGATACTTAATCATTAGGGTTGGGTGGTATTTCTAGAGGCCCTTTGTTGTAACTCAGACTATTTTAGGTTGATGTTTAGTTTTAATGAGGGAAACCTATGAGAGGGGTTATCCTGGGTTAAGGGACACCTTATGAGGTAGAGACCTTGGTTTCACACTCATTTGAGACTAATTCATTATAGGTACTCTAGATTTCTGATACTAGTAGGGTGATGCCTTTGGTTTCTAAGAAAGTACATAGGGTGGTTGTGTATCAAGACAATCTTTCATGGGAATGATTTTTTGGGTTCCTAGCCCTATTGACCAGTAGTTTCACATTTGATGATTTAATTTCAAAAAATGACGTCATGCAATGGATGATCATGGAATAAATTGTGGAATAAGTGAGATACTCTATTTTTAATAGGAGTTCCAATGGAGCTTCTAGATGGTTTATAATGATGTGTCATGTATCATGGCCAGCTTGCCCTTATAATGAATGAATTGTGGGAGCATGAGTCAGGTGATAATGGTTTGCATCGGTTTCTCATGGTACAATTTAAATAGTTAAATCAGTGGGTGGCCATATGAGAGTTGAGGACTGATGGTTTCAAATACATTATGTGGGAAAATGTTCCCAAAATCTATGATAAATTGGGATATTTCCCTCTGTGGTAGAAGAGGCATCGAGAATAAATTGTGTTCCATGAGGTCGTTGGCATGTGGATGGTCTTGGAGACAAATTTTTAGGAGACATGGTGTCATGAATTGGTTAAATGAAAGTGTATCATATTTGATGAGATCATGACTCGAGAGAGAGTAATAAATTCCTATCGGTGGACTCTTTTGTTACTCCTTGTTATAGATGATCATTCCCTTTATATTAGCATAGTCTTGAGTATATTGATATATCATCAATAATACATCGAGTGTTTTAAATATATTTCATAGTTTGATGAAGTAACATGTTGAGGTTATGCTTGAGGAGTTGTATCAAGTGAAATACATGGTGGGGAGTGCCCCTCTATCTGTTTGAGAGAGGATACTCTTGTTATGAGTTGAAATTCAGTAGTGTTCATGGAAACCATTCTTAGGAAGCAGAAATGGGGGATGTTTGATGCTTCTGTAATGGATATCTTATATGAGTGGTTATGAATGATCTAGTAATTGTGTTTGGTGATGGAAGGATGGTGGGCCATTGGTCATGGATCTTGGATGTGAGGGGATGATAAGGATACTCGTATAGTGGGGAGTATCAAATCAGTCATCATTAAACATCTTCCTTGATGGAAGATTTGTTAATAATAAGAGACTAGTCATTAGAAAGCCACAATATCATAGTTGTGTAGATGTTTGGGATGAGATCATGAATATGTTTAACCACCAAGGCTTCTTGTTAATGAGAATATTTATGGTGTAGATTTTGTAATGACCCGTGTTTTTCCAAACTATGAATTTAAGAAATAAAATTAATTTTTTCTTATAGAGAATTATAAGGGGTAAAATGGTAATTTTAACCAATAACATGATCTTAGATAATATTTTTGACCACTATATTGGTCCTGTAATAGGATTTCTACCCTAGTACAGGATTTTAGTAGAATTCTAAGCCATTCAAATTTTCATGGAATAAATAATATTTAATATTTAATTAAGTAAATATTAATTTATGCACGCACATTCATTTGGATATATAATTTAAAATAATATTCATGTTGATATTATATATCTTCAATTGAGTTTGAAATGTGTTTTTTTCCTAGTAAATTCATAAACTCATGTTTGTCGCCTTGGTAGGGCCCCTTTTTCTTTTTCTTTTCTTTTTATTCCTTTCCTTTTTCTCCTTTTCTTTTCTTATACTCCACCTAACATCTTGTGTACGCCCTGTGGGATTCCCCTTCATGTGAATGAGATAGAAAATGGGTAAAGATATATATATATATACATATATATATATATATATATATATTGGGGGGAAGGGAGGTGCCATTGTGGATCTTGGGAGGATCTGGATCATCATGTGGGAGTCATGGACTAGGGATATAGGTGAAACATTGATGGATTCCACCCAAAAGTATGATTTTTTGAATTATATACTTTCAATACCCATATTTTTAACACTTTTTATTTTTAAATCTCATTTATTCTTGTTAAGGACTTCTTGAGGGTTGATCTATAGCTTTTGTGGATAAAAATGGGGTTTTGGGCCATTTACAAGGGTTTCCTATTCTGAAATCATGATCACACAACATGTAGTTTCGGAACACACACCGTGTGTTTTACCTATTTAGAAAAAATGACTTTTTATAAGTACACACTATTTATTGGGAGTACATTCCATGTATTAGTGCTTGTCCATGTAGATGAGCACCCGTCTAGACAACCCATGTAAGGGGAACTTGGCTTTGTAGAGTACACAACCAAACCTCAAGTGGGTCACACATTGTGAAGAAGTAAATGACTAGGAAAAGACACATGTACATGCCATTTGAGGTACATGATATGGTACCCCTTGTATTCTACACATATTGTACATTATTTAAAAACTATATACATGGGATTTACAAGCCATGTTCTGCTAGAGAACATTCCCAAGTGTGGATTTGGGAGTACATGTCGTGTTCTAAGGTATACACATTATGTTCATCTCCTTTTCTACCCTTTTGTGGGTTTTTCTTGTTTTATAAACCTAGAGTTATAATTGCATGTATGATTAGACCATTTTGAGTTTTTTCCACATATATCACAATGATGGAACCCTTGGGATGTTTTAAGGACTCTAAATTGGCATTTTGGTGTGAGAAAACTGTTATGGAGTGGTGCTTCCTCCAGTAAATAGTTTCAATTATCTCCTAATAGTGATTCCTTGATCTAAAATAGGCCATGAGTTATATCTCTTCATTGATGCATACATAGATGTTCCTTTGAGGATGTCTCCCTTGTGAAATGTTCCCTTCTATCCCAAGAGGCAGTAATGTTAGTTGCATCTAAGGAACCCTAATAGGATGCCTCTTCTTATGTCCTGACTTAGAAGATCCAATGTTGGATTCATTCCCTTAATTACTCTTTTGAGGATTCCATGTAGGATTACCTTACTTAGATATTCTTTCAAATGATACCTAGAAGGACGCCTCCTTTTACATCTCAACTTAAAGGATCCCGTGTAGGATTTCTTTCCTTACATACTCTTCTGATGATCTTGTGTAGCATGTTACTATTTACCTCTTCTTTCAAAGGATCCTCAGAAGGATTCCTCTACTTAAGTATCAACATAGAGGATCCCATATAGGATTCCTTCCCTTACATAATCTTCCAAGGAACCCATGTAGTATTCCTTCACATAATCTTTTTAAGGATACCATATTAGATGCCTCTTCTTACTCTTTTTGAGGATCCCATGTAGCATTTCTCCTCTTGATCTTTTTCAAATATCCCATTAGGGATACCTTTTCTTGAATTTTTAATTATAGGATACAAATATGGATGCCTCCACTAATGTTTAGTCCTTAAGGATCCCATGTAGGATGCCTCTCTAATGTTATGATATGTGGTACCCAATGGGTGGCTCATTTTTTGACAAACCCTAAGCTAGTACATTGGGTTTGGGTAAATTTGGTAACAGGTGTCACCTTAGAACCCATATAAAACTTGTAAGCTCAAGAGGATATGTAAGTGGTGGTGTATTTAGGTGTTTGGACACTCCCACTCTTTAATTTATGAATTCACATGACTATTATTGATGTAGCAGTGATTGCCATAGGTTCTTCCTGGTACTAGGCTGATGGGCCCGATGTGATGTGGTATTTGATTAGAATTCCAATAAGTACATACTGGGATTTGGATTTTGAGAACTTTAATTTATTATTTTATTATTTTGGATTCTTAGATGTACTTCTGAGCATCTAGATTCTAAGACTTCTATTTGATTATCTTATTATTTTGGATTCCTAGAGGTACTTCCTAGGATCCTACTTCCATGCATTCTATTTGATTAATTATTTTTTGGGATTGCCACACGTATATTCTAGCATCCAACTATTAAGCCTACTTATCTTTTTGGATTCCCTTATATAATTCCTGGGATTCATATTTTGAGTCTTCTTGTTTCACTTCTAATTTACCGAGATGATCATATGTACTTATTAGGATTCTTCTTATAATCCTTACTTGACCACGGTGTTGGTCATGGAAGTCCTCGTCATTGATTTGAGATAATGACAAGAATTATATTATTCTCTCCTTGAGTGATTATTATGTTGATCCATAGGGTTGTGTGGAGGCACCATTAATATACTCATGTGACTTGTCTAGAAGTGGTCTATTAATCTATTTATTTTAATGGATTTCGAGCATGTAGTTAGATCTTGATAGAATTACATACAGATTGCCTAAGGTTCATCCCCCTTAGGTATTATTCGAGTCACAATTTAATGATTTACTATGGACTGGGACATATTATTCAAACATCATATTGGATTTACAAGGGTTGGTTGGAAATATATATAGGTCAATGTCATATTTATAGGTTGTTAATTTATTACCTGGAATGCTTTGTTATAGTGATTGGAGGAGAGTATAGATGAACCTAGGTCTAGGAATTGTATCCCCTATAGTGACCTAACTTACTTAGAGACATTTGCATCATTATACAAAGAACGTATATTTGATTGGTATTATGGACCCAAGGATTGATATGATCTTACAAGGATTTACTGGTATGACATCCATCTCAATACCCTTGTAAGGATGTCAATACGATCAGGATTAGAGACCTAAGGATCGACTGTGGATTAAGTTTATTCATGAAATTTTTCATCTTAATCATATATATATATAGGGGAATATATATATACACATATAAATATATATACATGAGGGAACATTATTCAAAGACCTTTCGACTTGGGCTTAAGTGGATATAGTCAATCGAGATCACAGGCCCAAGGAATAACTTTGTTTGTATTTTATTTATCTATTCCATTTGGGTCTCGGCTAGGATGATCCTATTGTATGAACATGAACATATGATAGTATATTATAGTTTCCCCATTGGGGGTGGCCTACTGATATTATTTCTCACCCTCTGTAAGTGCACCTTGATATGCATGTAGACCTTATGTCTTCTTTCTGGTTGAGCATGGATATATGATGGATATGGCTGATATAACGCCTAAGATTTTACAATATGTATACTATAAAATAAATTCAATTCATTCAATATCTTACATTACACAAAAAATTATTTCATATAGTATAAATCATATAATATCACATATAGAACACAAAATAAACACTATAATGAAGAATGAATGAAATATGAGGCTTTTTCTAGAAATTAAGGAACATATACCAATGAAATAGTAACTTGAACTTTGGAATAGTAATGTGACTCTTAGGAATAGTAATTAGGATAATGGAATATTAACCTCACCTATAATATTATAAATAAAATTTAATCATCTTATAAATGAAAATATGATATAATTATATCATAGTATAAATAAATAAATATTTTGAAATATATAAATTAACTGTTGATATTTTTATAAAACATAAATGTTTATTTAAACTTTTATAATTAATATAATTATTTGAAATAAATTTTTTTTAATATAATATAATCATAAATTAATATTTTTTTTGTTTTATGATTATAAGATAATTTTATGACACCTTAATTAATTTTTAAGTGTTACAAATTAGTTGTAATTTTAAAATTAGTATTTCTCGAGTAAATAATGATTTTAATTGAAAATTTAATTTCCCTTATTTTGAAAATTATTATCATGAAATGAATATCATTTTGGAATTCTATATATCTAAAAATGGTTTAGGTGAATTTTTGGTATTTTTCTAAAACACTTGAATTTTTTGTGAATAATAAAATACGGTAATTTACGATATATATACATTATAAGTTAAATAAACTATTATTTGAGTCATGGATGATGTAAGTACAATTTTTTCAAACTAAAATATACCAATTACTATATTTATTCATAATAATAATAACTAGTTCTTTTCTTTATCCAAAATAATAAAATATTCAAAAAACATTCATCTCCTCCAGTATAAATATCTCCCCTCACCACCCATTCTCCTCACACTTCCAAAGCCTAGAATATTGATTATATTATTCTCATTTCCTCTCCCAAACCTCTCTACCAAGTTATGTTCTTTCTATTCTCTCAAAAATATGATTTACAATTCTCTTATGGATATTCTCATGGAAAAGAATTCAATTGGTGAATCATTTTTTATTCTATTTCAATATCTTTTAATTTCATTTCTTATTATTCGATCCTTAACTCTTGTATGAAAAAATGCAAGATAACTCCATTATATTATATATAAAATAATTTTATTATGATAATGTAATATTCATCATAAAACCCCTTCTCCTCTCCCTTTTATTCTAAAAATGACAACATCATTCGTGATGTGCCGATTGACCACCTTTGTGGATGACGTATTTTTATTTTTCAATTATGCATTCAAGGATGGTAATAAAACAAGTTTAATTCTTAAAATAGATTATAATATTTGTATTATATCTTATTTAATATTTTTTAACTTCTATATAAGAATAATATTAATTAATAAAACAAAACTAGTTCACGATGATTAAAAAAACGTCAAAATAATCACGATTGTCACTAACATCTTATCTAATGATTCATCCTATTACCATATAAATTAATGAAATATATAACCATTTAATATTTTCTAATTTCATTAATAAAATATAATTTCAATTCTAGAAGACTATTATCATTTTAAATTATTTTTCCATACATGTATACAAGTAAATCGATCATGAAAGTAAAGGAAACAGATGCCCCCAAACGATAAAATTGTACATTATAACTCATAAAAAAGGAAATAAATGAACATAATAAAATTATAATAAATAAAATACACATATAAAAAGGTTATTAATTAATTAATTAATGGATTTAATCTGATTATCCCGTACATTAAGATCAAGTGTAGAACACATTCATACATAAGGTAACAAACATTGTCTCAATTTCCATATCATTGAGACTTACTTGGTATGGTGCACCTAATCATTTTTATGTGGTGTATCTACTTACCCTTTGAGATAATTTTTCATTTGAAATTATATTTCTATTAAATATCCATATTATTATATAATGGATATGATTATTATATTATTCGTATACCCTTTTACATATGGTGTTTTTTTAATGTTTTTTTTATTAGGGAAATATTGATGAATATGTATCCTCTACTCAATATGGATATTTATAATGGATATTGTTCTTGGATTAAATATATGTATGAAGAATTATTTTTACATGTAGTGATGGGTGGGGCCTATTATATCCCCTCGATGCATTGACAGATCTCATGAGACAAAACAGTTGGAAAAAAACCCTCCATGTCTGTTTCCAAAACATAATCAGATCGGTATTTACCTACACACTTAAACCATCTTGATGGTACTATTGTTCATGTTATAGATACATGATGTCCAATAATTAATAATTTTCTTTATTCAACATTTATTTATCATTATCTAAGGGAATTTTACTATGAAAAAATCTATGGATGTATTTTCATTCTCAGTGTATTGATGGTGTGTGTTTTTTAGTTATTCACTATGAAATATTTATTACGCCTAATTTATTATGATTCATTGATTATTTATTAATGTTATTACTATATATATTCCTTAAGGATAAATTTCTCTAAACATTTTTTTCTTTTATTTCCCAAGGTTTTGAAGATGAAATCTTTGAATAGGTGACAAGGAAGCAGTTTATTTTATTTTGTTATGTTCTATGTTTATTTTTTCTAAAGTAAAAATGGAATCATGTACATACCTTGTTCCTTCATGACTAATAAACTAATATATCCTTGGTTATTTTATTACTTGTATCAATTCCGTTTTAATAAAATGACCACTTACTCTGGGCTACTGGGGTTAGGCTTGTTACAGTTGGTATCAGAGAAAGTTTAGTAGAAATAATGGGAACTGGAATTAAAAAACATAGATTAGGGAACATAAAACCAAGATAGACATTGAGGATAATAATAGAATAACATCCTATAATTTTGTTAAGGTTGATATTATGTGGGTATCATAATAAATACATCCTCATCTGGATACTAAAAGTGGATGTAATTCAATCACATGTGTATCTAGGGGTAACAATTCCAACAAGGAGTCATGTGTCTGACTTTAGGTAACCTAGTGCAAGAAAACGGGCTTTACTACGCACTTAGTTGGACACTCCAAGGGGATATGCTTAAGATAATTCACATTATATTTATAAACCATTATAAAGGGTTTAAATGAAAATATGTCCCCAAAGAAACCATGTTTATGATTATGAGATTAGCTATGAAAAATATTTTCAATTTATGTTTTGTTTTTTTTATAGTTAAAAATTATTAATTAATATTTATAACCTAATTTAGTTTATGAAATTTTTTATAAATGGAACCTAATGGAAGGAAATGAATAAATACCAATGGAAAATGTAGGGATTTTCCCACTATGAAAGTCAACACAGTTAGTGTTGGAGATGAGAAAAGCATGACCATATTAATACAACTTACTAAGGTTATGAAGAATAACCATAAAATGCCTATGTTAGATCATTTCACCTAGAAGAATCCCCTATATTTTATTGGGACTACTAATCCAGTGGTATCTGAGTAGTGGATCAAGTCCCTTGAAAAGATATTTCTTACATTGGTGTTTAATGAGGATGAAAAGGTCATGATGGAAGTATATTTCTTCAAGGGAGATGTTGATCAATGGTGGTATTGATCCATAATACTAAGTAGGGAGAATAAATATAATACATGGAATGTAGAACTTTTAAGGGAACATTTTTCGAAAAATACATCCCTCGTGACCAACGAACTGAAATGAAGAAAAAATTCCTTAGATTAAATAAAAGGGAATAAGTTAGTATTATAGAGTATGAGTCTACCTTTACAAGACTATCCTGATATGATATACATTACATATGTGATTTGGAATATAATACTGATCATTTCTTTGAAGGTCTTAATCCAAGTCTCTAAAGGTAACTAGCTTCTCAAACATTTTCATCATATGATAAAATAGTATTAAGTGATATCAAAATGGAGAAGGAATTTTATAGATCTAATTTTTGAAGGGAAATTAAGATAAGAAGAGGTATTCTGATAACCATAGAAATTTTGAAGCATTAAATAAGAATAAGGGAATGAAGCAATTTCCATTATGTGAAAATTGTGGAAAGAATCATCCCAAAAAATGCTTTAAAGTCATGGTAGTTTTCTATGGGTTCATAAAAAAAGGATAATCAAGCTAATGATTATAAGGGAAAGAAATAAATCAATGATGTTTAATGATTCAAATACAATTAAAAGGGGAATAATTTGAATAAATTTCCCAAGAATTAAGTAAATATACCACAAAGAAGGCCAAGGGGGGATGGTCAAGCTTATGTGTTTACCACAGTTGATGTATAAGTACCTAATGATGTGGTGAAAGGTACATTAATCCTATATTTAGATTTTTCCAATGCTTTATTTGGTTTTTTATCATCACACTCTTTTATATATACCTAGTTTTATATGAAAATTAGACATTTTTTTTTGATTTAACAAAGTAGTTATCAGTCAAAACTCCTAAGGGAAGTCTCATTGCAATAAAAATTTGTCATTCAGTACCTTTTATGACACATAAACATGATTTAGTCACAGATCCTATCATTATAAACATGATTTACTTTGATATAATAATCAGTATGGATTGGATTTCAAAATATGATGTGAAAGTTTATTGCAAGAATAAGGAAATTACAATTTGTGATGAATATTTGGAATACCTTGTCATTAGAGAAAAAACATCATCATTTAATTCATATCTAGATCCACCCCTAGTAGATATACTAAATGAAATTATTGGGGGGGATGATCAAATAATATTTAGGAATGAGGAAAGTAATATTCATATTGAGGATGTACCAATTTTATAGGAATACATTGATGTATTTCTTGATGAATTGCCTAGGAACCCCCTAGAGCATGAAGTTGAATCTATCATTGATCTAATCCCTCATATAATACCAATATTAAAGACTCTTTATAGAATAGAACCTATGAAATTAGTGGATATGAAGAAACAACTAGAGGATTTGAGTAATAAATAATTTATTTTCTGTAGTATTTCTCCATGGAGAGCCCCTGTACTCTTTGTGAAGAAGAAATATGGATCCTTGAGGCTATACATTTAATATAGAAAAATCAATGATGTTACAATAAAGAACAAGTAAACTCTTCCACACATTGATGATTTATTAGATCAAATCCATGGATGTCAATATTTTTTGAAGATTGACCTTCATTATGGATATCATCAATTATGTGTAAAGAAGGAAGATATTACAAAGATAGCATTTTGAACCAGGTATGGTCATTAAATGTTTAAAGTAATATCATTTGGTCTGACTAATGCACCCTGTATTTTCATGGATCTAATGAATAGAGTATTCAAGGAATATCTTGATGATTTTGTTGTGTTATTTTATCTTGGTGTACTCTAAATGCTATATGTACCATAAGAAACACTTGTAGA
This sequence comes from Viscum album, assembly GCA_963277665.1. Classification (NCBI taxonomy): domain Eukaryota; kingdom Viridiplantae; phylum Streptophyta; class Magnoliopsida; order Santalales; family Viscaceae; genus Viscum; species Viscum album. The sequence continues at coordinate 661,263,377 of OY728135.1, read as the reverse complement.
TTTTTTTGAAGACACTTATAAGAAAAGTGTTATATGGGAATTTTAGAATGTGTGAATTATTGCTTCAGATAGTTTCTTTTCTTGGACATATTTTCTCTAAGGATGGAATCTAATTTGATCCTACAAAGAAAAAGGTAATACAATAATGGATTATTCCAATGAACATAACTGAGGTATGTAGTTTTATTGGTTTAGTAGGTTACCATTGGCATGTTGCTCATAATTTTTCCGGATTGGATAACCCGCTAACAATGCTCACACGAAAAGGGGTTAAGTTTAGGTGGACAAAATAATGTACATAATGTTTTGAGGAATTTAAAATAAGATTGTTCAATGCTCCAATATTGAATCTTCCATCACAAAATGATGGGCTTGTGATATATAATGATGAATCGAAGAATATATTGGGTTGTATCCTTAAGAAAAATAGTAAATTTAATGTTTATACATCAAGGAAATTGAAGACTTGTGAACAAAATTATCCAACTCGTGATCTTGAGTTAGGAGCTGTAAAAGTTTCTCTAAAGATATGGATACACAGTCTCTATGGTGAATTATGTGAGATATATAAGGATAAAAAGAGTTATAAATACTTCTTTACATAGAATGAACTCAATAGGAGGAAAATATGATGGCTCGAGTTAGTCAAAGATTATAATTTATCAATACACTACCACCTAGGAAAGGAAAATAAGTGAGCATATGCATTAAGCAGGAAAAAACATGGACTTCTAAGCCAAATGAGAATTTAGAAAGATTCTATGTTCATGGATGTAGTAAATATGTATATGGGAATTGTTAAGGAAGAGGAAACATCACTAATTTTTCAAATGATTGCTAAACCATATTTACTGGAGAAGATAAAAATCTCTCAATCTGATTATGATAATTTTCAAAAGAAAATTAAATCCATTAAGGATGGAATATTGAAAAACTTCATGTATGGGGATAAAGATCTAATATTTAGAAAGAGTTTATGTGTTCCATCAATTCCTGATATAAAAAAGGAACTATTAGATGATTCTCATAGCTCAAACCTCTCTATACATCCTAGTAGTACCAAGATGTATAGAGATCTAAAGGAACATGTTTTGTGGGATAATATGAAAAGGAAAACTGCCTACTATGTTTCAAGATTCCTTTTTTTAAACAAGTGAAGGGATATAGAAAAAATCCAAGAGAATTCATGAATCCTCTAGTGATTCCTATGTGTAAGTGGAATGAAATTACTATATAATTTTTCATAGGACTACCAAGGACACCTAGAAGTAATGATGCAGTATGGGTAATTATTTATTGACTTACCAAATCTACAAATTTACTCAATAAAATGGAGTATTATCCAATAGAGATCCTTGAGAGACTCTATATCAATGAATTTGTAAGACTTCATGGTGCACTTCTTTCAATTGGGTATGATCTTGATCCCTATTTTACATAAAAATTTTAGAAGACCCATTAGAAGGATTTGGATACTGAGCTTCATATGAGTACTAATTATCATCCTCAAACTGACAGACAGTCTGAAAGGACTATTAAAACATTGGAAGACATGTTGAGATCATTCTCACTTGACTTTCAAGGTATGTGGGATCATTATTTACCTTTAGTGAAATTTTCCAACAATAATTTTTTCCATTCTTGTTTTAAAATGGTGTCGTATGAAGCATTATATGTCAAAAGATGTCTAACTCCAAATTGTTGGGATGAATTTGGTGAGAGGAAACTTATAATCATAGAACTTATTGATCAAACAACAATAAAGGTAAATACTACATGGGTTCATATTAAAACAGATCAAAGTAGACAAAAGAGTTATACTAAAACCCAAAGAAATGATTTGGAATATCAATTGGGATATCATGTCTTTCTAAAATTATCTCCATAGAAGGGTGTCTTAAGGTTCGGCAAGAAAGGGAAGGTGAGCCCCAGGTACATAAGACCATTTTAAATTATTGAATTAATTTGATTTATTGCATACTAATTAGAAATATTGCCAAGTCTCTCCAAAATGCATGATGTGTTCCACATATCATTTTTAAATAAGTATATTCTAGACCCAATACATGTACTCCCCTATGAAAAAATTGAAGTAGAACTTGATTTGTCTTACTGTGAAGAGATTATTGAGATTATTGACATAAGAGGGAAAGTATTGAGAAATTGAATGACTCAACTAGAAATTATTCTTTGGAGAAATTGTAAAATGGAAGAAGAAATGTGGGTACCTAAGGATTCCTTTCCTTACGTACTCTTCTAAGGATCCTGTGTAGGATGCCACTACTTACATATTATTTCGTAGGATCCTCAATATGATGCTTCTACTTATGTATCAATATAGGGGATCCAATATAGGATTCCTTCCCTTACAAACTCTTATAAGGATCCCATGGAGGATTCATTCACTTACCCTTTTAGAGGATCCCTTAGAGGATGCATCTTCTTACTCTTTTCGAGGATCCCATTTAGGATTCCTCCACATGATATCGATAAAGAACCCATGAGGGATTCCTTTTCTTGAATGGTGACTTTAGGATATAAAGAGGGATGCCTTATCTAATGTGTATACCTTGAGGATCCCAAGTAGGATGCATCTCTAATGTTATAGAATGAGGTAACCAATAGGTGGCTCCTTTTTTGACAATCCCTAAGCTAGTACGTTGCGTTTGGGTAAAGATGGTAGTAGGTGTCACATTATAACCCATATCAAACATGTAATCATAAGAGGGTATGGAATTAGTGGTGTGTTTACTTGTTTGGACACCCTCACTCTTTTATTTATGAATTCACATGACTATTATTGATGTAGTAGTGATTGACAAAGGTGCTTCCCGGTACTAGGCCGATGGGACTGATGAGATGTGGTTTTTGATTTGGAACCTAAGAATTAATTCCAAGGATTAGCCTTTTGAGGCTTTTATTTGATTATTTTATTTTTTGTATGCCTAGATGTACTTCCTAGGATCTCGATTATAGTACTTCTATTTGATTATATTATTTTTTAGGATTCCTAGAGGTACTTCTTGGGATCCATCTTCTAAGAATTCTATTTGATTAATTATTTTTTTGGGATTCCCAGACGTACATTTTGGGATCCAGATGTTGAGCCAACTTATCCTTTGGTATTCCCTTATATACTTCCTAGGATTCATATTTTGATCCTTCTTTTTTGACTTCTATTTTATTGGTAATCTCAGATGTACTTCCTGGGATCCAGTTTATAAGTTATACTTGACCATGGTGTTGGACATGGAACTCCTCATCATTGATTTAATATACTCTCAAGGATTGTATTATTCTCTCCTAGAGAGATGCCTAGGATTGTCTATAGGGTTGGGTGGAGGAACCACTACTATAATCATCGGACTTGTCTAGTAGTGGGATATTGAGCCATTTATTTTATTGGATGGAAAGTATGTACTTGGATCTAGAGAGAATTCCTTACATATCACATAAGGGTCATCCCCCTAATGGATTATTCAAGTAACAATTTAATGATTTACTATGAACCGAAACCTAGGATTCAAACTCCATACTAGATTTAAAATGGTTTAGTGGCAAAACATCTTGGTCAATGTCAATTATATAGGATGTCTAGTTATTATTGGGAATCCTTCGTTGTAGTGATTGGAGGCGAGTATGGATGAACCCAAGTCTAGGAAATGTATCCCCCTATGGTGATGTAGCTTACTCGGAGAAATTTTCATCACTGTTCGAAGAAGGTACCTTTGATAAAGAGTATGGACCCGTGTATTGACAAGATCATACATGGATTGAGTGGTATGACAACCACCTCAATAGCCTTGTAAGGATGTCAATACGATCAGGATTATAGACCTTAGGATGGATTATGGATTAAGTTCATTTGTGATATTTTTTATCTTAATAATATATATATAGGAATATATATATATATATATATACATGAGTGAATATTATTTAGAGACCTTCCAGCTTCAGCTGAATCAAAAATAGTCAATCTGGATCATGGGCCTAAGGAATGACTGCGTTTTTATTTTATTTATCTATTCCAATTGGGTCTCAGCTAGGCTGATCATATTGTATGAACATGAATGTATGATAGTATATTATAGGTTCTCCATTGGGGGTGGCCTATTGAGATTATTTATCACCCCCTATAACTGCACCTTGATGTGCATGTAGACCTTATGTCTTTTTTCAGGTTGAGCATGTATACATGATGGATAGGGCTTATATAACCCCCAAGATTTTACGGTATGTATACTATTAAATAAATTCAATTCATTCGATAGCATAAATTGAACACAAAATTATATAATATAGTATAAATCATATAAAATCACATAAAGAACACAAAATAAACTCAATAATGAAGAATGAATGAAATTGGAGGCTTTTTCTAGAAATTTAGGAACATATACCAATGAAATAGTAACTTGGCCTTAGGAGTAGTAATATGACCATTAAGAGTAGTAATTCAGCCAATGGAATAGTAACCTTACCTATGAAAGTATAAATAAAATTTATGCATCTTATAAATTAAAATATGATATAAATATATCATAGTACAAGTAAATAAATATTTTGAAAATGATAAATTAAGTGTTAATATTTTTATAAAACATAAATGTTTATTTATAATTTTATAATTAATATAATGATTTAAAAGAAAATTTATTTTCATAAAATAGAATCATAAATTAATATTTTTTTTGTCATATTATAATAAGATAATTTTAGGAGACCTTAATTAATTTTTAAAAGTGTTATAAAATTTGTTATAATTTTAAAATTCGTATTTTTTGAGTAAATGATGATTTTAATAAAAAATTAAATTTCTATTATTTTGAAAATTATTTTCATAAAATGGAGTTAATTTTTTAATTTTTCATGTCTAAAATATTAAGGGTTAATTTTTATTATTTTTCTGAAATACTTGAAATTTTGTGAATAGTAAAATACAGTAATTTATGGTATATATAAATTACAAGTTAAATACACTATTCCTTGAGTCATGGATGATTTAAGAACCATTGGATAAAAATAACATAAACCAATTAATATATTTATTCATATGAATTTTTACTATTTCTTTTCTTTATCCAAAATAATAAAATAATGAATAAAATATTCAAAAAACATCCCTCAAATCCACTATAAATACCACCTCTCACCACCTCTTCTCTTCACACATTCAAGGCCTTGAAGCTTGCTTATATTATACCCACTTTCTCTCCCAAACCTATCCCGCCACGTTTTTTTCTTTTCTTCTCTCCAAAATACAATTTCCGAGTCCCTCAAAGAGGTTCTCAAAGAGAAGAATTGAATAGGTAAATCCTTTTTTACTCTCTTTGAATTTATTTTAATTTGTTTTCTTCTTATTCTATTCTTAACTATTCTATCTAAAATTTAATAATAACTCTATTATATTCTATATACTATATTTATTTGTTATAATTTAATATTCATTATCAAACCCCTTCTCCTTTCACTTTTATTCAGAAAATGAAAACAACATTCATGAGGTGCTGATTTACCGCCTTCATGGATGACGTATTTTTGTTTTTCAATTCCACCTTTAAGGCTTGTCATAAAACCATTTTTATGGTTATAAAATATTATAATATATTTATCACATCTTGATTAATGTTTTTAATCAGTATATATCAATAATATTAATTAATAAAACAAAACTAGTTCATGATGATCGAAAAAACGCCAAAAATAATCACGATTATCACTAACATTTTATCTAATGATTTATCATCATACCATATAACAGAATTAAATATATAACCACTAAATATTATATATATTCATTAATAATATATAATTTCAATTTTGGATAACTATTCTCATTTTACATGATTTTTCCATACATGTATACAAGTAAACCAATCATTAAAACCAAGGAAATGAACCCTCCCAAACGATGAAATTGTATCTTATAACTCATTAAAAAGGAAATAAATGAACTTAATAAAATTATAGTAAAAAATATATATGTATAAAAGGTTATGAATTATTTAATTAATGGATTTAATCTGATTATTCAGGACATTAATATCAAGTGAAAAACACATTTGGACATAAGGTAACAGACTCCTTCCCAATTTCCATTTCATTGAGACTTAATTTATATGGTGCACATAATTATTTTTAGGCGGTGTATCTAATTACCCTTTGAGATAATTTTTCATTTGAAATTATATTTATATTAAATATCCATATTCTTGTATCATGGATATGATTATTGTCTTAGTCATATACCCTTTTACATATGGTGTTTATTTTGAATGTTGTTTTAACAGGCGAAATACTGATGAATATGTATCCTCTACTCAATATGGATACTGATAAGGCATATAGTTCTTTAATTAAATTATTTATTAAAAATTATTTTGACTTGTAGTGATGGGTGGGTCCTGTAATATCCTCCTGACACATCGACGGGTCTCATGAGACAAAATAGTTAGTGACAAACCCTCTATAATTGTTTCTAAAACATAATAAGATAGGTATTTACCCACTGACTTAAACCATCTTGATGGTATGATGGTTCATGTTCCAGATACATGATTTCCAGAAATTTATCATTTTCTTCATTTATCATTTATTAATGATTATCCAGATTATTTTTACTATGAAAAAAATCTATGGATGCATTTTCATTCTTAGTGTATTGATGGAACATGTTTTTGTGTTATTCACTATGGCATATTTATTATGCCTAATTGATTATAATTCACTTATTATTGATACATGTTTCTGCTATATATAATCCTTACGAATAATTTGATCTCGTCATTTTTTTGTTTTCCTTCCAAAGGTTTTAGAGATAAAATCCTTGAATAAGTGATAAGAAAGGAGTTTATTTTCCTATGTTATGTTCTATTTTTATTTTTTCAATGTAATAATGGAACCATGTATGTACCTAGTTTCTTCATGAATACTACACTAATAAATTATTTTTGATTTGATCTCTTGCATCTATGTAATTTTAATAAAATGACCACCGAATCTGGGATACTAGGTCCAGGGTTGTTACACTTGGTATCAGATCAAGTTTATTAGAAACCTTGGGAACTAAATTTAGAAAACATAGTTTAAGGAATATAACCCTGAGATAGCATTTGAGCATAACCATATAATAACATCCTATAATTTTGATAAGGTAGATATTATGTGGGTATTCCTAGAAACATATCCCTGACGGGATACTGCCAGTGGATGTTATTCTATCATAGATGTACCTAGGGGTAACAACCCTGACAATGTGTCCTAGGCCGAACTCAGGGTAACCTACTATATGAAAACAGGCCTTACTGCCCCCCTATTTTGACACTCTAAGGGTACATGCTTAGGATAATTCACATTCTCCTTACAAACAATTATAAAGGATTTAAAAGTAAATATTTATCAGAAGAAACCATATTTATGATTATGATATTAGCTATGCATAAATTTTCAATTTATGCTAGTTTTTTATAGTTAGAAATTATGCATTATGATTTATAACCTAATTTAGTGTATGTAATTTTTTAAAAATGGAACCTAATGGAAGGAAATAAATCAATACCCACAGAGAATGTAGGGATTTCCCCACAGAGCAAGTTGACACAACTTGTGTTGGTGCTGATCAAATCATGAAAATATTATGACAACTTACTTAGGTTATGAAGAATATCCATACTAAACCTTTGTTTCATCTTTTCATAAGAAAAAATTCCTCATATTTTAGTGGAACTATTAATCTAGTGGTATCTAAGAAGTGGATCAAGTCCCTTAAAAATATATTTCTAGCATTAGGGTTCAATGAGTAGAAAAGGTAGTACTGGTAGTATATTTTCTTAAGGGTGATGTTGATTAGTGGTGGTCTTTGATTTAGAATACTAAAGAGAAAGAATAAATATAAGAAATGGAATGGAGAACCTTTGAGGAAACATTCTTATTGAAATACTTCCCTCATGATCAATGAACTGAAATGTAGATAAAATTCCTTATCTTAAAGAAAATAAAAGAAGTGAGTGTTGTAGAGTATGAGGTTACCTCCACAAGACTATCCAGATATGTTATAGATTACATAAATTATTTGAAAGACATATGATTGATCATTTCTTTGAAGATCTTATTCCAAGTCTCTTAAGGGCACTGGATTCTCAAACATTTTCATCATATGATGAAATAGTATTTAGTGATATAAAAATAGAGAAGGAATTTTCAAGGGAAATAAAGATAAGAATTGGTCTTTTGATAACCATGGAAAATTTGAGGATTTAAAGAATAATAAGGGAATTAATCAATTTAAATTATGGGAAAATTGTGTAAAGAATCATCCTGGGAAATACTTTAAAGGAATGGTAGTTTTCTATAAGTTCATATAAAAGTGTCATTAAACTAATGAATGTGAGGGGAAGAAACAAATCGATGATGTTCAATGCTTAAACTACAATGAAATGGGGCATTATTCGAATCAATGTCCCAATTGTTAGGGGAATATACCATAGAGGAGTCGAAGGGGAGATGTCCAAGCTTATGCGATCACCACAATTGAAGTAGAAGTAACTATTGATGTGGTGGAAGGTATATTAATCATGTATTCAAATTTATCCAATTATTTATTTTATTCTATATCATCACACTCTTTTATATATACCCAGTTTTCCAAGAAAATTAGACTTTTCTCTTTTGATTTAACAAAGTAGTTATCAGTCAGAACTCCTCATTGAAGTCTAATTGTAACAAAAATGTGTCATTTAGACAATTTTATGAGACATAAATGTTCTTTAGTTACTGATATTATCATCATACACATGATTGAATTTGATATAATCCTCATTATGGATTGGATTACAAAATATTATGCAAAACTTTATTACAAGAAGGAAATTATGATTTGTAAGGAAAATGTGGATTCCCTCATCTTTATAACAGAAACTTCATCACCTAATTTTTTTCTAGATCCACCCCTAGTAGCTCTACTGAATGAAATTATTTAAGAGGAAGAGAAAAAAACTTCTAGAGATGAGGAATGTAATATTCGAGTTGAGGATGTACCGATTGTGCAGGAATGCATTGATGTATTTCTTGAGGAATTATCTAAGAACCCCCTAGAGTGTGAAGTTGAATATAACATTGATCTAATCCCTGATACAATACCAATATCAAAGACTCCTTATAGAATTGAAATTGTGGAATTATTGGAGATGAATAAACAACTATAGGATTTTAGTAATTAGGGATTTTTTTTAATTAGAATTTCTCTATGAGGAGCCCATGTTCTCTCTGTGAAGAAGAAAGATGGATCCTTGAGGCTATGAAATGACTATAGAGAAATCAATGTTATTACAATAAATAACAAGTACACTTTTTCTCACATTGTTGATGTATTTGATCAACTCCAAAGAGCTCAATGTTTTTCAAAGGTTGTACTTTATTCTGGATATCATCAATTGTGTGTAAAGAAGGAAGATATTCCAAAGAAAACATTTCAAACTAGGTATGGACATTACGAGTTTATAGTAATACCATTTTTACTAACTAATGAACCCTCTATTTTCATGGATATTATGAATAGAGTATTCAAGTAATATCATGATGATTTTTTTGTGGTATTTTATCTTGGTGTACTCCAAAATCTATAAGGACCATGAGAACCACTTGCAGATTGCTTTGAAGAATCTTAGAAGAAAAGTGTTATATGGGAATTTTAGAAAGTGTGAATTATGGATTCAAATAGTTTATTTTATTGGCCATATTTTCTCTAAAGAAGGAATCTCAATTATTCCTACAAATAAAAATGCAATCCAAGAATGGCCAATGCCATCAAACATAACTAAGGTACATAGTTTTATTGTTTTAGTAGGTTATTATCGACATTTCATTCATAATGTTTCCAAATTGGCTAACCCAGTAACCAAGCTCACATGAAAAAAGAGTTAAGTTCATGTGGGGAAAATAATATATTGAATCTTTTGATGAATTTAAGAGAAGATTCATCAATGCTCTAATATTGACTCTTCCATCTAGAAATGATGGGTTTGTGATATACCATGATGCATCGAAGAATGTACTGGGTTGTGTCATTATACAAAACAAAAAATTTATTTCTTATACATCAAGGTAGTTTAAGACTCCTCCAAGTCCTTTTTTTTGTCATTTTCAAATGCCACTTTTTGGGTAAGTGGGAACCTCACAAAAAACTGTGGATACAATTTCAAACATCACCCGCATAATGCATACCATAAAAAAACCTATCCAAAAATCTAGATTTAAATTTCAAAATTCAAATTCATACAGAAAGCAGGCAGCGAGCATCTTGAGAAACCCCATCAAGAACCGCCATCATCACCTCACCATCCATCATCACAACACTTTCACCTCAGTCATATCATCACATCACCATAGTCATCTTCCTCACTGGCCTCTTCACCGACGACCACCGCCTACTCACCGTCACTGTCGTCTCATAGAGCCCCCCTCGTCATGCCATCATCGTCGTTGTTCAATACCACACTAGAACATTGAATCCCCTAACAGCAATATATCGTCGTCCCCCATCACTGGACCACAAACCAGCAACCGAACACTTGCAAACATGACCCTTGAAAACCATCTTCGATTCACCAAAACCAGGACCAAAAAATCAAAACAGACACCGAGCACAGTGGCTATAAACATGCTGTCGAAAATCATCCAACATAACCCCACACCGTCGCTTACACCGAAAACTACCATTGGAAACCGTCTCCTGGACATGAAAGAAGAAATTGGGACTAATCCCGAAAAGGGGAAGGGATTGAAACCCTAGGAGGAAGGAATAACACCAGAGTGCTATGAAATATTTCGCCCGCCAAGCCACATGCCCAAAACCTCAGCGAATCACGAGATCCAAAACCGACCTGGAGAGAAGCTTAGGAACGCATGATTAGAGCATAGATAAGCAAACGAAAAGAAAACAGGGATGCTAACACAAAGCTGGGAAGGAAAGTGGGTGAGAATGAAAGTCACTGCTGGGAGAAAAAAGAAAGCAGAACAAAACTGAAAATGGGGAGGGACTGAAACCCTAGGAAGAAGGACCAACCCTGGTAGTGCCTAGAACTATGTCATCCACCAAACCGCTCACCCAAAAGCTCAGTATATCCCGTGCTCCAAATCCGACCTGGAGAGAATCTGAGGAACTCAAGATCAGAGTGCAGATAGGTGGACGAGGAGAAGACCGGAGCGCTAGCACAGAGGGGGGAGAGGAGGGCGAGAGAGAAACAAAAGATCGAGCGAATGATGTGAGATATGGAGAAACTATCTATATAGTGAATGATGTGAGATATGTACGGATCATAAGAGTTTTAAATACATATTTAAACAGAAACAACTCAGCATGAGGCAAAGAAAATGGCTCAAGTTACTCTGAGATTATAATTTCATAATACACTACACCTAGGGAAGAAAAATAAGGTAGCATGTGCATTAAGTAGGAATGATCATGGACTTCTATCCCAAATGAGTATTGAGAAAGATTATGTATTCATGTATCTAGAAAAGATGGATATGTGAATTTTTAAGGAAGAGGAAACATCACTCCTTTTTCAAATGATTGGTAAACCATCTTTATTGGAGAAGATAAAAATATCTCAATATAATGATGATAATTTTCAAAAGAAAATTAAATACATTAAGGATGGAAGATTTAAAAACTTCATATATGAGGATAGAGATTTGAAATTTGGAAACAGGTTATGTGTCCCATCAATTCCTAATATAAAAAGGGAACTATTGGATGATTCTCATAGATAAAATTTCTATATACACCCTATTAGTACCAAGAAGTATATAGATCTAAAGGATCACTTTTTATGGGATAATATGAAGTAAGAAATTTCTTACTATGTGTCAAGATACCAAGTTTTTCAACAAGTTAAGGGTGAGATAAAATGTCCTAGAGGATTCATGCAACCTCTATCTATTCATATGTGGAAGAGGGATGAAATTACTATGGAATTTGTCACATGAATACCATGGAAACCTAGAAGGATTGATTTAGTATGGGTAATTTTTTATCTTCTTACCAAATATGCACATTTACTCACTATAAGGGAGGATTTTCGCTAGAGTTCCTTATAAGGATCTATATTAATGAAGTTTTAAGACTTTATGATGAACCTATTTTAATTGTTTCTAGTTGTGATCAATGTTTTACCTAAAAATTATGGAAGAGTCTTCAAATGGGTTTAGATACTAAGATTCATATTAGTACTTCTTATCACCCTCAAAGTGATGGACAGTATAAAATGACTATTCAAATATTAGAAGAAAAGTTGAGATCATTCTCACTTGACTTTCAAGATATTATGGATCAATATTTACCTTTGGTGTAATTTTTCAACAATAATTGTTTCCATTATAGTTTTCACATGGTGTCATATAAAGCATTATATAACAAGACATGTAAAACTCTAACTTGTTGGGATAAATTTGGTGAGAGGAAACTTATAGGCCTATAACATATTAAAGACACAGTAACAAAGGTAAAGACTGTTATGGATCATATTAAAGTATCTCAAAGTACACAAAAGAGTTATGCTGACAACCAGAGAAAGGATTTGGAATTTCAAGTGGGAGATCATGTTTTTCGGAAATTATATCCATGGAAGGGTGTCTTAATGTTCGGAAACAAAGGGAAACTGATCCCCAGGTATATTAAACCATTTGAAATTCTGGAAATAATTTGAGTTGTAGCGTACTGATTAGAAATATTTCCAAGTCTCTCAAAATTTCAGGATGTGTTCCACATATCATTGTTAAAGAAGTATATACCAGACCCAACACATGTACTCACTTATGAAGAAATAGAACTTGAACCTGATTTGTCTTACTATAAAGAGCTTATTGAGATTCATGATGTAAGAGAGAATATATTGAGAATGAAAATGACTCAACTGGTAAATATTATTCATAGAGACCATAAAATGGAAGAAGAAACATGGGAACCTAAGGATGTTATGAAGAAGAACTACCCACATCTTTTTAGAGGGAAATATTCATAAAAATTTTGAGGATAAAATTTTTTAAATAGGGAAGAATATAACACCCTAAGATTTCATAGTATATAATAGCTAACATTTCAGAAAATAAATATGTCATATACTATAAATCATATCAAATCACATAGAGAATAAAAAATAAACTATATAATGAAGAATGAATGAAATAGGAGGACTTCTCTAGAAATAAAGGAACATATACCAATGAAATAGTAACTTAAACTTTAGAATATTAATGTGACCCTTAGAAATATTAATTTATCCAATGGAATAGTAAAATCACCTTTAAAAGTATAAATAAAATTTAGGCATCTTATAAATGAACATGTGATATAATTATATCATATTATAAGTAAATAAATATATTGAAAATGATAAATTAAATGTTGGTATTTTTAGAAAACTTAATTGCTTATTTATAATTTTATAATTAATATAATTATTTTAAAAAAATATTTTCAAAAAATAGAATCATAAATTAATATTTTGTTTTCTTATGATTATAAGATAATTTTATGAGACCTTAATTAATTTTTCAAAGTGTTATAAAATCAGTTATAATTTTAAAATTGGTATTATTTGAGTAAATGGTTATTTTAATTGAAAATTAAATTTATCATATTTATGAAATTATTTTCAAAAAATGGAGTTCATTTTTTAATTAAACACTTCAAAAAATTGTTAGGAGTAATTTTTCAGATTTTTCTAATATACTTGAATTTTTTGTGAATAACCAAATATGGTAGTTTATGATATATATACATTAAAAGTAAAATACACTATTCATTGAGTCATGAATTATGTAAGCACCACTTTTTAAAAGTCACATGTAACAATTACTATATTTATTAATTATAATCGTCACTATTTCTTATCTTGATCCAAAATAATAAAATAATGAATAAAAGATTCAAAAAACACCTTTCTCTTCCACTATAAATAACACCCTTATCCCCACACTTACAAAGACTTGAAGCTTGGTTATATTCTTTGAATTCCCTCTCCCAAACCTATCCACCATGTTATGGTCTTTCTGGTATCACCAAAAACCATTACCAAGTCACTTAAACAGGTTCTCAAGGATAATAATTCAAGAGGTAAATAGTTTTTTATTCTCTTTCAATTTTTTTCAATTTATTTTCTTATTATTATATCCTTACCTATTCCATCCAAACAAGAATGATAACTCTATTATATTATATATACTATAATTTTATTATGATAATGTAATATTCATCATCAAATCCCTTCTCCTCTACCTTTTATTCTAAAAATGAAAACATTATCGGTGAGGTGTCGATTTAACACCTTCGTGGATGAAATGTTTTCCTTTTTAAATTCATCCTTGAAGGATGATAATAAAACCATTTTTATGTTTAAAAAATTATAATATATGTATCATAGTTTTTTTTAATGTTTTGTGACCAGTATACATGAATAATATTAATTAATAAAACAAGACTAGTTCATGATGATTGAAAAAATGCCAAAATAATCATAATTATCACTAATGTTTTATCTAATGATTCATATTAATACAATATACACAAATTAAATATATAACCATTTATTATTATGAAAGTTAATTAATAAAATATGATTTCAATTTTGGACAACTATTCTCAAATTACATGATTTTTCCATACACGTATACAAGTATACCGATCATGAAAAATAAGGAAACGAACGCTCCAAAATGAGAAAATTGTATCTTATAACTCATCAAAAAAGGAATAAATGAAATTCATAAAAATATAATAAATAAAATAAATTTATTAAAGTTTATGAATTAATTAATTAATGGATTTAATCTTATTATTCAGGAAATTAATATTAAGTGCAGAACACATTAAAACATAAGGTAAGGGACTTCTTCTCAATTTACATTTCATTGAGAGTTACATAGTATTGTGCACATAATAATTTTTATGTTGTGTATCTACTTACCATTTGAGATCTTTTTTCATTTGAAATTATATTTATATTAAATATCCATATTTGTTTATCATGGATATAATTATTTTCTTAGTTGTATACCCTTTTACATATGGTGTTTATTTTCAATGTTGTTTTAACTGGTGAAATATTGATGAATCTATATCCTATAATCAATAAAGATATTAATAAGGAATATTTTAATTTAATTAAATATATGTATGAATATTTATTTGTACTTTCAGTGATGAGTGGGGCTTGTTATAGCCCCTCGATGCATCGATAATTATCATGAGGCAAAACATTTGGCAACAAACCATTCATGATTATTTCTAAAACATAATCAGATGGGTATTTACCCAAAGACTTAAACCATATTGATGGTATGATGGTTCATATACCAGATACATGATGTCCAATAATTAATTATTTTCTTCATTCAGTATTTAGTTATCATTATCCATAAGATTTTTACTATAATAAAATCTATGGATGTATTTTCATTCTCATTGTATTGATGGTGTGTGTTTTACAGTTATTCACAATGCCATATTGATTATTCCTAATTGATTATGATTATTTTATTTTTGATTCATCTGTCTACTTTATTTAACCATTACTGAGTATTTGGGATCACCCTTTTATTTTTTTTCTTTCCCTAAGTTTTGAAGAGGAAATCTTTGAATAAGTGATAAGGAAGTAATTTATTTTCCTTTGTTATTTTTTATGTTGATTTTTTCCAAAGTAATAATAAAAACAAGTATGTATCTAGTTTCTTCAATACTTATATACTAATCTATCCTTGGTGATGTGATCTCTTGTATCTATATCATTATAATAATAATACCACTGACTCTGGGCTACTATGTTCAAGGTTGTCATAGCTAAGGTCCAAGGTTTCTTGGTCAAGTGGATCCACTCATATGGATTATTATTATCATGTTGAATCTTCTTGATAGTGTCTTGGATACAAGGTATGTATTTCATCTTAGATATGGTAGTGGAACCTTGTACTTTTATTTTATCTCCTTTATGTACTCCTACATGTATGGTCGGCCCAATGAGTGACCAGTGTTGAATGTATTACAAGGATGTTTAGGATTTTATAGAATTTAATTTATTATTATAGCATGATTATACTTAATTTTAGTCATTTATTATTTACTCTAATTATATAAAATTTTGGATGATATTTTTTTATTTTCGGTGTTGTTCTCTATGATATGAGCACATAGTCTTTCCATAGACACACCTTAGGTCCCTACTACTAGTTAGGAGGATCTAACTTATAGAGAGGTGTGCTTGAGGCCTTATTGTGAACCACCTTGGATCGCCGATTTAGTGGCTCCAAGTCAGGGTGTTTTATCCCTAGGATTTTCAATAAATTTCTCTAATTATGATCTCCATAAATAATTGAACCCTTTTATGATGCCAACTGAGGAAACCTGAGCATTTCATACATATATATTTCATCATTTTAGATTAATATTCAATAATTCTAATAATAATACATTCCCCAGAACCATAGAGATTTAGTGTCTTTGGATACTAGATATATAATTGTCTTATTTCATTAAAGTTATCAAACATCTCACATAAAGATATTATCACATATAAAACTTCTTAAGAATACCCTAATTAAAACCATTCTTCATTACTAGGGTAAAAGAAACATAAAAAAGGGTGATCTTGGATTATTAGTTAGTGTAAACATAGGATATATCAATCAATAATCACAAGTGAGCATAAGATAAGAATAAGGGTATGAGAACATGATCATAACATATGGAAGTCATAACCAATCAATCAAATATCACTAATCATAGAATATGGAATTTTCATAACAAAATACCTAAGTCATATGTGTGAGGAATCATCAATAATAAATCAAGATCCATGAGAGCATATCATAAGAATAATGCATATATTTGTGGCATACACATAAGCTAAAAAATCATTTCCTTAGTTATGGATCACCTCCAATACTATCATAGTAGATTGGGTTCACTCCTTATTCTATAATTTTTTTATTCAAGGTTCACTCCCAAGACTATCTTATTAGACTAAGTCCCTTATTGAACTATGTTCACTCCCCATTCTAGTCTATATTATCTCATGAAATATCCATTTCTCCCAATTCATTAGAGGAATATATAATTCAGGGCCTGCCCATCACATGATAAAAACTATACATATGTATGTAATAATATCATAAAACATTCATCAAATCATAATATAAAATTTTATGGAAATAAAATGGGATTCATAAACATTTTATCATTTCATCATAGTTTAACCCATGGAAAATAAATGTGTTTAATAAAGGTTTCTTAATAACATAATTGAATCCTGGGAAAGAAATGGATTTCATAGAATAATCCTTAAATAATTATCATTATAATACATATAATGAAATAAAGTGGATGGTATCATAAGATCATATCCTCAGTGATACATAAACGTGAATAAATTATGTTGACATAGATGAAAATTACCATTAAAAACATTTGAACCTTTATTTTAAAAATGAGGAAAATATCCTTTTGGTTTATTAAATTTTAACTAAAAATTCCCAGAATATTGAGATAATTGTTTTCTTTGAAAATAGATATGGAAAATTATAAATAATAATTCAAATAAAATAATGGTAATGATAGTGGGAAAACCTATTCATACCGTATATGATAAAAAAAGAACATTATTTTCACACTTTTACAAAAGTCCAAAATGACATATTTATAAAATGATTCCATAAAAACATTCCTTTAAAAAAATTAAATAAAGTAAAAGGTAATGGAAATTAACTTTTAAAAACATTTTAGATATAGCTAACAACATCCATAAAATAATTTTTAAGATTATGGATATAAAATAAAATAATTTATGATCAATGTTGAAATGAAGTTAACTTTTCTTTAAAAAACATTTCTCAATAATTTTAAGTACCAGTGGGGGGGAAATGGTACTAATAAATAAAAATTATAGGAATAAACAGAGTATAATATAATATATGGGGTATTAAGTATAATATCGTTATAATTTCCCTTGATGGAAATTTAGTATAGACAATCCCAAAAAGAAATGAGATTGTAACATAAACTCTTACCTTAAGTATTGTTTTTCTCTCGTTGAGTTCAAATATCATGTATAATAAATATATATTTATTATAAATATATTATAGAACCATATTTATATATAATTTACTATTTATAATTCCGTTATAACTTTCCATTATCCTTTTATTAACAATTTCTTCATTAAAATGAATATTCGGGTAAAAACTGGTCTGTTTTCCATGCATGTTTCGGTTTGATGGTTCATGTACTAACATATTGTGCATGATTTCATAATATATATAATTATAATCATGAAATAATTATTTTTTTATTCATAATATATATTTTCAAAATTATTATTATAAAGTGGTGATAAAAATGAATTGTATCACTTCGTGGAGACGGTAGTCTGTGTGTACGCACGAGTGATGTTTACACTTTTTGATGATTAGAGAAAAAGAGAGGTAAATAATAATTCAACTTTTTAGAATCATTATTATATCATAGATATAATATATATTCATTAAAAATATCCTTATAACCATACATGTAAATATAAAATGAAAAAAAAAACACATCGCTTTGTGGATGTGGTAGTCAACACATATGCATGAGCAACGCTATCGTTTTCCAACGAATGGGAGAGTAAGAAGGTAGATAATATATTATAATTACAAAAGAATAATTATTTAATAAATATCATATATAAAATTTATATACATCTTAATAAAAAACCATGAAATTTGGTGATGTAAAATGAATCATATTATTACGTAGATGCGGTAGTCCACACGTACGTCGCGCGAGCAATACTTTCATTTCACATTTGATGTAAATGAGGTGGAAAATGGTTTTGTTATCATAATAATAACATCTAAGTATATATATTATACTTTATTAATCATGTTAATATAGATAAATATATGTTTATGAAAGGTGTAATAATAAATAAAATTGAAAGAGCTCAGTTATGATTTATACCTATTCTTTGAGAGACCTCCTTTGTCTTAAACCTTAAGCCCTGAAATATTAGTATTAAGAGAATTAAATTAACTCTGTGATGAATCATAAGAATCTTGTAATATTTTGGGTTAGGTATTGTCTAATATAGAAGGATGAAAATTCATGAATAAGGATGGAGAGGTGGTGCCCTTTACAAGTGAGGGAGAGGACATGCATTAAAATAATTAAAATATTTAAATAATATAATGTAATTTTCTTGTGAAAGTTTCTCAAAATGTCCAATAATTTAAAATTGAGATAATATTGGGTATAAATATCTATAGAAAATAATAATTATACATGTTTATATGGAAATATTACCTTTATCTCTTATTTTACCCCTGGAAAACCCATTTTAATGTTAACCATTGTAATAATTGTTTACTATTTTTACTATTTATTATGACAAAAAATTAATCTAAAGTTATAGAATAATATGAATTATCATGATTCCAAATAGGGAATAAGTTTTATAAGATTTAATTTCTATAATTATAATAATTTTATTTTAAAATAAGTGGAAGAAAACCCAACAAAACCATTTTTAGACAAATACATTTTTATGTATAAAACTGAGTTTGCTACCATTAATTTCTATGTAAAAACTATTATATGATTGTTAAAAAAATTAATATATTATATACACATTTAATTAAAATAATTTATCAATTGAGATTAATTTTATTTATTAACATAAAAAAACCTTGTGCATAAAAAATATTGTTTTTATAAAAACATCTCATTTTACCTTGAAATGATTTTATTTTAATTACCAATAAATTGAAAAATTATGAATTAATTTTATACATAAGTAAAAAATAAATTTTACAAAATTATATAGTCCTAATAATACCCATCAATCCATTGGTTTGTGATAGCTTCCATATTATTTAGTCTTATGTGTATGTCCTAACTCTAATATTTCCAATAAAAATATCATTTCTAAAAACACCCCTACTCCGAAACTCAAAATTCAAATTCCAACTAAATTATCTAACTCAAAATAATGAAATTTTTTATCAATTCCCCTTAAAAGGGACTCTCATCCCAAATAATATTCTACGATGATCCCTTTACACTAAATTCACCCATCAGAACTCGACGCCACTGTTCATTTTAGATTCTAGTTTGGATCCCACCAGACCATCCAGTGACATGATCCTATCCCATTAGAATTTCCAAAAAACTCTAATTTGTTAATTTAAACACATAAAAAATTTCCCAAATGGAACATCTAATATGAAACCCATTTCATCATACCCAAAAACAAAAAAAATCTTTATTTGACTCTCTTATGCACCAAATTTCATAAAAAATCACAGTTGGTCACCATGAGGCTCAACTATCTAACTTACCAACCAACCCAAAACCAAATTTTAATAAGCACAACCATCAGGATCACCGTACCACAAACCTAATTCTCACACTAAGATTCATATCTCATAATCCTTTGGAACCACTAGATAACAACCCATCACACTCATGGGTCATTATTCAATATACCACCATGTTAACCTATCCTCTAAAGAGTTTAAAAAAACCAACCATAATCTATATATCTAAATCATATTCTAAGAAAACCACTAGGAATCTTACACGATGCATAAAAATACTAACCACTATCTTACCCAAATACTTCTCTACTAAAACTAGAAATAGACACATCACTATCCTAATGTAATTTCACATTCCAACATGACCCTTTCTAGGGTATCTAATCTCCTGAACATCCTATGATAAAAAACTCCTTGTTCTAGGCACCCAATACCTATTCATATGAGACCACTTCCTAATCATACACACTAAAGGATGTCCATGACTCATACCCATGCAACTATAACATCATCACATCAATAAGAAACATATAAAAACACTGTCTAGTTTTAATTAACTAATGCATCGGAAATAAGTTATTTTTGAAAATACTAAATAAGTTATTTTTTTATTTTTAGTTCACAAAAATATGTTTTCAAACCATTTAAAACTTTATTAAGAAAAAATATTTTTTACAAAACCATTTTTCTTATTGAAAATCATTTTTATCAAACAATAAATAATATACATGTCTAGATAAACATGTGTTCTTAATATGATGCATAAAATCACATACTATTTCCAATTTAGGAAAAGAGTAAAAGAAAAAAATAAAAGTATCAACCTAGAATATCATACTTGAAGAAACATCTCATTAATAACAACATAATGCAATAAAAACAATTATATACCCCTATAAACATAGATTTTACACAGGTAAAGGTGTTTGTGATACACTAGTCTAGTGTCTTTTCCAAGTTCTGACGCATCCCAATCTCTAAATACCAAATTATTAAATAGTAAAAAACCCTAAAATAATTATTTGATACTATTTTGTATCTCCTTGATTTGGAAACCATCTATCATCTCACTTCAGGGTGCTACATGACCTCAGACATGCCTCTTAGAATGTTAGAGGCTATCGACTAACAGTGAGTCACTATATCCAAACATGGGGATATTATAATATCAATATAATCACATATAATAACATGTAAATAAATTAATGAAATTAGACATCATAGTATGTACAGTGGTTTATAATAAAAAATCAACTATCAATAATAAATAATATCAACATGTTGTAATAGTATAGTAAATATACTCAATATACACACAAACTTTACAAGGATCACCCATATGGTTGAAAAAAATAGAAACTAAAATTGGATAAAAAGTCTTCGAGAGAATCAGGTATAAAACAAAGTTTCCTCCTTTGACCAGTCTCTCAAATATCAATCCATCAACCTTAGCCAGACCTCCTATAAAACTTGTCGCTTAAAAGTGAAACATGAAGATCTAACTGTGCACAGGGGTTCTCGTGTAGGGTGTAAGAAATAATCTTTGTAGGGAACCAAAAACTAGGTTCCTTAGATATATTATAATATGAAATGAGTGTATATATGTAAAATAAATATACATCACACGAGAATACTTGGCTGGTCATTGTGTCTTAAAAATACAATGATTCCAAACCTCACATTCTCTAACCATTACTAGTAGAAGAAGTCATCTTGCATTATAATCCAACCATACTCTACCACCCAGTGCAAGGAACTATCATTGATCCTTCACCACCACCCTATCACTCAAGTTAAGGTTTAATACCAAATTATAATCTCATGTCTTATATCATACCACCACCCTCTCACTTAGGGTGAAGTCTCATTCCATGTCTCATACCACATCTTATACCACCACCCCCTCACTCAAGGTGAAATCTCATACCTTGCCTCATTCCATGAATCATGCCACCACCATATCACTCAGTGTGAGGTATCATAACCACATCCTATATAAACACCCTATCATTTAGTGTAACCTATTATAATACCCACTTGCTTAGGGTTGGTTCCCATCATCGCATCCGACATTGACACCCTCATAATCATGGTGATCAATTATTATACCCTCTCACTCAGGGTTAGGCCTCGTAAAAAAATACTAGACTAATAAACTCTCACCCATGGTGGTCCATATTAGCACTATCACACTTAGGGTGAGGCCTTGTATGAAGTTTCATTATCTCTACAAGATCACAATCAGGGAGAAAAACTATCTTGGAAATATAGCCCCAGGATAAGTAAGGCAACCAGAAAATTTCATAATATATATTATTTTATTTTATATTAATATTCAACACAAATCATGACAATAAAAAACCCATAACCATAAAGTTTTATTGTCTTCATAGACTAGATACATAATCACCTTATTTTAGGAAATATATTCAACATATCCCACAAATTTATTCTTACATAGTACACTTCCTAGACATACCCTACTTAATACTTTTCTTCATAACCTGGGGAAATGGGAGATAAGAAAGGGTGGGCTCATATTCTCTACAAGGGTAAACAAAATAGATAGAAATCAATGATCATAAGGTATCATAAAATAAGAATAAGGGTATAAGGACATGGTCATAAATTATGATAATACTACCCAATCTATCAAAATAATTAATCATAAATTATTTATTAACGATTTATTATAACAAAATACATAAGTGATAAATTTAGGTAATCATAAAATATCAATCATGAGCCATGAGAACATATCATAAGAATAATACATAAATATTTTTCATACACATAGGCAAAGAAAATCATTTCTTTAATCATGGATCACTACCAAGAATATCATAGTATATTGGTTTCACTACCCATTCCATTATTTCCTTAGTCAAGGTTCACTCTCAAGACTATCTAATTGGATAGATTCCCTTAATGAATTGGGTTCACTCCCCATTCTAATCCTTATTATCACATGAGATATCCATATTTACCAAATCCATTATAGGGATATATAATTTTAGGCCAACCCATTACATAATTAAAACAATACATATGTGTACCATAAGATCATAATACATTCATCGTATCATAATATCATAAAACGTTGAAATAAAATGGGTTTCATAAGCTTTTCATTATTTCATTATAGCATAACCTATAGAAAATATTTGGGTTTTATGGTGGTTTCTACATAACTTATTTAACCCATGGGAAAGAAACAGTTTTCATAGAATTGTCCTTAAATAATCCTCATAATAATACATACAAATAAAAACAATTGGGTGGAATCATAAGATATTATCCCCACTTAAGCATAAAATTACTTATTTAATTTTTACATAGATGAAAATTACCTTTAAAATAACATTCAAACCATTATATGAAAACTTGACAAAAATGTCATTTTCTTTTGATAACATTTTAACTAAAAATTACCTAAATATTGAAAAAATTATTTTATTTGATCATAAACATGTGAACTCAAAAGGAATATTTAATTAAAATAACAATCATCATGTTTGTAAAATCCATTCATAACATATATGTTAAAAGACAACATTATTTTCACACTTTTTTGAAAATACCAAAAATGAATTGTTCAAAAAATGTTTCTTTAAAAAGATTCCTTTCAAACATTTATAAATAAATTTAAAGAAAATGAAAATTAAATATTTAAAAAAGTTAAATTATAGGTAAAAACATCAATAAATTGTTTTTTAAGAACATGGATATGGAAGAAAAAATCCAAATATCAGAGAAGAATTAAGTTTGACCTTTCATTAAATACATTTTCTTGGCCATTTCAAGTACCCAAGAGGGGAAATGGAATTAATACATAAAAATAACTATAATAACTAGATTAGAGGAAAATAATTGGTTTTTAATGGATAATATCTATATAATTTCCCTTAATGGAAATTTCTCATAGAAAATCTGAAAAAGAAATGAGATTGTAACATAAACTCTTACTGTTTTGGAAACTTTTGTATAGAAATACCATGAAAGAAATAAATAAAAATGAAGCATAAAATACCATGAATATATTTAAGTTTATTATATTACATATCAAATGTTAATTATTTACAAATCATAAAGAAGGTAGGTGCATAACATAACATATGTCCCAAAGAAGAAAATTTTGAGACGAATAACTCTTACCTCAAAACTAACTTGCTTTGTAAGCACTCTAACCAATTGTATAATAAATTTAAATTTATAATAATTCTAATAAATAACCATATATATACTTATAATATCATATATGATCCAATTATAACATTTAAATTCCCATATATTAATAATGATTTATCAAAATGTCCATTTTTAGGTGTAAACTATTTCGTTTTTCAAGTAAGTTTTGGTTTGGTAATTTAAGTCCTTGAAAATTGATAATGGTTAAAAAAATATAAATTTTTTTCATAATGATATAAATATCATATATATTCAGTATATAAATATTTATAACAATCCATAAAAGGTAGATATAGAAAAATCAATTACACTGTTTATGGAGACGGTAGTACGTACATATACATTAACGTTGTATTCATCTTTTAATGAAAGAAGGAAAGAAAGATAAATAGTATTTCAGAATTTTAGAATCGGTATTATATCATAAATATTATATATATTCATTAAATATATCAATATAAACATCCATGTGAGGCGGTAATATAAAATGAATCATATTTCTATATGGTGGTGGTAATCCACACGTACACATGAGCGATACTTTCACTTATCAATTGATTGAAAGAAAGTGGAAAATGTTTATTAAATCATAGTAATAACATATAAGTATATTTATTCTACCATCTCTATCATTTAATTATAGATAAAATATGTTTATAGAAGGCATACGAAGAGGTAAAATTGAAATAACTCGGTTAAGAAATATACCTCCTCTTTGGACAACCTCCTTTAGCTTACACCTTAATACTTATAAGGTTGTTGTTTTTATCAAACCAAGACCTATAGATCATGTTTAGGGATGATAATAAGTTATTTTTGGAGGTATTTTATTATTTAATTTTTCATAATGTGTGAGGAAGATATGAGAGATAGTGTCCTTTTATAAGGGAGAGAGAGCACACACTTGGATTTTTTCAGAAGATTAAAATATATTAATGTATTACTCAAGCCATTTGGAACCACATTAAAATAATTTAAAAGGGATTAAGATATGGGATATAAATATAGATATCCAATAGTATTTAAAAATTATTTAATTTAAATTTACCCTTATCTATTTAGTTTAACTCCCTGTTAATTCGTTTTAACCTTTACGATAGTATTGAGTTTTTATCTTATTCATAATGACCAAAAATGAAAGTGAAATAATTACTAAATTTGAAAATTATTATTACAATTATGGAGTCATATCAAATTTAATTTCTATAATTTTTATATTTAAATTTAAAAACAAACTTGTGAAATGTGATGAAAAACGTTTTTTAGAAAGATGCATTTTTAAACCAAAAAATGAACTTAGATAGAATTTTGGTAAAATATAGATTCATATGTAATTAATTATATTATTTATAATTAAATGAAACTTATGTTACTTTATTATCAAATTAAAAACATAATTATACTTTTAAATTACTTGATTTAATGAAAATGAAATATAATAATACAAAAATTGGTATTCTTCACAATTCAGTTAAAACTAAATCATTCTAGAAAAATTCCAAAAAGTCATCATAAGATAATATTGAAATAATTATTTCAAAAAGTGATATTTATATTCTAAAATAAAATTTCTAGTAAAATGGTATTAAATTTATTATAATTTCCTCACATAAAATGCAGTAAAACTCATTTTTGAAGAAAATATATTTTTGAAGTATAAAATGGATTTACCAAATATTGAGTACTTATTTATTATTAATTATCCTTTATTAATATTTTTCATAATTTTTTAAATATTATTCATTCCCATAATTCCAATGGGTAGGTTATAATAGTGTATTATATCTCAGTTCATTTAGTCTTAGGATTGCATGTAAAATGATCTATTGAATACATTAAGTTTCTTTCAAAAGAAAATGTATATATAAAATATCAGGGTGTTGCATTAATCCCCCATTAAAATTAATTTCACCCTAAAAATTATTTCAGTCTAATATGAAGAAATGAGGTTTTCTCTACTTCATTATATCATTATGTTCCCATATGGATTCCATGAATTTATGATTCCTCCAAATAAATTTAACCTGGTGAGTAGTCTTATTCCATAGAACTTTATCTCTATGATCCAAGATTTCAACCAGTTTTTATTTGTAAGAAAGATCGTATTTGAGAAGTATAGATTCTGAATTCAGTACATGTAATGGATTAGGTATGTACATCATCAAATGAGATTTGTGGAATACATAATGAACTTGAGCGAGGTTCGATGGAAGTGACAAGCAATATGCATATGTCCCGATCTGATCAAGAATCTATAAGGGGTGATATATCTAGGGATCCTCTTTCCCTTTTTTATAAATATCATAACCTTATTCCAAGGAGATATTTATAGGAATAACTTTTCACCAACTTTGAACTCTATATCTCATTGATGATTGTCAGTGTAAATTTTCTATCGACTCTGAGCTACCCTGATTTGTTACTAAATGGATCTAACATTTTCTATCATTTCCTCATCTTGATCTGGTCCCAATAGTTTTCTTTCTTTAATTTTATTGCATCACATTGGAGTTCTGAACTTCCTACCATATACAGCTTCATAATGATCCATTTTAATGCATGAGTGAAATATATCATTGTACGAAAATTCTACCAAAGGATAGTGTTGATCCAAACTACCCTTGAAATCCATAGAATAATCTCTAAAAATGAATTCTAGAGTTTGATTGGTCCCCTCATATGGAACATATGTCTAAAGATGATATGCATTATTGAAACTTAACTCTATATACAGAGCCTATTGAATACTTATCTAGAACATTGAATTAAACCTCATATCATGATTAGATATTATAGAATGTGGTACTCCATGTACTCTTACCACATCCTTAATATATATCCAAGAAACATGATCAAGAGAGGAATATACTATAATGGAAATAAAATGTGATAATATTATAAGTTGATTAACTAAAACAAAAATAGAATTATGGAAATTTTATATTTTTGGGAGTCCAATAATAAAAATTCATAGTGATGTTCTTTCTATCTCCAATCTAGTATGGGAAATGGTTGTAAGATACCCTTATAATTTTCTCTCTCAGTCTTTCTCTTCGTTATTTCAGTTAATTCAGTTGATTCTCCTCATCACTTTTTCTAATTTGTCTTTTGGAGGCTTGAAAATTCATTCTTATGAGGTATGATACATTCTTTCAAGACATGTATGATGCACTGTTTTTCCTTTTTGTAACATTCATTTCTATATCCCTCAATTCCCTATGTTGTAATATTGTTACACCCCATGCATGTATTATAACCTTCATTTTATTTAATAAATTTTCCAAGTGCATGATTTTAGTGACCAATTAATTTCTTATTCTATTAAAAAAATGGATCTAATGATCAGATAAAAAAATCCTTTGAATACATTATTATTTAGGTGTGTTTTTATTTTTATTTTTTAATACCTAGTATTTTTAATCTGTTAATTTTTATTTTCCTACCGCATTTTTAATTAGTTTTTATATTTATTTATTATTTAATTTAATTTATTCATTTATTAATTTAAATTATCTTGTTGTTAGAAATTTTAATTAAGATTATCTATTTTGGTTTGTTTGTATTTTAAATTTTTAATTTAATACGTTAACTTATTTTGAGATTATCTTGTATTTATTTATATCATTATTTAATCATTAATTATTTTATAATTCTATCTTTAGAATAACTACATAAGTGATTTTTATCTTTCATATAAGAAAATTTTTGTGTTAAGGAAATTGGATCAACCTCAGGTAATATATTTTTACCAACTGGTCACGTAATAAAATTTTATGCGTAATATAACTTTTCAACCCTCGCATAAGAGAATTGTGTGGAACATAAATTTCACAAAGACGTTAAGGTATTTTAATAGGATGCAAGATTAATTTACCTATATTCAACCAATGAAAGATAAATAATGGGCTGGATAAATTATCACACCCGATGAAGCAACCTGAACCTACTGAGGTCACCTGAGATTATTTGACAAAGAACACTCAAGGTAGACTCATTTTGATGAAACCAATGGATGCTGAATCATCACACACTCATGTTCTGAAATTGATCAACCAAGGATGATGAGATTGAGTTTATTAGGAGAAACATGTATGAGGAACTTGGTCGAATTAGATTCAAGATGATGACCCCAATTTGCATATTGGGTCGGTTGTTAATCATTTTTCTTCCATTTTGAAAATGACACATTTCAGAATAGAGTGCGAAAATTTATGAATGTGGTTTGTTAACTCTATCCAGGTAAGAGTTTGAATTTGATTCTATCTATTTAAATTTCTCAATCATCAATCAAATTTTGTGAGTGCAGTGAGTGTCAACAGTGTTATTATACTAGGCGATCTTTGAGTGCATTTATCTGCCCTTATAGATAGATAATCTATAGCCGATGTTTTGGTTATAGCCTTAAATTTAATGAAATGAATGAAATGAAATATTTTCTATTTATATTCATATGTTGATAGAGTTTCAGTTGTGAAATCTATTTAAAATAATGATGAAAGACAAATCTATAATCATTACTAGTTAAGCTATTGCTTCTTTTTCTTATTAAATTCCCCACTAGTTATTTAAATTTGTTATACCTTTTACCTTTTTCATGATTTTACAACATTTTTTTTATAAAATTAGTTTTGATTAAATTTCAGTGATATTTCCCCTTAAAAATATGAAAATTTAAAGATTTAAAAAATAATAAAAAATTATGATAGAAAACTCATTTATGGAAGTCTCGTTGAGAGACAACATTGGTTATCATCATATTGTAGTACATCGGTTAAAAATTTAGAGAGAGGTAAAATATACAATAAAAACCTTCAATTATATTGTTTATATTGTTAGGGATACTTTCAAGGTGTTAAAAAATTTAAATAAAAACATTTTATACATGATTTAAAAAATTAAAAATAAAAAAATTACCTTCAAAAAATCTATTGTATGTCCAATAATAATTTTAAAAATCAAAAATCTAAAAATTATAAAAATATTAGAACTAAAATAATTGAAAAAAATAAAATAGGTTATATAATTGTAAAATTTATAAAAACTTAAAACATCGTAAAAATAAACATAAAAAGAAAATCTCATAAAAACTAAAAACTTTAATACTTGTTAAACATGGATTAACAGAGAACGCTGAATAAGTTCACTACTATTAATTTTAAAAACAAGAAAAACTATTTGAGTACATAGAAATTTCTCCTAGTATTTAGCTTAGATCAGCATTGATTCATCATTTACCAAAATTCCATGGTTTCTCAGGAGAGGATCACCATAATAATATAAAATAATTCCACATGGTGTGTATCACTATAAAAACCCAAGGAGTAAGTGAGGATTAAATCAAAATGATAGAATTCCCATTTTATTTGGATGGGTTAGCCAATGATTGGTTCTGATACTCCCAATTCACAATTACCAGGGGCTTTCATCAAATAAAGAAAATCTTCTTTGAAAAAAGTTTCCCAATATCTAGGACTACCTATATTAGAAAAGATATTTTTGGTATTAGGCAGCTCCAATAGGAGATTCTTCCTGAGTACTAGTAGAGGATTAAAAATTTGTGTTCTAGCTACCATCATCACCAAATTTTTAACCATCTCCTAATCCAA
Organism: Viscum album; assembly: GCA_963277665.1. Classification (NCBI taxonomy): domain Eukaryota; kingdom Viridiplantae; phylum Streptophyta; class Magnoliopsida; order Santalales; family Viscaceae; genus Viscum; species Viscum album. Next base: position 661,233,233 of record OY728135.1, on the reverse strand, counting down.
TATTTCTACAAAGTATTATTTTTTATAGATAAGATAATGATAGATATTATTTTTAAAAGGAGTGTTAGTTGATAAGACTCTCATAGATGCTAGAAACATTATTTCAAACATGTCCTAAAATTCATTGAAGTTCAGTACTGGAGGATTGATCCATGTTAAACCAGTTATGGAAGTGCTTTCTTATAATTCTAACAATATCCAAATTGAGAGTCAGCTAACTGAACTCAAGAATGATAAAGAAGATATTTAATAACTATACCCATTTAAAATCTCAATCAGAACCAATTTTTCACATTCAGATGCACTATGATAATTGTTCAACTATTAATCATTTTAATGATCAATTTTTGCAACATCAAGAAGGACCTAAAGCATATAATGGAATATTTCCCGGAAAACCCTTCCAGAAAAACCTGAATACCCAATTCCCAAATTGTAATTTCCAATATAAGACTTTTCTATCTAATCAAAATTCTCACCAATGCTGGAATAACCAATAAAACAATTGGTTTAGTCATAATGATCAACCAAACAGGAATTTCCAACCATAAAAGTTTGATCATCATCCTAGGTACAACCAAAACCCTTATAGAAATCTATTTGGAGGAAATTTCACATATTTTCATAATCAATGAAACCAGAAACAATTAAATAATGAAATAAATGATTCACATCATGAATAGATGGTTAAGAATCAACTAGACATTTCTCAATAATAAAATTTTTTTCTATAAAACATGGTGACTTGAATGGGTTAGATGGAAATCAAAATTATTGGTTTCAAAAATCAAAGGAGTGGAAAATTCCCATCAAAATATGAAGTAAACCTTAGATAAAGAGATAATGTAGATGATTTAATTTTGAGAAGTTGAATTCAAATTCACACCCCCCCCCCAAGCTGAAAATTGTGAACTATAACATGAAAAATATATTTCTACTTATAGAATCAATGTAAAACCACATAAAAAAGTGTCAAAACCTCTTTTTGAACCGGTTAAACCACATGTTAAAACATTTTTAAAACCTTCATAACTTGTTAAAGACCATTTAATAGTAGTAGACCAAGAAACAAATTAAAGAAATAAATATAGTTTGAAATAACATATATGGATTTTAGAAATTTGAAAAGCTCTTAAAAGGGAAGAATAATGTTGGATATGATTTGAAAATGTATAAGGATCCTCCACTTTATGCTTTGGTAATCCCTCCTATCAAGAATAATGTTCAAACTAAAATAGAAAAAAATAAATTTAAGCCTTTATCAAAGTTCGGGGCAACATCCCTTTGTTAGATTCTGTAAACCATGTTATGTTAATATTCTTAAGGAGATGTTCACTAATTAGAGGAGGTTCAACAAAGGCAAGAAAGTTAATTTTGGAAGAAAATTTTCTTCCATGATCCAAATTTATCTCCCTATTAAATAAAAATATCCAAGTATATTTCTTATTCATTGTGTGATTAGAAATCATCAGTTTGAATATTCTATGTTATATTTAGAAGCCTCCATAATTGTTATTCCATATTCTATCTTTTCATCTATGCTGGTTGGAGAGATTAAAGATTATAGTGTTTTAAACCATTTAGCTAATAAGAGTTTAGCTAATCCTGTTGGAGTCAATGGAGATGAGTTGTTAAGGGTAAAAGATCGTTTTTCCCTTAATAATTTTTATGTGTTGTACATGGAGGATGGTAGATTTAGTTCACATACACTGTTAACTTTTGGAAGACCATTCAAGAAACCTGATAAGGCTATAATTAATGTTCATAAAGGGACTCTTTACTTAGAGTTTTGGAGGAGATATTGTTAATTTTAATATCTTTTAATCAATGAAAAACCCTATGGAAGACCATTTTTACACCAAGTTAACGTGATTGATTGGTTTTCTATAGAGTTATTTCCAAATTTTATTCAAGATAAAAATCCTCTAGATTATTTGGAAAATGAATTTTCTACTAAAAATGATCCCTCTAGAATAGTAAGTCCTAAAATATGTTCTAATGATGAATCTGAAACCAATTATTTATTAGAAAAAATCATAATGATTTTTAATTTTTGAACATGACAATGATGAGGTTTTTTCTTAAAATGTTAGTGAAAATAATGATAATTTTTATAAATCATTGGAAACATGCACTAATGGTATAAATTTTAAATTTATGTGAAAAATTGAACCTAAAATGGATAAAACTGAATTAAATTCAACTCCAAATGACATTTTAGAGTCACCTCATATATGTGAAATTAAATCTAATTTTTTTTCAAGGAAGACATATATTTACTACTTGAAATTGAATGCACTACTAGTTTATAAATTTTTAATTATATTATTCTTGAGGATATTTTAGTGGTTGAAAATAAACTCAAAGAACCCATAGGATCTGTTTTTTCTAAAGGGGAAAACCCACCCACTCTCAAACTTAATGATTTTCCTAAAAATTTGAAATATCCCAACTTAGAAGAAAAATAAAAATTCCCTATAATAATTACAATTGGGTTATCTAGTAAGTAATGGATTAAACTTTCAGTGGTCCTTAGGGAGAATGGGAAAGCCATAGGCTGGTATTGAGATGATTTACTAGGAATTAGTCATTTGATATGCATGTATATGATTCTCTTAGAGTAAAATTAAAAATCTAGTAGACAATTCCATAGGATATTGAATCCTACCCTTCAAGAAGTGGTTAAAATGGAGGTGACTGCCTTATTGGTTGTGGGTATAATTCTCCCCATTTATGATAGTCAATGCGTAATTATAGTTTAAACAATTCCTAAAAAGGGTGGATTTACTATTCTAAAAAAATAATTTGGAGTGTTAGATCCTAAAAGGTTTCCCAACAAGTGGATGGTATGCATTGATTATAGGAGGTTGAACTTCGTGACTAGGAAATACCACTTTCCCTTACCTTTTCTTGATAAAATACTTGAAATGTTAACTATTTAATCCCATTATTACTTATTATATGTTTTTTCTAGAAACCTATCGATTCACAAATCTCTATAGGACCATAATAAAACAACTTTCAAATGTATTTTTGGTACCTTTTCTTATCAGATAATGTCATTTAGAATATGTAATTCCCCTTCTACCTTCCAAATATAGATGATTATTATTTTTTATGAATTTCTTAAGGAATTAATGGATGTGTTTAAGAAAGATTTTACAGTGTATGGTACATATTTTCAGAGATTTATAAGTAGTTTTGGTGATGTTATTAGATCTTTTATTGAGAGGAACCTTGTCCTAAACTTTTAAAAATATCATTTTATGGTTGAAAGTGGAATTTTGTTTGGTCATGAAGTGTCTAGGAATGGGATTAGAGTGGAAAATTCCAAAGTTGACATCATCTATTCACTACCTTTTCATAAGGCTTTGAAGGATTATATATCTTTTCTTAGTTAGTATGGTTTTTATAGGAGTTTCATAAAATACTTTAACAGAACTGATTTTCCTTTGACAATTCTTCTACAGAAAGAGATTTATTTTATCTTTGATGAAAAATTTAAGTAATCATTTAATGAAATATTATATCTTTTAGGGCATCATTAATTCATATGGGGATACAAAAATATAATAAATTATAAAACATAGCCAAACTACTAAAAATATAGTATTTGGTATGCCGAGGTTTTGAACCCATAGGGGAAATCCATATGATCTAAATTAATTAAAGAAACTAAAACTGAAATTGTTTGATTTTTTAAGAGAAAATAGAATGGGAGAAGCAAATATTGGGTTGAATATCAAGAGATAAGGCATGCCAGGTTCAATGATTTTCAGGTTCGTGTGCTAGGAATTCAATTGATAAAAGATTTATTCAGGTTTGGTGTCAGAATTGGGTCAATAGGGATCCTTGGTCTAGATACCCTACACTAATCCTATGATTGAACCATTGGAATGGTAATATACTAAACATAATCACAAAACCAGTAAACCCAAACTTTTATTTAAAAATAACTAACCTAGACTTCATAATGGTCATACAAAAAAATAGGCTAATTAATTGATTCAATAAAATAAACATCCTTGAATCAAAAGTAATGATCATGAAATTGAAAAAAGAAGAAGATTGGAATTGATAGATGGTTTGCAGCAATCCAAAATAAGAATAATAGATAAAAATAATCCCTATGTAGCACTTACCCCTAAAATCACAACACCCAGTACAAAGAGAACTATATGATCATTCAAGGCATGATGAGAACAACTGTCATGGATACCAGAGAAAGAATGATGTTGAAGAATGACAGTAAAGAATGAATCTATATCATCACTCTATGTGAAGCAGTCATCCATCTCTGTTTCCCTTGGTCATTTGGTCCTGGATACCCTCTACTGTGAATCTAAGGAATTATCTTATAGGAAAATCATTAAACCCTCAGCCACATCTCATTTATTTTTCTGTATCCCGACAGTGTCACGACATGTAATGTTTTTCATGTCGTGTAATCTCTTGATTTCCATAGTAGGAGGAGGAATCTCTAATTTCATCACAAGTCTTCCTAAATGAATTTCATGTCATGTAATTTAAATACATGACATGTAAATGTTCTGCTTCTAGTTTTTCAGCTCATCAGCATCCTTAAAAATATGGTGTCGCAATGCGAGTAAGCTTATATTTTCATCCCCTTTCACTCCTATTCCAAATATTCATTGTACCCTACCATAAAACATAAAAAAAGTTAAATGTTCCAAATATTGGAAATATTAATCAATTAAATACACAAATAATCACAATAAAATACCATAAAATATATGCATGAAATATAGATATCAAACTCAATAGAAACTTGTGTCCCCACCAATATTTCAACCACCTAATTGGAACTTTAATTTTGAGATGATGACTAATTCTTCATAATTGTCATTGGGGGTTGTTCTTGGGAAAAGAGTGGAGAGTAAATCACATGTCATTCCCTAGGATTCTAGAAGTCTAGATGCTTCCCAATCCAATTACTCTATAAAAAAGGAATTATAAGCTATTTTTTACCCTTTCTATATTTATGAACTATCTTTTTGGATCTAAAGTTATTGTTTTTACCGAACATTTAGATATTAAATACCTCATGAAAAGTAAATAATCAAAATCTAGTCTAGTTAAATGGATATTATTGCTTTTGGAATTTGATGTATAGATCAAATATAGGAATTGAATTGAGAACATTGTGGATGATCATTTGAGTAGGATACCTACTGAGTTTTTTCAATATAGATCATTTATTAAATCTATTAGAGATTTTTTTCATGGGGATAATTTTTTTCTATTATGATAGATAAGAGTCCATAGTTTTCAAAAATTGTTAATTACTTAGCTACTGAAATTATTCCTCAATTTTTTTCTAATAATGGGTTGCTAAAATGATTTTTGAGTCAAGGAAATATGTTTGGGACGATCCTTACTTATGGAACATGGGAAGTGATAAAATTTTGAGAATATGTATCCTGAATTCTTAAATTTATTTATTTAAAAATGTTTCTATAACTTGAGAAGTGGATTCCACTTTAATAAATAGAGTACTGCAATAAAGTGATAGATTCATGCCTATTTGGCCTCCTATTTTCAAAGATTATCATGAGTTTTGTAGGACTTTTAAAGCTTGTAAATTCAAAGGAAACATTTCTCAAATACAAGAGATTCTATAACAAACTATGTTGTGTTGTGGTATTTTATGTTTGGGGAATGGATTTTATAGTCTCTTTTACAGAATCCTTTGGATATTCCTACATCTGGCATACAATAGAATATGTGTCAAATTATATTGAATCTATTATAACTAGAATAGATTATACAATATTAGTGTCCCATTTTTTCAAGATCAATCTATTTTTTAGATATGGGATGCCAAGATTTATTCTCACAGACTAAGGTACACATTTTTTCTAATAGTACTTTAGAGGATTTTCTGAAGAGATATGGGGTTAGTCATAAAGTGTCTACACCTTATCACCCTGAAATTAATACAATGGATGAAGTACCGAATTCAAATATTAAACATATTCTTGAAAAAAAATTAGTCCAAAAAGGAAATATTAGACCTTAAGGCTTAATGATGCTCTTTGGATGTATAGTACATACTATAATACTCCAATAGGGATGTCTTCTTATTGGATATTTTTTAGAATAACTTTTAATTTTCCCATGAAACTAGAGTATAATAATGTTTAGGATTTAAAATTCTCTAATTTGAATTTTTTTGAAGCTATAAAAGAGAGTAAGTTGTGTTTTAAAGAGTTAAACGAAATAAGGAATAATGATTATGAAAACAAAAATATTTTTAAAGAGAAAACAAAGGTTGTGTATAACAAGATGATCTTGATTAATGGGTTTCAAATTAGAGATAAAGTGTTATTGTAAAACTCAATAATGAATATTTTATTAGGTAAATTTCTTCCCAAATTGGATGGAATTTTATTGTAACTCATGTTTTCACTTTTTGTGTTGCGCAGATTAGAGATCATGGAAAGTATGTTCTATTTACTATTATTGGACATCGACTGAAACTATTTTGGAAAGGTAATAAGGAACTTATAGGGTATGAGTTCATCTTTTTGGAAGGTGAGTAACATTGAATAATTAAGTTATTTCTTCCCATGATTTTTGTTTTATATGGAATAAGCATGGGGGAAGGAACTAACCTTTTATTATGTTTGGCTTTTTCTTTTTTTCTTATGTTTTTCTCTTCAATGAATAAATTGAATTTTTTCACTATTAGGAATCAACTTGGAGCTTCTCTCCACACTATATTTATTTTTGAGTATTAGTTTTACAATCTATATTCATCAAAATAAGCAATAATTAAAATAAAATTTGATACCCTTATTATATTCTTAAAATATTGTTTTCTTTTACATGAGATGAATTTTTTTGGACCTAAATGTTTATTTATTTCCATATTTAGGATATTTAATGCTAACCATAAGAAATTAATCAAAATGGGGAATGGGGTATTTTTGTGGATTTAAGGGAAAAATAACTCCTATTTCAAGGGATTTTTTCATTAAAATTCTTTACATTTTTATGCTTTCTAAATTTTCCATGCTTCTTCCATTTTGAGCTTAATTTTTTAAAATAAAATTGGAAATATAAGAGTTTTCACATGTTAAAATTTTTAGTGAAATATGATAGTTACTACCGTTAAATAGGTTATTTTAGAGTGTATATTAGTCTAATTACATGTTGGAATATATTTTATTTTCTAAAACATATTTTGAACACTTCCTTAAACATTCACTAACATTCAATTACTAATCTTTTGTTGAGTTGTTTATGTGGTAACAATTAGAAAACTTTTGTGCATACTGTGAATTTTTAATCATTTTTTATTTATGGAAAGAATACATTATGCTTTATTATATCCCTTTGTATATATTTTTAGTCTACTGAATTTCTAAATTTGTTTTTAACATTCAAATCGAATTCACATGTTTCACCACCATCAATTCAACATTAAGGGAAATGTTAAGTTTTATTATGGGGTAAGGGTATTTGATTGTGCTAAACTTCAATATAATGTGAACTAATAAAAAATATCATATTTTTTTAAAATTTAATTATTTATCATGATTCAATAAATAATTTTTTAGTGGTTTTAAATTTTTGTGAAATTTGAATATTGTATAGACATGATAAGGAGGTTAATTATCCAATACCCCTTGAACTTAGTTGGGTAATTCTTTTTTCATTCTCTTTTTGGAAAGTGGTTGAGTTTGGTAAAAAATATAGTATGAATGTTATAAAATTATCATTTCCCTTCAGTCTTTGAATTTGGATTTAAACTCATAAGTATGAATTCAAATGAATTATGAAATGAAAATCCTAATCCAGTTTGAACTCAGTCTTTTATTCTTTAAGCTGATAAATGAGTTATTTATACTCCCCTTTTAAATTATTAAGTTTTCTCATCCAAACATAATGTCTCAATTATTTTTTTTTATAGTTATGTAACTCTATCATCGTATAGGTAAAGATAAGTTTTTAATTTCAATTGAATTCATATTGAAGTTTGTTTAATTTTTTTCCAAATTTTTATTGTAAATCATCTTTTTAAAAGAGGAACTGGTTTTGTACTAAAAATATTTAATTTGTTGAGGAAAAATATTTTCACTAATTAATGAAAATACAAGGGGGGATCATTTTGGAAACTGATTTTCTATGGACATACATAATTTAAAACTTAAGATCCATTTTTTTACTAAATTTGGAATATTGTTTGCTTGAGTACAAGAAAAGTCTTAGTGTGAGGGAATTTGATGTGGTCTTATTTGATATGTGCATGTTTCCTGCTTCAATATGTTAAATTAATGTGTTTTATTATAGAAATATGATTTTAATTGAGTATTTTTTTTATTAGAGCCCAGGTACAAATAGAATAAGTTTTTTTCATATTAGTATTCTTGAATTAAATAGTTAAATTCCTTATGTTATGTAATTCTAAAAATAAATAATTTTTTAAAATTAAATAATTTTATTAAACTAATTTCTCATATTGTTATATTTAAAAGATTAATTTTCAAATGATATAATTTTAATTTGAAAAAACTAATTTAATTTTTGAATTAAACATGTGGAAATTATCTTAGTATGAATTTTTGAGAATTTAATGAAAACAAAATTTGGTGAATAGTAAAAAATACAGGTTTTTTAAAATACTACATTATTGTGGCATCATCAATACATAATTGTGATGCAAAATTTGTAAACTTATGTAATGACTAAATCATGATATTTTAATATAAATGTTTTACAATAAATAATTCATAACATGTAAATTCAACTTTATTTCGTGATAAGTATAAAAAGCATAGTCGGTGCTGACACAATGTCTGCGCAGTGTTGTAAAATTCGAATTTGGTTCTTTATAGATAATAATTGAGTGATATAAATTATTTCCATGATTTATTTATTAATTATTATTTATAATTAATTTTTTTTGTATTATAGTTTCAGATTTTAGAGTTATATAACATAAAACTTGTCAAATGTCTATGCAATGTTTGTGCAAGGTAAGAAAAGTCTAATTAACAAAATAAAGTTTTATTAACAAGAATATGATGAAATAGACATAATGAATGAATATAAATGATTATATTGAACCTAATAATTTTTTTTAATGATCTTAATTTATTTTAATTTTTATATATGAAATAATTAACTTTAATTCTTATGCAACATTGATGCAGTGCTTGTGCAAGCAGAAGAAAAATCAATAAAATGATTTTAATTAAAATTATAATAACTATTGAATGACCCAAAAACATGGATAAATCTAATTTTTTGATTATATCTAGACCATTTTTGTCCAAGGGTTCAATTAATCATCATTTGGAGCAACTTTGATATGATTAAGACCCTTAATAATATTTTCTTTAAAAGAAAGTCAGGTTGTTCACAATATGGATTTTATTTAATATAATATTTTAATATACGGTTTTCCAAAAGAGATACTTAACCATAAATAGTCATTTGAAATATTACAAATTTATTTTATTCATGAATTTTTTTTTAATTTTTATGCAACAAAAAAATACCTTAAAGGATTTCACAGCGATGATGCAATAATTATTAATTTAACGAACAAATAAAATAAATAATATTAAAAATGTTAAAATAAATATAATTTTTACTTTTTAAGGTAATAAAATAATTATATATGTTGGTATGATATTTATAAGATATAATTTTTTTTATATAAATTGACACTTTTTTTGATTTTTTTAATGTCACAGTTATGAATAGTGTAAAATTTTCAAGAATTTTATTTCATGAATAAAATATTTTATTAAATTATTTAAAAATCAAAAAAAAATCTTGAATAAGGATAAATATGAAAATATTCTATCGATAGTGTTTTATCTTATGAATTTTAGGCCTTCTGGTTGTTTTTACCCCTATATTAGACTTATTATATTTTAATTTTTTCTGTAGTTCCTAAATTGCCCCTCACCTCAATTATAAAAAGGGACTCGTTAATTCACTTAATTTTATCAACTTAAACCATATTTCTCAACTATATTATACCAAATTCCATTTTCCTCATCCCTTTCCACTTTCTAGTGTTGCTTCTCTCACAAAAATACCAATTCCAAGTGCCTAAGGAGGTTCTCAAGGAGAATGTTTCAAGAGGTAAATTCTTCTTTCTTATATTTTAAATTATTTCTCACTTATAAATTATACTCATCCCCTTTCTAAAGTTTCATGATAACTCTAGTATCATTTATATACTATAATTTTATTTTTTATTGGTATATACATCCTCAAATTTCTTATTTTCTCCTTTTATTCTTAAAAAATGAAATTGTCATCTGTTGTGTGTCAATTAACCACCTTCATGGATGTTGATTTTTTATTTCTCATTATTTCATTCATGTAAAGTTTAAATTCACTTATAATTGTTTAAAATTACATAAATATATTTTTTTTCTCTCTTATATAGTATTATTTCCATTTTATATGAGAATCTATAATAAACCGAACATGAAACCACAAAATGAACGCCCCCAAAACAATGGAAATAATGAAATGTTATTAATAAATGGGTGGAAATGTGTTATTATAAGATCATATAAGATATTATAAATATGTATATAATTATTTAATAAATTAATATCACTCTTTAAGCAATTATACAGTAGTTTTGAATATATTTTAAGGACATTGAACCTAAGGTAAGGGGATTTCCTTTTAAAATCTTCTTAAACATCTCTTTTTACAAAATTCAAAAACAATTAACATATACAGTATGAATGGGTTTTCCAAATTTCATGATTCCTTGTTGTTTTTAACTCTTATTTACAACATTTCATGGTTATTTTCAAAGAAAATTTTTTCCTTTTCATGTGTGAAGTATTGTTTTAAAATAAGTGCTTTTCCTTAAGAAATTGTTTTTATGATGCAAGTATTCATGTTTTATGATTATGTTCTGGTTCTTGGGAATTTTTTATGATGATGGTTGATTCCATTATAAACAAAATATAAGTTGTTACATGATAACTCTCCATTCATTGGGTATGTTGTAAGTTAACCATAATAGTTATTCCAAGTGTAACTATGATAGTTACATTATAAGGTAGTCATGATGGTTACATTGTAAGGTAGTTGTGAGAGTTACAGATCATATGGTGGGTGTGAGGGTTACAATCATAATTATGTATGATATTAAAATGATTCCATAAGTTACCAAACTGGTTTTTTATTCTTTCTATGTTTTATGTAAACCAAATGTTTTCACAAAGTAAGTATATGTTACTTTTAAGGGTAATAATTATATCTTTCATGTGGTTATAAGTATTCACAGACTAATAGTTTATTTACTTATTTTTTATGTCCATACTGAGATTTTTTTTCTCATCCCAATTTTTAAAATTTGTTTCACTTGATTTAAGGATGGTTAAGATAAAAGAAGAATCCAAGCTGAATGTTGTAAAGATTTATCATGAAAAGATTTCATGTTTTATTAAAATCATTTTTATTATGGATAAAATGGATATTATTTTAGTAGTATCCACTTTTCATGCATGTAGGTTTTTATGTATGAATTATGACCTAAGTATCTAAAACTCTAAACCGAAAATATCTTTGGGAATTTATGAATGTGAATTCTAGTTAATTTAACTAGATTGTGTAATGTTTAAGGTTGGGTCTATATTGTTGGTATCATAGCATGGTTTAGAGAGCATTAGGGGTTAATATGATGTTAATAGAATACCACAAATAATTTTTACCTTATATTTAATTTGAAATAATATATCATTTTAATATTACCATGTTTCTTACTCTTTTATATGTCTCTTCATAATGGTTTTTCATAGAAGAAATAGGGAAGCTGAAGTAAGAAGGCACCGAGAGGATGATATCTTTCTGAATCCACAGCCTGGAATGGTGGGAATTGTAACCAATTAGTTTGGGATCGTAATGGATCAGTTTATATAGGTTATGAATGTGGGTGTCATATATGAAATATAAAATTCATATCTACTACAAAGGAACTTGACGATAGTGGAACATTTTATAAGACAACACCCTACTGCTTTCAGTGGATCTTCTAACCCTATGGTAGCTGAAGGTTGGATTAAATCACTCTAAAATATATTCAATTTCATGGGGTGTTCATATAATAAAAATATTAGTCTTTTTATTTATCTTTTTTAATGTGAAGTTGTCCACTGGTGGTCAATGGTCAAGAATATCAGGGAAATCAAGGAGATTTATGCCTTGGAATTGGAAGAATTTAAGAATTTTTTCCTTGAAAAATATTTTCCTAAGATGGTTTGACATAGGATGGAAAATAAATTCCTTGATTTTAAATAAAAGGAGGAATATTTAGTGTTCGTGTATGAAGAATAATTCCCTCGTTTGGAAATTACACTCCAAATCTTATTTGGAATCTTGATAATAAAATCAATCATTTTTACTTAGGTTTGAAGCTATGATATCAAAGGGAACTAGCCTCCCATGAATTCAAAAATTATGAAAAACTTGTTTGATATGATGAGAGAGTAGAAATTGGGTTTGTTTATGATCGTGTGTACTTTGAAAACAAGTTGAATAAAAGGTCCAAATAACAGAAAATGTGTAAGAATAAATCAAAGAAATTTGATGGTAAGAAAATCCATTTTCCATGTTGTGGGAAGTTCGGTAATAATCACCATGTGTAATGCCTTAAAAAATATAGGAAGTGTTTATAATGTGGTAATTTTGGACATATATCATGATATTTCAATGAAAAATATCTTAGTTTTGTTATGTTTAATTATGATAAGAAAACTATAAAGTGTTTTAAATGTTGTGAGATAGGGAATTATGCACATGCCTATCCAAAGAAGGATCTAAATGATGGGAAGCAGCCAGACTATAAGAATAAAGGTTTACTGAAATCTTTTGTGACTACTTTAGTAGAGTATGATCCATCTAATGAAGTGTTATTAGGTATATTGTTTGTTTACTCAAATTTTTCTAATGTCTTGTCTGATACGAGGTCTATACATTCCTTTATTTTTGAATACTTTTATGATAAGTTGGAAATTTCACCTCAAAAAATGAAACCATAACTTATGGTAAAGACATATTGGGAAATATTAAGGCAAAATGAATTATAAGAATTATCTTGTTTTTTTCTATCGAATGAAATTACCTGTGAACCTTTTTTATTTTCCCTTAGTAGAGTTTGATGTTCTTCTGGGTAGGGATTGGATTTCTATTTATCATGGTAAGATTGATTATAGATCTAAATAAGTTTTCTTCAGAAATAGTTTTAGTTTGTATACAAGAATGAATATATACCATTTATAATATATCAACATGTAGAGAAAATGTTAAAAGATGGAGATGAAAGTTATCTTGAACATATTATGGAAAATAAGGGAACTGTTTAGATTAATGATGTGTCAGTGGTAAATGAATACCTGTATATTTTTTCTATTGAGTTTCCTAGTATTATACCTAATCATGAAGTTGAATTTACTACTGACTTATTTCCTAATGCTAAGCCAATTTCAAAACACCCTTTATCAAATGGCTCAAGTGGAACTTCTAAAATTGAAAAGAATTTATAGGAGTTGCACGATAAGGGGTTCATTCATCCTAGAACTTCATTATGGGGTGATACTATTTTGTTTTTTAAAAATAATGATGGTTCCTTGAGGTTTTCAATTTATTGTAAATATTTAAATAATATTACTGTTAATAATAAGTATTTATTTCCTTATATAGATGACTTGTTTGATCAGCTCTAGGGAGCTCAGTATTTTTCCAAGATTTACTTGAGATATTGGAACCATTAGTTGATGTTGAAGGAGGATTAAATTATAAAATAGAATTTTATACTAGATATGGGAATTATGATTTTATTTTTATTCCCTTTCGTTTGAAAAATTATCCAACTATGTTTGTAGATCTTATAAATAAAATATTCTAGGAATATTTGGAAAAGTTTGTTTTTTTGTTGATGATATTTTGGTTTTTTCAAAAAGTTATGAGTGTCATGAAAAACATCTAAGGATTGTACTACAAACTCTCAAAGAAAAGAAGTTATATTGAATATTTAGAAAATGTGATTTTGGGTTAAAATATATTTATTTCCTTGGGAATATTGTAAATAAGTATGGAATAATAGTAGATCATTCCAAAACAAAATTGGTTGATGAATGGTCAATCCCTAAAAATGTTATTGAGATTCATAGTTTTTTTGGATTAACCGACTATTACTTGTGGTTTTTTTAATACTTGGAACGGTTATCTATCCTTCTAACAAAGTTAAAATGAAAAGAGGTTAAATTTATTTAGATAGAAGAATGTGGTGTTTGTATTCAGGAACTGAAAACGAGATTGGTGAATGCCCCAGGTTTAGCCATGCCTTCCAAAAAATATTTTTTTCATCTATAGTGATTATTCATTAAATGGTCATGGTTTTTTTCTAATATAGAATGATTTGGTAATTTATCAGGCTTCAAGACAAAAAAAACCTCATGATTTAAATTATCCCACACATGATTTGGAATTAGAAGTTGTGGTTTTCACTTTAAAAATTTCGAGGTATCATTTATATGAAGCCAAATTTGAAATATATACTGACCATAAAAGTTTGAAGTATATATTTACTCAAAAGAAATTGAATATGTGGAAAATAAGATGGTTAGAACTGATAAAGAATTATGATTTCACAATCAATTACCATCCAGGAAAAACAAATGTAGTGGAATATTCCTTGAGTTGAAAACATCATGATAAATTAAATATGTTACATTTGGAATATGAATCCTTGGTAAATTATTTGATGAATTTTTCCTTAGAAGTTGTTAGTGTATAAAATTCATCAATTTTGTTTCAGGTGTCGGTGAAGTCGTCTCTTTCAGAAATAATTAAGCAAGCGTAGAAGGTATACTATGAGTTTAGAAAAATATAGAATTGGTTATGAAAGGTAAGTTTCCTGAATTTAACTTTGATAAATATGGGGTCTTAAGATTTATAAAGAGATTATGCATGTATTATAATTACCAACTTAAGAAATAAGTGTTAAGTGAAGCTCATAGTTCTCCATTTTCAGTTTATCCTGGAAAGACTAAGATATACAGAGACCTTCGGGAAAATTACTGGTGGAATGGAATAAAAAGAGATATTATTGATTTTACTATGAAATGTCTAAATGATCAATAGGTTAAAGCAGAGTAACCACTACCAAAGGATATACTTCATCCTTTTACAATGCCATAGTGGAAATGGGAAAACATATCCATGGACTCAGTGGTAGGAATACCAAATATTTTTTGGAGGTAACAATGAAATTTGGGTTATTGTTGGTTGAATAAATAAATATTCACATTCTCTTCCTATTTGAGACACTATTTCTATAGATAAACTTTCCCGATTGTATCTTAAATAGATAGTTAGTTCATATAGAGTTCCTCCCTCCATTTTATGTGATCATGAACTCA
Organism: Viscum album; assembly: GCA_963277665.1. NCBI lineage: Eukaryota > Viridiplantae > Streptophyta > Magnoliopsida > Santalales > Viscaceae > Viscum > Viscum album. The sequence goes on along the minus strand of OY728135.1, from coordinate 661,217,805 downwards.
TGTTAACTTTTAACTTTTGGAAATTCCATCAGAATTTTTTGGGAGATAAATTAAATTTCAACACAACCTTTCATTCTCAATCTGATGGACAGATCGGGTGAATAATTCAGAACATGGAAGACATGCTACGTGTTTGTTCAATGGATTACCAGGGAAGTTGGGATCAATATATTTCTTTTGTTTAGTTTTGTTATAATAATAGTTTTTATTCTAGTATATAAAGGCCCACTTCTAGGGAATTATCTAGAAAGCGGTGTCGAACTCCAGCATTTTTGGATGAAGTTAGGGAAAGGAAGTTGATGGGACTTGAATTAGTAGAGGGTGTAGCTGAGAAAGTGAAGATGATCCAGAAACATATGATGATAGCTCAGAGCGGGCAGAAAATTTATGCGGATAACAGGAGGAAAGACCTTTCTTTTGAGTGGGTGATCATGTTTTCCTTAAAATATCTCATTGGAAAAGTGTTATGTGATTTAGAAAGAAACGAAAGATAATTACACGGTTCATTTGACCTTATGAAATCCTAGAGAATGTTGGAATAATTTCTTAATAAGTAGATTTTCCTCTGAGCTTATTTCAGGTACAAAATGTTTTTCATGTTTCAATCTTAAGAAAATTTGTGCCAAATTCTTCTCACGTTTTGATCCCAGATGTAGCTCAAATGGAAGAGAAATTTTCCTATAAAGATAAACCTATTTATATTCTTAATCACAGAGAACAATTATTATGGAACAATATATTTCACCAGGTTATGGATTTGTAGAGAAACCACATGTTGAAGAAATAACATGAGAATCTGAAAATGATATGAAAGGAAGGTATCCTTATTTTATTAATAAGTGAATAAAATTGTGAGGACGCAATTTCCCAAAAGTGGGGAGAATGTAACAACCCAGGTGAAAATAGAATAATTTTTTTCCATATTAGTAATCCTGAATTAAATATTTTAATTTATTATGTTACGTAATTATTAAAATAAAAAAAATTAAAGTAAAGAATTTTATTAAACTAATTTCTTATATTGTTATATTTAAAAGATTAATTTTCAAATGATAATATTTTAATAAAAAACAATTTTCATTTTTTAATTCATCATTTTCAAATTATCTTATTAGGTGTTTTTCATAATTTCCTAAAAAAATTAATTTTTTGGTGAATAGTAAAAAATATAATTTTTTTAAAAATACAGTATATTTATGACATCGTCAAGTCATAATTATGATTTAAAATTTATTAAACTTATGGAATGATTAAATCATGAAATATTAATATAAATATTGTACAATAAATAATTTATAACTTATATATTAACATTTATTTCATGATAAGTATAAAAAACATTGTTAGTGTTGATGGAGTGCCTACGCAGCGTTAGCAAAGTCAAATTTGATTTGCTGTAGATAAAAATTGAGAGATAAAATTAATTTTCACAACTTCTTAATTAATTTAAGGTATAATTAATGTTTTGGTATGATATTTTATAATTTTAGAGTTATATAACATAAAACCTTTCCAAATGAATGTGCAATGCTTGCACAATACAAGAAAAGTCAAATTAACAAATTAAAGAAGTTTCTTTCACATGCATATGATTAAATATATATAATGAACCAAAAAAATGATTATCATGAATCCAATTAATTTTTTTTATGATATTAGTTTATTTTTTATTTATATATATATATATAATAATTAACTTTAATTATTGTGCAACGTTGATGAAGTGTTTATGCTTACAGAAGAAAAATCAATAAAATGAGTTTAATTAAAATTATAATAACTATTAAATGACCAGAAAAACGTGTTAAAATCTTATTAGTTGATTAGATATTGAACATATTTGTTCAATTGTCGAATTTATGGTTATTTGGATCCACATGGATATAATTAAGACCATTTATAATATTTTATTTAAAAGAAAGTCAAGTTGTACACACTATAGTTTTTTATTAGTATAATATTTTAAAATATGGTTTTGAAAAAGGGATATTCAACCATAAGTAGTCATTTGAAATATAATAAATTTATTTTCTTCATGAAAATTTATTTTTAATTTTTAAGTGACAAATAAATACTCTAAAGTCTTGGACAGTGATGACGCAATAATTTTTAATTTAACGAAACAATCAAATAAATGGTATTAAAAATATTAAAATAAATATAAATTGGAATTTTAAGGTAATACATGAATTATTATAGTTTAATATGACGTATCTAGGATATAATAAATTATTTATTTCGAAATTGAAACTTTTTTTATGTATTAAAGTCATAGTTATGAATAGTGTTAAATTTGACAAAATTTATATTTCATGACTAAAATATTTTATTAAATTATTTAAAAAACACAAAAAAATTAAATAAGGCCGAATATGATAAGATTATATTGAAATGTTATCTCCTGTGATTTTTAGGCTTTATGTAAGTCTTTACTTTTATATTAGACTATTATATTTTAATATTTTAAGTAATTTCTAAATTGCTCCACACCTCAATTATAAAAATGGACTCATTTTTTCACTTAATTTCTTCACCTTAAGCCATATTGCTCGACTATACTCTACCAAATTCCATTTTACTCATCCCTTGACATATTATATTGTTGTTTGTCTCATAAAAAGACCAATTTCAAGTCCCTATAGAGGTTCTTAAGGATAAATTTTCAAGAGGCGAATTCCTCTTTCTCTTTTAAATTCTATCTCACTTCTACCTTATAATCACCCCCTATCCAAAGTTTCATGATAACTAAATTATAATTTATATACAAGAATTTTATTGTGTTATTGGTATTTTCATCCTCAACTTTCTTATTTTATCCTTTTATTCTTAAGAAATGAAATCGTCGTTCGTGGTGTGTCAATTCACCACCTTCGTGGACGATGAGTTTTCGTTTCTCAATAATGCATTCATGAAAATTTTAAATTTACTTATAATTGTTTAAAATGACCTATATATATATATATATGTTCTCTCATCTGGGGTATTATTTACATTTTACTTGAAAATCCATAAGGAACTGAACATGAAACCATAAAACGAACGCACACTAAACAATGAAAATAATGGAATATTATTAATAAATGGGTGGAAAGATGTTCTAAGAATATCATATAAGGTATTATAAATATGAATATAGTTTTGTAATAAATTAATAACACTATTTAAACCCTTATACAAGTGGTTTGAACACATTTTAAGGAATTCAAACTTGAGGTAAGGGAATTTCCTTTTAAAATCTTATTAAATGTCCCTTTTTATGAAATTTTAAAAAAAGTTTTTAACTTATACGTCATAAATGGATTTTCCCTCTTTCATGATGCATTATTGTTTGGAATTCTTATTTACAAGATTTCATGGTTATTTTCAAATAAAATTGTTTCTTTTTCATGTGCACAATATTCATTTAAAATAAATGTTTTCCCTCAAAGAATTGTTTTTATGATACAACTATTCATGTTTTATGATTATGTTCTAGTTTTTTGGAATTATTTATGATAACGAGTGGTTTTGTTTTAAACCAAATACGAGTGGGTATATGATAGCCCTCCAATGCAATGGGTATGTTGGATGTTGACCATAATTGTTATTCCAAGTGTAACTATTATAGTTTCATTATAAGGTAGCCGCAAGAGTTAAATTATAACGTAATTATGAGGGTTACAAATCATATGGTAGAAGTGAGAGTTATAATCATAAGTATGGTAATAAAATGATGCCTCAAGTTATCTAAATGGTTTGTTAAAGCTTTCTACATTTTATGGAAATCTCATGTTTTCACAAAATATGTGTTACGTTTAAGGGTGAGAATTATATCTTTCTTTTGTTTATAAGTATTCACAGACGAATGGTTTCTTTCCTTATTTTTATATCTCTTATTGAGTTTTTTGTACTCATCCCATGTTTTAAAATGTTTTCCACATGGTTTAATGTAGAGTAAGTGAGAAGAAAGAGTCAAATTGAATGTTGGGGAGATTTTTCATGAAAATATTTCATGTTTTAATAAAAACTTTTATATTGTGGAAAATGGATACTGTTTTAGTGGTATCCACATTGCATACTTGTGGGTTTTCATCTATGAATTATGACCTGATTCTCTAAAATTCTAAACCAAAAAGAACTTTTCTAATATATAAATGATAATTATAGTTATATTAACTAGATTATGTAATGTTTATGGTGAGATCCTTATATTTTTAGTTAATTGAGAAATAGTTGTTTAAATTCTAATTTTATTAAATAATCATTGAAAGTGTAGAATTATATTTTAATTATATTTTTTTTTTCATTTTAACCTTGAAATAAAAAATATTTTAATTCATTGTTAATTAGGTGTGTTTTTATTAATTTTTTGTACTTTTTGTTTTTTAATCAGTTTATTTTTATTTTTCCACTAAATTATAATTGGTGTTTCTATTTATTTATTCTTTTATTTAATATTTAATTTATTCATTTAATTTTTCCTGATGTTAAAAATTTTAATTAAGGGTAATTATTTTGGTTCGTTTGTATTCTTGAAATTTTAATTCTATACGTTTAATTATTTTTAGAATATATTGTATTAATTTAGTTCATTATTAAATCCTTAATTTTTTTATTTTTATCTTTTCAAAATAGGTGCGTAATAGATTTTTATCTTCTATGTAAGATAATTGTTGTGTAAAGGAATTTGGATCAACCTATTTCGGCCTGATCCAAACCAGATCGAGACCTGAGAATTAAAGTGGAAATCAGGCCCCTGTTGTGAGCCAGTGGAGTTGCCCAATAGAGGTGAAGGCGTCGAACCCTAGGGGATGATGAATCTAGGGCTCGAGCCAAATTTGAGACCAAACTCCGTTTATTTTTAAAATGTTTTTTGGATTTGGTTGGAATTCTAGATCTTACATAGGTGCGAAGAAAAAAAATATTTAGTGATTCCTTTGAGCCTGTTCTGATGAAGACGAACTCGATACATAGATAACCACTATACAGTATCCATCATATTCACATGTTGAAGATAGTTCTAGTTAGCAGCCACTTTCCTTGCAGTTAGGATTGGGTATGAGTGAGGAAATTGTAGATCCATTACCTATCACACATGATGATGTGGAGGTAGGTGATGGAGATGCTACATATGATGTGTGTGCGCCAATTCATAGACAACAAAAGACAAGGTGTGAAAACATTATTCATACACTTGATTATGGCACAAAGGAGTACCCAAATGTATGTATGAGTCTAAATAAGTAGACGCCGAGCTCATGATTTGGTCGAGGCTTTTCTGAGTTTAAGGAATTATATTTATTTGTATTTTTATTAGGTTATGGTTGATGAATCAGTACCAGATGATGATAAGTTGTAGCTGTCAAGGAATATCTGATTTTTTAGAGGTGGTAAATATAAAATATTATTGATATAATAAATATATTTATTTATAATTATAACTATAAATATATTTATTTATTTATTTATTTAAATAATTATAAATTTATAAAAAATATATTTATTATATTTTGTAATTTTATTAATATATATAATTAATATATTTATTATAATTTTATAAATATAATTATTTATTTATTTATTTATATTATAATTAAATATAAATATATCTATTTATTTATCATATATATATTTTAATAGATATATATAATAATATAAATAAATTATTAACATTATATCGTTATCAGCGTTTTTTAGCGCTCATAAAGATAGACTTTTATCAGCATTAAAAAAGCGCTAATAAAGGCATGTGTTTATCATTGTTTTCTATTTTATTGCTGATTAAACATATATTTATCGGTGTTTTTTAACTTGAACTGATAAAAGTTTCACACGATTTTGTAAATGAACCCTAACAGTCGGCTTCTTCTCTCACACACCTCAAGCTTTCGCAAAAGCCAACTCCTGCACCGTCGACCCCTCCTCTGCCCCAACCTCACCTCTAGCACCGCCAACCCCTCCTATGTCGTCGTTGACCCATCCTTTACCGACAACCCCTCCTTCACCACTAAAAATATCTCCTCCAACATCGCTGACCCCTACTCAGTCACGAACCCACCTTCATTGTGAATCATCGTTCGTCGCGAACCCACCTCTGCTGCAAACCCAACTCCACCACGCATCGAACCCCACCTCCTGCCACGAACCCCCCTCCACCCTACCGTAACCCCCTACTGCGAACCCCCATCTACCGCACACCCCACCTCCATCGTGAACCCCACCTCTACCGCGAACCCTCCCTCGCGAACTCCGCCTCTACTACAAAACCCCTATGTAGCCACTGCCACCATCGCCTACCCCAACCCCACCACCGCTAGACCCTACTACTATCGCTGGAGGGATATCTATTTTTCCACATCATTATGAATTCCTAATATATATATATATATATATATTTGGCTTGGTTTTGGTCTATTCAAGAAATTCCTTTGAATACCTTCAAATGAAGTGTCATTAATTCAACAACCCTAGTATTATCATGTAAATCCTTTAAAACATCTATATATTATATATTTTCAACAATAACATTGTTAGAATTATTAATAGGAGAGGATTTAGAAAAAAATACATTCCCCCTTGTAAACTAAATAAGCCTCTAAAATTAACATTATCATCTCTTATGAAAAGGAACTATCATATTCATATCCCCTACAACTATTTTCATCCAGTGGAATTCCAATACATTATTTCTTTTGAGGTTCTATGACTATCAACAGATCTTCATTCGACTTCTTTTATGTTGAAACATTCATCATAAACTATTCTAAAACTCAATGACATGATATCCATATATATTATTTTTATTTTATTCAGCTAAAAATTTATAGCATTCTTCCAACCTCGCTTTTTTATTCCATTATGTACGCTCCACAAACTCATTTTTTCATAATTTATTTATGGTCAAAGACCATATATTGAGCCATATAGTGACCCATAAAATTACCTGACCGATAAAATAATATAATATTTTTATTTTAAATTCTTAATTAAAACTATCGGAATAATTATTGTTAGAGATAGTACTATAGATCTAACTGACATTGTACTTTCCATTTCCAAAATATGTATATATATTTATACCACATAGTGATTATTATTCCGTTTAACATTAATTTTTTAATGTCCTTGGAATATAATTCACATTAATAGGTTATAATAGTTTCCCACTATAACAAGAACATAAATATTCCATAAATATATTCTTAAATAAATATATCATATAGTCTAAATAAATATATCTTACATGACATAGATGATGGTTGACTATCGGGTGATTGAGTCTCATATGAAATTGATACATATTCTCATGAAGTTCTCACTTGGTGATCTCTAAGAATAATGGTCCCAAGGAAAGACCTAATAATAGTAATTACACATGTTTTAGTGTCATTTGATATTACTATATGAAAAAATGTTTATTTTCCCTAAAATTATAATTTTTTTGTTTGTCTTAAAAAATGAATGTTATAAAATCTTTGATGATATCCTACTAGGATCTTTTCTCACACCATGCATATAAACATTAGTGCATATATAGACTTAGTTTTCTATGATATAGGTAAAAGGAAATGGTTAAACTTTTATTGCAGTGTTCCATAGTCGCTTGTTAAAGATGTAATGATAATGATATATAGAGGTCGTCGTAGGGTATAAAAAGACAATATTCATTTTTTGTTATTTTAAGATATTTACTATAAAGTGCCTCTCTTGAAAACAATTTTTTTTTGTTTAACATTATATTTTGGATCTTGTGTAAACCTTTTATAACTATATATTTAATAAAATTTTGGCTTTTTTATTTATGTATCTTTTATAAAGTGCATCTATTGAGATTTATGTCTTTGTGAAAATGCCTAAGTGGATCTTAAAATAATTTAAGTGTTTTGAAATTTTTCTTAAAAAATTATATGTGTTAAACATACCCTTTTTTGGATTTAAATATCTTTAAAATGATTTAAACACTTCACATGGACTTAGGATGCATGTCAAGTATTTTTTAGCTCATCTGATTGACTTTCATAAAGGGATGTAAATGTTTTGAAGGTGTATTCAATTGTGGTTTCATTTTAACAAGGGGTGTGTGAAGTTTTAAATTTAAATTTGTAATATATATAGGGTTTTCACTCATTTTATATGATTAAGACTATTGAGTCATGAAGTTTCCTTGAATTCTTAAAAAAGGAATTGTGATTTTTTGAAAGAGTGCTTGGAATTGATTGGTTTATTTTAAAAAAGATTTTTTATTTTAAAGAGGAATTTGTGTTAATGGTTGGTTTTTTTAATGGGATTTCAAATGTGATTTAATAAATAGTTTTCAAAGGACATTTGAAATGTAGTTTTTCTATAATCTTTTATGTTTAGATTTTTATAGAATTAGTATAACCAATACATTATATAGGGAAGACATGTAGATTTATTATAACACCATGGCAAGGGAATGTCACTAACTCTATCCAACCCATAGGATATCCATAATGAACATACTCCCTCAAAAAGGTGAATTAATTTATAACCTCATTGAAACTCATAATCCAACTTTGCATCCAACATCATCTACATGGTTTAAATTTGGGTGGGCCTTGTTTAATATGTCTATTTAGGCATGTTCCCTTAGAGGGATTAAATTGATTATTAATAAGAAACGCTTTATGCTTATTCATGGATTTGAAAATAGTCTCTTTATTGTGAGGGTGTTAGAGTTGACATGTGATTTACTACATACATTATATTTATTCATGTGATGATCATTGTATTGTTGTTTATCACTTCCACTTGTTTGGATTCATCAGAACCCTAGGAATTAAGAAATAGGTCCAGATATATACTGCACTAGTTAGCTCACACACTAGCTAGTTTCCCCTAGTTGTATAGTTTTCTTAGTCAATATAAGTGTCCTTAATGAGGAACATGTGGGTAAGTCAAGTGAATTTTTTATTTTGTTAGGATTCAACATAGGCTGACTATTAGACTCATTGTAGTGTGAGTACAAAATGAAAGAATAATTGAATTCCCTCTATGATTTTGATACATTTCAGATAATATAATTGGAACTAGGAAAGAGAGATCTGTATAAAAATTAGATTTATCATCTAAAAGAGAAAGTGAATGATAGTAAATAGTGCATGGTGTCTCCATTTGTAAATGTATTTCAATAATTAGAAGTATTAGATTTTAGTTAGATTTTCTATCCTACTGTAATGCATATAATAAGTCAAATAGTTCTTGACTTGGTTTCCATTAAAGGTGTCTTTATAGAACAAATGGATGTCATGATTATATTCCTTCATGGATATTTGGATGAATATATCTACATAGATCAGCTATAAGGTTTAATGGTAAATGGAATAGAAGGTTCGGTTCCAGTCTCAAATGGAGTTTTTATGGGCTTAAGTAGGCACTAATATAGTGTAATTGGAATTTCAATGCTTTCATGGTAGAATTAATGTTCATTCAGTGTAATGTAAATAATTTATACTATATGAAGGTGTATTATGATTAGAGTTTTTTTATTTTACTTCGTTATGTGTATGAATTTCCCATAGTTGGACCAATGAAGTAAAGGAAGGATGAGCTAAAGATTGATTTATCTAGAAGATACCAAATGAAGGACCATTGTTTTGGAAAGTGGATATTGGGGATAAATATTTAAAGAGAATTAAATTCTATAACTTTTTTTTACCCTTTTCTAATTTTTATATCAATGTTTTGTGTATTTATTTTGTTAAATATTATTATTACTGAATCAAATAAGATGTATATGAATAAATAATGGATGGATTTCAATCATCTAACAAAAGAGTATGAAGATGGAGTGAAAGTGTTCATCAAGTTTGAAATATATTATGCATATGACCCTTATCAAATCCTTTTTCCATGTTTATGATATTTTTATTCAATAAAAAATAGTTCAGAGGAGTTTAAAGAGCACATAATCTGTCATGGAACAGATCGAAGTCATAACTGCTGGAATATACACGGGGACAATGTGAATGTAGCTAGTGGTTGGGATAACACTGAGTTTTATGGATCATATAATATGATTACAATAGTGGAAAATGAAGAAGACTATATTGAGGATGTGATTACATATGTTAATTATGATGAAGACCATATTGAAGAAATTACAAGGACAGTTGAAGATGATCTTTGTGATTTACCAAAATTGTTTGACAAGTTAATGAGTTGTGCAAAGATGTCATTGTATGCCGGTTGCACTAAATATATTGTATTTTCAGCTTTACAGAAGCTATATAATTTTAAAGTAGGAAATAGATGGAGTGATGCCAGTTTTATGGAATTACTTGCTCTCTTGAATGACATGCTCCCAGAATATAATGAGCTCTCAAGCCAAACATATGAAGAAAAACAAATGCTACACTCGATGAACATGATCTATGAAAGAATACATGTCTGTCTGAATGACTATATATTGTTTCTCGAGGACCAAAAATCACTTACAGAATTCCCAAAGTGTGGTGCTTCTTGATACAAGAAATATGAATCTGGTCCTGCAAAAGTTGTATGGTACTTTCCAATCATTACAAGGTTTATATGCCTATATGGAAGTAAGGAGATTGATAAGAAATTGAAATGGAATGAAGATACAAGAATGAAATATGGGAAACAACATCACTCTTTATACTCTCTTCAATGGAAGAGAATTGATCATGAGTATCCTGAATTTGGAAATGAGCTGAGAAACCTTCATCTTGTATTATCTATAAATTGAGGGAATCCTTTTGGTTTTTAAAGAAGCACTCACAGTACAAGATCGGTTATGTTTGTAAATTATAACTTTCCACTGTCGTTATGCATAAAAAAAAATACATCATGTTATCTATGCTTATATTAATACTAAAACAACCAGGTAATGATATTGATGTTTATTTGGATCCATTTATAACACCCCGACCCCAGAATCCCATAGTTGGTGCATAATTTTAATATATTGACATGATTAAAAGGAAACAAATTCTAAAGGACCGATCAGTTTATAAGTCTTGGAGGACTATATTATATTCATGATTCCCATAATACATTGGGAAATGAAAATAAAACATGATACAATATAAAATGAAATAAATTGCATCCTTGAAAGCTTATTCAAATTTTTCTTCTAAATAACCTGGGGAAATGAAACATAAGAAAGGGATGAGCTCAGATGCTCAGTAAGGGTAATTAATATAATGAAGGTTATGATAAACATAAACATTAGTCATGGAGAATAACTGAAAACATGTGTCTTTAAAAATAAACTTTAGTATAATATGGCATGAATGAAAGCTGAGTAAATAAATCTATATAACTAATCACATGAAACTTTACCATGGATATTATACTAGTTGAATAATCATATTATTTATCAATTACTTATATAATAATGAGGGAAATTCCTATTCCAAACATTCTGAAACATACCATCAGGGACACGACCAAGACATCTAATAATGAATAAGGCCACGACCAAAACCATATTTAAAAATGTGAAAGGACACGGCCGAGTCCATATCTATTTGTCTCATGAGACCTACCGATGCATCAAGGGGATATAGTGGACCCCACACATCACTTTCTAGGTCTAATTCTTTCCTTATATGAAAGGGTCTAAACATGAAAAACATGAACATATGAAATAACTTTCCCTAATCTATACACATAACCACTAACCATTTTGAGTAGTATGGTGAATGGTATTAATATAGAACATCTATAGTCAAACTGATCATAAATAATTTAATTCAATATGTTAGATGATAAACATAAGATATTAACCTCAATAAGACATAAAATTCAATATAGGTGTCGAAATAGACAAAAATACTCTAATAAAATCATTGATGAATTTTTGAGAGAAATAAACTTTTACTTTGAAAAGAAGAGTTATTTTGAAAAAATATTTTCAGAAAACCATAAATTAACTAAGTTAGTTTTTCCATGATAAAATCATTGGTTTTATAAAAATTGTGGTTTCTTAAAAAAAACTATAGAGTGCACGTGAAAATAGGCATGAATTTCAGAAATTCCCTTGATTCGGGCTTGTTTATCGAAAAGAATCATTGAAAGATCATTTTAAAACATGTAAATCCCCATAAAATTAAGAAGGATTATGATTGGTACACATATATATAAAATTTATACAAAATTTATTAGGAGTACATATGAATAAATAAAAATTTCATTGAGGTAATTAGAGAATAAGAGTAACTCAAATTAAAATGGAGGTTCGGGTAGAAAAGTCTTACCACTTTGTAATCAATCGAATCATATGCCCCAAAATTTATAATCATAAAATGATAAATTTAATTCCATTAAAATAAATATATTCATGATATGATACATCAATGGGAAGTATACATACACTATACCTAATAAATAGTGTTGAGTAATGAATATCTCACAAAAATGGAAGTGAGATAAGGAAACCCTTACCTAATGTCTGAATGTGTTCTACACTTGACATTAATATCCCGGAATATGAAATTAGACTCATTAAAAATTTAATTAATAATCTATTAAACATTTATATAGTTTATTTTAATTCTATTAAGTTCATTTATGACCTTTTTGATAAGTTATAAGACTGAATTTTGTCGTTCTAGAGTGTTTGTTTCCTTGATTTCATGATCGGTTCGCTTGATTATAAGTAATGGATTTCATTTGGAATGGATATAATTATCCAGAATTAAACTTATATATTATTAATAAAACTTAAAAAGGTTAAATGTTTATATATTTCATTTGGTTACATGGTATGAGGATGAATCAATATATAATACATTTAGTGATAATCATTTTGATTTTTACAGTGGTTTTTCGATCACAATGAACTATTTTTATTCTATTATTTAATATCATGTATAAATGATGGTTAAAAAATAATTAAATTTGATATAATACATATTTTAGAATCTTTTTCAACCATAAAAATTGTTTCATGACCATCTTTGAAGAAGAAATTGAAGAATGAAACTTCATTGTCCACAAAGGTCGTAAATTAACACCTCCATGACGCTGATTTCGTTTATAAGAATAAAAGAGGGAGAATAATGAGAGTGATAATGGTTATTAAATTAAAATTATATAATTATAGTATATATATGATTTTGTAGTTATCATGATCAATTTTATAGAGGATGTTAGGAGAGAATAAGAAAAGAAGATAAATTGAAATGAAATTAAATAAAAAAGGAAGAAGATTTACCTCTTGAAATAACATCTTTAAGAACCTCCTTAAGGGAATGAGTTTTTGGTATTTTGGAAAGAAAAAAGGATACTATATGTGGGGAGGGGTAGGGTAATAGTATTATGGGAAGAACATTGATAAGTTTCAATAATTAGAGGAGTGAAGAGAACAGGGAGTGAGGGTGGTTTTTATAGTGGAGAAGAGGAGTGATTTTTGAATAACTTATTCATTATTTCCTTAAGAAAAGAAATATTGTTTGATTCTTGTGACAAAAAATAGTAATAAGTGCATGAGAATCCAAACCAAGTGTGATTACATCATCCATAATGCAAGGAATAGTATATTTATCTTATAATGAATTTATACAGTAAATTGCTGTGTTTTACTATCCATAGAAAATTAAAGTATTTCAGAAAAATACCAAAAATTAAACCTAACCATTTTTTGACATGTAGATTTCAAAAATAAACTCCAATTTATCAAAATAATTTTTTAAATATGTTAAATTTAATTTTTAAATAAAATCATTATTTACTTGAAAAATACAAATTTTAAATTTAGAACTGATTTTATAATGCTTTCAAAAATGAACTAAGGTCTCATAAAATTATCCTAAAATAATAGGATGGAAAAATATTGATTTATTAATATATTTTATGAAACTAAATTATCTTTTAAATTAATTTATTAATTATAAAATCATAATTAAATATTTATTCCCTACAAAAATACAAACACTTAATTATTAATTTTTAAAATATTCACTCTCATTTATAAGGTGGTTAAATTTTATGTATACTTACATGGGTGATGTTACTATTATTAAGGTAACATTACTATTTATAAGGGTCGGGTTACTATTCATAAGGGTACATTACTATTCATAAGGGTCAAGTTACTATTCACCAAAAATTAAGTTGATTCTATCAGGCTCTAAAGATCATACTAAACGCAACCATATATGTCAGTTTTTTTGAAATTCAAATCATAGAAGAAGAAAAATTATGTTTATTGGATAGGTTATAACAAAGTGTTATTTTGTAGGGGCTTAGTGTTTCATGCTATCTATACTAAATTTATTTTTAAATCCTTAGAGTGACATATTAATAGTGAACATATTCGTAACATAATTTAGTATTTATAAAAATAATTATAATAGTTAATATATATAATTTAATTAAATAATCTACTAGTTAAAATGAATATTGTAATAAAAATACATATATTCATATTAAAGTATTCTTTTACAAAAACTAATACTATAAAATAGTATTTGTTTTTAGAATATTAATTTAAAATTAATTTGAAAGCTATAAATTATAAATATAAGTATTTTTAATTAAAAAACATAATTTTGAATTATTATTTTTCATAACATAATGTTTTTAAAATTATAAAGAAATTACTGGGATGTTACACCATTGATTGAGGATTTGAAATTATTGTGGGATTTAGGTGTTATGTTGTATTATGATTATAGAAATAAAAATTTCATGTTAAGATCCATGTTGTATGGGATGATAAATGACTTTCCTACTTAAGGAAATTTGTGAGGATGTAGCATTAAAGGAACTCAAGGGTGTTCTATTTGCAAAAAAGGTACACAATCAATTAGGATAAAATATTCATCAAAAACCGTTTTTCTAGGACATCACAGACTTCTACCCTGACGGTATAAGTACCGATCATGGACAACATCATTCGATAGAAGTTCAGAAGAATATACAACACCATATCCACTAATAGGCGATCAGGTGTTTGATAAAGTAAGATATATGGACACTGCTTTTTGTAAACCATTTTTGAAAATCCTTATGAAAACCAGTTGGAAAAAGAGATTAGTTTTTTTTGAATTACCATACTAGAATTTTATGTACACCAAAAAATTTATTAATGTTATGAATGTTGAAAAAAATGTATTTGATAGTGTCATCAGCACGTTGTTAAATGCACCCAAAAAAAACAAAGGATGGAATTAAGGCTAGGTTGGATATGATTGACATGGGAATATGAGAAGAGTTAGTTCCAGTGAAGTGTGAAATAAAAAAAAATCTTCCTCTAGTTGTTTACACTCTTTCCAAGAAGAAGAGATATCAGTTTTGCAACATCTTGAATGATGTAAAGGTTCCAGAGGGGTATTCATTGAATATCAAGAACATCGTGTCAATGACCGATTTAAAGTTAAAGGGTTTGAAATTACATGAATATTATATTTTGATGAAAGATATAATTCCTATAGCTTTACGTATCATTTTTTCCAAGAATATCCATCATACATTAACCAAGAACAATTTCTTCTTCAAAGCTATATACAACAAAGTTATAGACCTGGTGAAATTGCTGACTATGGAAAGAAAAAAATTTGTCATATTATGTGATTTGGAAATATTCTTCCTGCCAACATTCATTGATATGATGGTTCATTTGATAGTTCACATGATGAGAAAAGATTCAATTATGAGGTCATGTACACTATATATAGATGTACACCATTAAATGATATATGAATATTTTGAAAGGGTATGTCAAAAAACAAAGTCGGCTAGAGGGTTGTATTACGGAGTGATATATTGTTGAGGAAGCCATTGAATTATGTACCAAATACATGTAGGGTGTGGAAAGAATTGGTCTAAAAAAATCTCATCCACAAGGTTGCTTGCAGGTGATGGAATTTCTGGAAGAGATGTTGTAATAATCAATATTATAGATCAATAGTAGGCCCACCTTTACGTTTTTCACATTAGTTTGGAGGTTTTCCATATATGTTGAAACCCACAAATAAATTCTTAGGCATTTGAATCCATCAAGGGCTGAAATATGGATATCAAATACACATAATCAAAAATTTATAGGACGATTTTGGGACCATATTTTTAAGTAGTCAGATGAAAATATGGTTTCAATTTCAGAACGGATTCTATGGCTAGCCAGAGGAACTAGTGTGTATGTATTATCCTAAAATGGTTAGGTAATTAATGGTTATACGTTCTATTCAAATAAACATGATGAAGATAGTACCATGAAAAATAGTAAAGTTACACTTGTGGCTGAAGCGATGCATGTTTCTATTACAAAAGAAAGAAATCCAATTTATGAGAATATGTCATACTTTATCATCATCAAACAAATATGGGAGTTCAATTATAAAACATTTAAAGTGATTATTTTTTAATACAAGTGGGTTGATAACAGGAGTGTTTTTAAAATATATGAATTGAGATTTGTGAAAGTTCATTTCAATAAGGAAGGGTACAAAGATGAACCATTTATAATGGCATCACAAGCAGTACAAGTATTTTATATTTCTGATACCATGAATTGAAAGTGGTTTATTGTTCTATTATTAACCAAAACCACTGAAGGGTCATATAAAAATTCAACTAAGGATGAACCTTTCATTGGGATGTCACAATCATTTTGCAGTGTTCCCAATGTATATGGAATTTTATATGTTAGGGGAGACCACAATGAAGGGATTTAGATAGTCGGTAGAGGGTTCAAATCCCTTCATCCTTATAAAAAGAGAGTTAAATAATCAGGTAATATTTTTTTGTAATATACATCGTGTTACCTCATGTTATTATCCATTTACTGCTGCATTTATGTACTCTAAATTAAACGTTAAACCACTTCCGCAGATAATGACTTTCACACGTGTTAGTGCACCCAATCCCAAGGAACAACATGTCTCTCAACTGGATGTTGCATTTATGTACTCTAAATTAAATATTAAACCACTTCTGCAAATAATGAATTCCACATGTGATGGTTCTTTCAATCATGAGGAACAACATGTCTCTCAACGTGTTGTCACTCACATTGCAAAGAAACAGTGACCTTATGCATGTGGTGGTGCTCCCAATACCAAGGTAAAATAGGTCTCTTAACCTATTACTGCTCACAATGTAGAGGAAAAATGACCTTCTGCACATGTTGGTGCTTTTATTCTTAAGGCACAACAGGTCACCCAACCATTTTCTACTTGAAGTGCATAGGAACAAAAACCTTCTGAATGTGTGGGTTCTCTCATTTCTGAGGAACAACAGGTTTCTCAACCAGTTGTTTCTCCCAGTTCAGTGCTATAATGACTATTTTCACATGTTGATAATACCGCTCCAGAGGAATGTATTGACGATGTTGAATCTAAGTAAATGTTAGGCGACGAAGGACCGACAATGCAGAAAAAACTAGTGTTTTTAAGTTTTATGGTGTTAGAAAAAATCATTAAGGTAAAACTCAAAGGCATAAAATATGAGATCGGATGGAATACACTGGGTCAGCATGTCAACCCCATCAAGGCCATGTTTATGGGTTACATTGGAATCATCACTCAAAAATGTGTGTCGATTGATGTCAATTCGTGGAACCATGTTGTACCTATGCTTAAGACACTGATGTGGGAAGAGATTACAATAACATTATGATATCATTTCTTTATTTTTATAAAAAATAAAATAATGAAGCATTGACTTACTCTTCATCATCCATTGAAAAGTTCATTTATAGTAGATAACACCCATAAGAAATATGTATTAATGCTTACTAAAAGGATTCACAGAGGATTTCTCAAAATTATATAAAAAATAATCTTAAAGATGTTGAAGGGAAAATAAACCCACACCCACCACTTATCTGTGCACACCTAATAAGACAAGAAGCATGGGATGCATTTACTAGTCATCGTGAAGATGTGTCTTTTTAAGTACATTATGGCTAGTAATATGTTGTTTGACAATATGTGTATTCATCACTTTGATTGGTAATTTTTTATTTATGAAATAACAAACGAGTTCTTTAAATAATGAATAATCAACAAAACCAGTGTACCCCTGTCAAAAATCAAGGATTGGGTACACTTAACTTGAAAAACAATTGGTACGTTTTTTAAATCTACCGTAACACATAATGTGACATGAAACAACACCATAATTATGTTCCTATGTTTATATACAAATTAATGAATCTAAATCCAAATCCACTTCAATCCCATTCCATGTTCTATGGAAGGAGGCACACGTAAATAAAGATTGAATACTAATAGATGAAAACACAGAAAAAGTGTGTGAAACATGTTTAATTATTATATAATAATTTTTTTGATTTAAATCACTATTACATAAAAATGATCACTTATTTTCTTATATTTTCTATCTGATAGAGTTACAAGAATTGGAAACACCTATATCGGATGAACACATACTATCGGTGGCCTTAAAACGGCAAGAACAATATAGCCACTTCAGAGGTGTAGGTTTTGTGATTACACCCCAAACATATTTTTAGAAAAAAAACAAGAGGAGGATCATATTATATTAATGAAAAAGATGAGAGAAATAATATCTACCCATGAAGAATAATTACAATCATAGAGACAGTTGATATCAACTTTTATGGGGGGAGAAAAGAGAAGAAACAACTAAAGAACAACCATCATGGGAAGATCCTGCCCCACCCCCACTAGCTTTGAGGCAAAAAATTCCCCTAAAAAACTATCTTAGACAAGGTAATCAATGTTCTAATAATTGATTCTATGAAATTAAAATCAGATAGACACTGATATCTTTCTTGTATTGATATTATATAAGGTGATAATGAGTATGATTTATATCTATCAACACCCACCAATCACCTTATAGTGAGGGCTACGGTGTTCAATATCCAAAATGACATGCTACACAAAAGACCATTCCAACAGGTCATCTGAGAGTGTCAATTAGTATATCTAATGAGTCGAGTGCAAGATACATATTCCAATTGATGGTGAAGATATTCATAAGGTCAAAAAATCTTTTGAAACATTCATCGCATGACCATAACATCTTGTAAAAAAACATGTCGACAACAAGTCATTCATTTCCAATTTATTTTTCAAGATAAACCTTTAACAATTAATGAAAATAGGTATGAACCGATGAATGTTATTACTGATGTAAAAAGGGAAGGGTGTGAAATGAAAGACTAACTCAAAACCATCTAAAGTATCATCCAACCAATCAAAAATATCTTCCAAAAGCACCTTTAGCCTGAATGTTCTATATTTTCATTTACTATCATTGAAAGTTCATGTGGATTCAAAGTCAAAATATTATCAAACTCACATAATTGATTTTTAATAAAATATGTATGAATTGGAAGTTCAAGTCTTCATTTTTTTGAGAATGTAAGTGAAATCCTCAACTATGATTGGCTAGGTGGATTAGTTGTAAATGTATATATGAGGTATGTTTTTATAATTTGATTTTCCAAAATCTAATATACTATGTTAATTATGAATAAATACATTTCATATTTTTGGTAGGTGTATATCTGGAAAAAAAATTGAAGAGATTTCCCCATGAAATATTTTTTGGATTCGTTAGTCCTCACACCACCTCTACAGAATAACCAAAAATAGATTCCAAAAAATATGATGAAATTGTTGAAGGCTCAGTCAAATCATTTGAAAAAAAACTTTTAGATGATATACTCTTGTTAATACCAACGATGGAGGGTTAAAACTATAAAATTTGATCATATCAAATATAATTTCATTTTATTCATTACTTATTCCTTTTTGTGTTTTTAGGAAACATTGGATGCTCATTACGGTCAATTTGGACACTCCAAATATTTATTTTCTGGATTCAATGCGTGGATACCCAACAAAACGAACACACATGATGTATTTTTTCAATATGTAATACAATATATCCAACATTTTAGAACTAAACATCAAGTTATATATTTATATTATATTTTAATGATGTTTCTGTAATGATAGGGAGGTGTATGATTATCATGAAAAATAAGGAATGAGTAACAATTTCTAAGACTGAAAAGGTATCGGGGTATATATAATAATATTTCACTATCAAAACACATATAAAATATAATTATTTCTCAATGTTGCTGCAGTGTCTGAAATAAAAAAAATAGAAAATAATGTTGTTATTATGTTTATAAATTTATGAGATAGATCATATTACATAAACAAACTTGCATCCATAAGGAGGTATTTTTGAAGATAATTACTAATTAATTTAAAATATTTATTAGTCCTTTGTGTGTTTATATTTTTTCTGTACTACTAGGACTGTTGAAAATAATTACATTCAAAAGAATATATAGATTTTCTTAGAAAGGAATGAGAAACATACCTGATGGAAGAATGTACACAAATAGCATGAAGATGTGACTTCTATAGAAGTAGCAGATTGTTTCATATTTATGTTTAGTTTACTTATTTTTAGTATTAATCACATAAGAATTGTTTTATTATAAATGTGGATTCATTTTTTTGAGTTGGGGCAATTTGTTAGAAACTAATAATACTCGTGAGAGATTGGACTTCGAGACTGCAACTAAGATAACAAAAACATTGAAAATGGTTCAAGAATGTATGAATGTGGATTCCTAATACTTATGTAATTAATTAATTTTTTCATTATTTTATCTATTATTTTTAATTTAATTTACTTATCATTTTTATCTAATACTTTTTTTAAAGAACTTTTGGAAATTTATAATTTCCTTTCAACTATCTACAATAATCCAAAAAATGGAGAACATGTTCTTTTAAGGTGGAAGAGGAAACCCCATTTTGAATGAAATGTGAAGTGAATTGTAAGGATGCATCTAATAAGGGATTTATTAGTAGTTTAATGAAAAGTATAACTTCCAAAAATATTTATCATGAACATTTTCCTAAATAGTGTAGTAACCAACCGAAGCTCAATCATTTTCACCTCAATTTGATACACAATGTGCTTGGTATGAATTGAAGTGTGTGTTTTTATTTTATAACATTCTCTGATCATTTAAGATTTATGTCTTCTGAACTACCATTATTTAATCCATGACTCATGATTATGATCTATGATATTTAGGGGGTTAATTAATAATGTTAATATCACCTTTTAACATTCTTATCTCTTATGAAAAGGAACTAGCATAATGAGATACCCTATAACTATTTTCATCCTATCGGATTCCAATACCTTATTTCTTTTGAGTTTTTATGACTATGAACGGATCTTCATTCGATTTCTTTGATTCTATAACATTCTTCATAAACTAGTACAAAACTCAATAACCTGATATCCTTTCATATGTTGTTTGTTTTATTCAGCTAAACATTTGTAGCATTCTTCCAACCTCAATTTTTCATTCCATTCCATATGCTCCACAAACTCATTTTTTCATAATTTATTTATGGTCAAAGACCTTATATTGAGCCATATAGTGAACCATAAAATTACCTGACCTATAAAATAATAGAATTTTTTTATTTTAAATTCTTAATTAAAACAATCGGATTAATTATTGTTAGTGTTGGTACTATAGATCTAACCGACATTGTACTTTAAATTTCCAAAATATATATATATATATTTATACAACATAGTGATTATTATTTCGTTTAAAATTAATTTTTTAATCTCCTTGGAATATAATTCACATTAATAGGTTATAATAGTTTCCCACTATAATGAGAACATAGATATTCAATAAAGATATTCTTAAATCAATATATTATATAGTCTAAATACATCTATCTTACATGACATAGATGATAGTTGACTATCAGGTGATGGAGTCTCATATAAAATTGATACATCTTATCATGAAGTTCACACTTGGTAATCTTTAAGGAGAATGGGCACAAGGAGAGACCCAATAATAAGAATTACACATGTTTTATGTGTCATTTGATATTACTATATGAAAAAATGTTTATTTTCCCTAAAACTAGAATTTTTTGTTTGTCTTAAAAAATGAATGGTATAAAATCATTGACGATATCCTACTAGGATCTTTTCTCAAACCATACATATACATATTGGTGCATATATAGACTTATTTGTCTATAATATAGGTGAAAGGAAAGGGTGACACTTTTATTGTGTTGTTCCATAGTCTCTTGTTAATTATTTAATGATAATGAGATGTAGAGGTCATCATAGAGCATAGAAATACCATATTCATTTTTTGTTATTTTAAGAGAAATATATTTGAGTCATTTGTGACATGTAGGAATCAAACCCATATCAATATAGCACATGTTGTGACTAGTATAACTCAAAATGTGTATTTTTATTTAAAATTGACATTAATTTAAGTAAAAAAGAACAAGTGACATACTGAAAACTGAGAAAACACATTCAGATTGTTTTGATACTTTATGAAAACTATCCATTAGTCATTTGGGATGTGTAGGAATCAACCACACCTCAATCTGATGGATGGTGTGACTGGTATGACTAAAAATGTTTATTATCAATTTAAAATTGACATTTTAACTCAAAATGTGTCACTCATTAAAAACCAAGAAAACACACTTTGATTGTCTTCGTAATTCTAGAAAATGATTCATAATTCATTTTTGACATGTATAAAACACTCTCCTGTCAAATAAATGCACGATGCGACCGGTATGATACAAAATGTGTGCTTCCAGTTTGAAATTACATTTTAGTAAAAAAAACAAAACCAGCATACTAAAAACTAAACAAACACATTTGTATTATTTTGATACATTTGGAAAATTATCCATCTAGAATTTGTGACAAGTAGGAATTAGAATAAACTCAATTCGACATACGGTGCGGCTGGTATAAATCCAAATGTTTCATTATTTAAATTTTATATTAATTTTAGTAAAAGAATAAGTTACATACTCAAAACCAAGAAAACGTATTTGCATTGTTTTGATATTTTATAAAAATAATCAATTAATCATTTGTGACATGTAGGAATCAACCCCACGTCAATAAGACACACAGTGTGACCGATATAACTCCAAATGTGTATTATTTATTAAAAATTGAAATTTTATTTATGTATTCTTTCATATTAATGTTTAATTTATTTATTTATTGTATTAATAACATAATATTTGTTTTTGCATATAGGTGGAATATTTTTCTTGAGTTGGGATGATTTTTTTGGAAATTGATTCCATGGGTGGATATTTTTGAGAGGGGATCACATGCATAAAAATATGAAACATTAATGTTTTAAACTGTTTGTTGGTTAATTGTAAATGTAATTATATAAAACATTATTTTAAATGTATATATTAGTGTTTTTTGTATATACCATGGGTGGATAATTTTGTATGAATGATGTCAATTAAATGTATCTAGCATTGTTTGTGGGGTGTGTGGTATATACTTGCAGGTTTTTGTTGGGTCTTCTGTTATATTAATAGAATATTATAGCTAGCTAGGCCATTATTAGTTCTATTTAAAGTGCAGATAAACTGTGCCTTTATCAGTGCTCAAAATAACACTGATAAAGGGGGTATTTTATCTACTCTATGATTAACAGTGATTTTTTGGTTCTATTAAAACCATTTTTTGTGTTGTTAAATGGAATATGTGTAGTAGTGATTGTACTCAATGATTGTTGAGTACATTAATCATCTCTTATGGAAAGGGAATCTATAGCCAAGATTTTGGATGTAGACTTCAATTCAATTATCTTAATGAAATTCAAAATTTGATATTTTGATTTATTCATTGAGAGAGTTATAATTGTGAAATATATTTAAAATAATGAGGAAAGACTTATCCATAAGCATTATTTGTTACGTTGTTGCTTATTTTTCCTATTCAATTCATCACTTCTTATTTTAATTTGTTATACTTGTTTTGTTTTTATTTATTTTTTAATGGTTTAGTTTATATTTTTTTAATTTATTTTCATTCATAGTTTTTCCCCTTAAAAATATTTAATTTTTAAAAATTAGAAAATAAAAAAAAATCATGACAGAAAAATCCTATAGGGCGGTCTCATTGGGAGACAACTTCAGTTTCTGCCAAACTGTGGTGCTTTGGTTAAAAATTTGAAGAGATGTAAAAGATACTGTAAAAAACCTTTGATTCACCAAACATAAAGATACATAATCTATAATATATTTTTTTCATGTTTTCCCACTAGAAACATTATTTCATATCTTTATACATCTTCATACTTCTAAGATGAATAGAGAATGATGAACTATGATCATCATCTAATATCTCATTTTTAAATTATGGTATTAATGGGACACATACTTTGTTTCTAAACATTATCATTCCATCATAATCATGGTTAAACTCAGGAACATTTATCACCCACTTCTATAGTTCAACATCCTCATTTTTTTCCTCTTTTATCCTCATAAGGATGAATAAGTGAATATTCATCTGAGAAAGATATGATCTATCCTATTTTTTCATGATTTCAAGATCCATCTTCTACAAATACAAAAATATTGGATCTCATTAAATCCACATCATTATTCAACTAACATGGTATATCTAACTCAAAGCATCAACCACCTTGTTCTCCATCCTAGGGTGATAGTGTATTCAACAGTCATAATATTTAATCAATTCTAACCATATCATTTGTGCATATTCAACTCTTTATATCAAGACATATAATTCAATATTTTATTATTAGTATATATATATGTGTAAAAATTTTCACTATAAATATAATTACTCTATATTTTCATAGAAAAAATTAATGTTTCAAACATCAAATCAGGAGTTATGTACTTTTTCACATGAATTTTCAATTGGTGTAATGCATAAGTTGTCATCATATCGGTCTTCATGAGGATGCATCCTGGTCCCTTATTTGATACATCACTAAAGATCAAAAACCATTCTCCAATATAGGGTAGTGTAAGAACAAGTGCATTGTCAATCCTTCTTTTTATCTCCTTGAAGTTTTCTTCACATTAATCTGTCTACAAGAACTTAACTCCCTTCCGAGTCAACTTGGTGAGTGCATTAGACAACTGTGAGAAATATATCACAAAGTGTCGGTAGTATCTATCCAACTCAAGAAAATATGAATATTAGTTACCATGGTTGGTCTGGGACATTTTTCAATAACTTTTTTCTTTAAAGGATCCACTGATATACCCTCGATTGAGATTATATAACCCACGAATGATACTTTTTGTAACTAGAATTCAAACTTGATAATTTTTTCATACAGTTTATCCTTCCTAAAGATATTAAATACAATACTCAAATGATCTTAATATTATTTCTTACTCATAGAATATATAAGAATATTATCTATAAATACTACCAAAAACTAATCAAGGTAATATCTAAAGACTATTAATTAAATACATAAAGATATTTGGGGGCATTGGTAAGTACAAAGGGTATCATTATAAAGTTATAATGACCATACCTCATATGGAAGGTTCTCTTGGTTATATCATCCTTTCATACCCACAATTGTTGATGTCTATAATGAAGGTCAATATTTGAAAACTATTGAGCTCATTGAAGTTGATCAAACTAGCCATCAATACAAGGTAGATGACACTTGTTCTTAATAGTGATCATGTTATGTTATCGATAATCAATGTATAGTATCATTGACCTATATTTCTTCTTAACAAAAAGATTAAGGTCATCCCATGGTAACACACTAGGGTGTATGAATCCCTTATGAAGATTCTCCTAAATTTTATACTTTAATTATTACAATTAAATCAAGGTTATTATATATAGAGTCTTTGAAATAAGTGTTTCACCATGTATGAGTTTTATTGAAAACTAGACGTTATAATTTAGCATAAGACTAGTCAAGTATTGAGGAAATACATCATCATAATATTGAAAAATAGGCATATATTTGATATTGATTTTTAACCCAATAAATTGAGATAAATATCTCTCGTGAATATGTAATAATACCCATACAACAGAAGTAACTTCCATTGGATTTTCATATTCATCCTCACACTGAAAGATGACCATGGGTTGATTCAAAACATCAAACATGACATTACTTCCTCAAGAATTGATACATGATCTATATATACATTTCCAACCCATGACCAAAATCACATCAAATTCAACTAGATAGAGAATCACAAGATTTTCAAGAAGCACATTCCCATAAACATCTATCAGAGAGAAGTGATTGACTTGAGATACAATCATCATAACATTAAGAGTTTTTACTTATAACTCAACATCTAATCATTGAGGTGGTTAGGTGATAACCTTATAGAATTCTACAAATATAAAAGAGTGGGTAGATCAAAAATTAAATCAAATATTTACAGTTCTAGAGTGGATGATAAGTTCACCTTTCACCACTTCATTCCCATGAACCACTTCAACAGTTGTGATCACACGACCTTTCACTCTATCTCTTGACTTAATAGGCTGTTGACACTAGTTATCATCATTATCCCTTGAATTCATGTACTAATTTCATAACATCCATACTCCTTGCAATTATAACATTGGAGTGTGGGTGGAAAAAAAATTGACCATTTTTTTAATTCATTTCATGACCAACCTTTTCACATTAATTTGACATTATTTTTCTCTATGGACTTCTATTCCACACATAAAAAAATTACCACACCCCATAATGAAATTTTATCTTTTCTTACTTTTGTACTTCTTATATGAAGGAAGATTAATTTTCTTTCCTCCATGGGTTTCATTACTAGAATTTCCTTGTATTTTCATATCCCCTTTTTTGTACCAAAAATCATGAGAACACTGTGCATATCAAAATTATATTTCCAACATAAGATAATGTTAAACTATGTCTTCATAGCTATCAAATTCTATTATAGTAAATTCTTTTCAGAGACTTGGTATGATTCCAATAAATAATCGGTCGATTTTTCTTTCAGGTTTGATGATCAAACATAAACCGTACCTTGAAAGTCATGTGAAAGTTTACTCATATGTACTAATTTATTTTTAATTATTCTAATTTAGTTCTAGAATTTCTATTTACATTCTCATGTTAAGAGTTTAGGGAAAATAATTATCAAAAATTACCTTCTTAAACTTTTCTCATGTTATGGAGTCAATTTCCTCCTCTTACTTCATACTCCTGATAGGATTCTAATATTGATCAACTTCACCATCTTAATGATACAAGGAAAAAATATCCTTCTCATGGTCTGAGCATTGGAGAATAAATAATATATTTTCTATAGAATTGATTTATTTCTTATAAATAATTTAATCAGAGGAACCAATGAAGGAAGGTGGATGTTTCCACATAAAAGTCTTAATAGCGAGTTGTTCCTTTAAACATTTATAAGTTCATCATGATTCATGTTACCTTTAATATCTTTAGATAGTTATGTGAGACTCATTTTAATATTTAATATTCTAGTTCCCATTTTAGTTGTTTTCTCATGAAGAAATGTGTTTCATTTCCCTTAACATTTATCATTTACATGATTCCTTATAGGTTTAGCCATTGATTAAGACAAAAAAAAGCATAGTGTGGGAAATGATAATCATACTGAGTAATCATGTAATCATTAAAAAACATTCAAAATATAAATAAATCATGAAAACTTATTTTTAATATATGAAACCTTAGTTTTAACATAGGTCATTCATGATCATAAACTATTAAGATCATTT
Organism: Viscum album; assembly: GCA_963277665.1. Taxonomy (NCBI): domain Eukaryota; kingdom Viridiplantae; phylum Streptophyta; class Magnoliopsida; order Santalales; family Viscaceae; genus Viscum; species Viscum album. The sequence continues at coordinate 661,190,244 of OY728135.1, read as the reverse complement.
AGAATTGTTTATAAAGAAAATGTGAATTAACCCCTGCATGTCCCTTGAGAGTGTCTATCTAGGTGTGTAGTCTTAGTCCCACTCATTGTGCACCAGTGAAAACTTAGTTAATACCCAATACACCACTTTCAGAGTTGTTACCCTGAGGTGTATCTGTACCACAATTGGATCCACTTTCCAATATCCATACATGGATTCATTTTCTAGGAAAACCACAAAATGTATACTTTACCAAAGTTTTAAGATGTTATCAAATACTTATAATTATCCCCATAGTTTTCAACCAATTTTTATAATCCTGATATTAAAAAATAACTAAACCCTTATATGATACCAACTAAGGTGACCCAAGAATTTCATATATATATATATATATATTTATTTATTTATTTATTTATTTATTTATTTATTTATTTATTTATATATTTATATAATTATATTTATATTTAAAAAATTAAATTAATATTCAATAAATCTCATTAAAATATATGCCCCAAAAACTATGAAGGTTTATTTTCTTTATATAATAGATATATAGTCATCTTATTTCCCGAAATATATTTAGAATCAATCATAAAGTTCTTCTCTCACATATTACACTTATTAGACATACCCTAGTTAAAAAAATTATTTATAACTTGGGGAAAGGAAACATAATAAAGGGTGAGCTCAAATGTTCAGTAAGGGTAAACATACGAGATATCAATAAATTATAATAAGTGAGTATAAGATAAAAATAAGTGAATGGGTACATGATCATAACTTCGGATAATAATGACTAATCATTCAATGATCATTAATCATAAATCATGTCATAAGGATTTATGCAGTTGGGGTGGATCTTGAATGGTAAACCCCATAATTCTGCATTGAAAAATACTAGGGTTTGAATCCTCTTAAGCCCCTTGGGGGATTTATGATGCAGTCACTGATGTAGATGTTGACATAGGGGGTGGTGATGCAGGCATGACGTGGGAAAGTGGTGACGCATACATGAGGTAAATAAGGGGTGAAGACCCATGTACATGATGATGCCAGTAGGGCATCTAGTCCATCAAATAAAAGGGAATTCAAGCCATCCAATGGTGGGACTATGATCTATTTAATAAATAAAATAGGGATTGATTGGTAGGTTATACCTTGGGGATCTATGACCTACCTTTTTGGCATGTGTGTGTGTGGTGTGTGTGTGTGTGTGTGTGTGTGTTTAGTTGAAATTGCACCCCAATGAACCTAATATATATGTCATAAGGCTTTTTCATAATAAAATAAATAAGTCTTAAGTTTGTGGAATCATCAATAATCACACATGATACATGGTAACATATCATAAGCATCATATATAAGCTTATGAAATAAATATAAGCATAGGAAATCATTTCCTTGGTCAAGGATCACTACCAAGACTATCATAGTATATTGAGATCACTCCCTATTCCATAATTTCCTTGGTCAAGGTTCACTTTCAAGACTATCTTATTGGACTTAGTCCCTTATTGAACTCAGTTCACCCCCCATTCCATTCCTTATTATCACATGAGATATCCATATTTAACCAATGAATTGGATGATTATATAATCTTTCGCTCACCCATCACATAATGAAAACCATACATATATGTTCCACAAGATCGTAATACATTCATCATATCATCATATCATAACCCATGGAAATGAAACATTCTTAATAAATATTTCATCATTTCATCATATCATAACCCATGGAAAAGAAATGGTCTTCAAGATGGTTTCTTCATAACATAATTAACATGGGCGAAAGAAATAGACTTTATAGAATCATCCTTAAATCATCATCATCATAAAACATACATAGAAATAAAGTGGCTGGTATCATAAATCATAATCCCTGTGAATCATAATAATCTTTAAAGGATGCTTATGTATATTCAAATACCTTTAAAAGAACATTCAAGCCTTTTTTAAAAAAAACATGAGAAAAATTGGTTTTTATTGCTGATAACATTTTACCTAAAAATTTCCAAAATACTGAGAAAGTGATTTCTTTAAAGATAAACATGGAAACTTATTAAGGATGTTTCAAAGTAAATAAATTCCATGATGGTGGGAAAATCTGTTTATACCATACACATTAAAAGAGAACATTCTTTTCATGCATTTATGAAAAGTTAAAAATAACTTATTTAAAAAATATTTATTTAAAAAGATTATTTTTAATCCTTTTTAAATGAAGAAAAAGGTAATGAAAATGAAATTTTAAAAAAATTAAGTGTAGGTAAAAACATCCCTTAAACAATTTTGAAGAGCATTAATATGGAAGAAAAAGTTCAATGACCATAGAAGAATTAAGGTCAACTTTTCTTTAAAAACATTTTCTCGATCATTTTAAGTAATAAAGAGAGGGAAATGGTACAAATATATAAAAATTAAAATAATAAAAATATTAGAATAAAATATATGGGTTTTAATGTATAATATTTATATAATTTCCCTTAATGTAAATTTATCATAAACAATCCCATAGAGAAATAAGATTGTAACATAAACCCTTACCACTTTGGTAACTTTAAAATAAAACCCTATGAAATAAATAGCTAAAAATGATACATTAAATACCATTAATATAATTATATTCATGATATAAAATATGAACTGGAAATTATATACACCTCATAAATAAGGTCAGTTCATAACATAACATATGTCCCAAAGAATGAAAATTCGAGACGAATAACCCATACGACAAGTACGAATTGTTTTGTAAGTAGTCTAAAATCTTATATAATAATTTTAAAATTATTATAATTCGATAAAAGAACCATATATATACTTATAATATCATATATGATCCAATTATAACATTTCAACACCTATTTATTAAAATCTTCACTTATGGGTGTTAATTGTTTCATTTTTCATGAAAGTTTTGGTTCAACAATTACAGTCCTTTCATATTGATCATGGTTACATAATACACACAATTTAAATAATTATATAAATACCACATATATTCATTATATACATACATATATCATCCATAAAAGTCATAGATAGAAAAATGAATTACACTCTTTATGGAAACAGTAGTCTGTACGTACGCATAAACGTTGTTTTCATCTTCTAAAAAATGAAATAAAGATAAATAATATTTTTATAATTTAATAATAATTATTATATCATAAATATAATATATATTCATTAAATAAGTAATTATAAATATCCATGTGAGGTAGTGATAGAAAATGAATCATATCGCTATGTGGAGATGGTAGTACACACATACACTTGAGCGATACTTTCATTTATCATATGATAGAAAGGAGGTGGAAAATGGTTGTTAAATAATAATAATAAAATCTCAGTATATTTATGATATTTTATTAATAATTTTATGACATGTAAAATAGTTTTAGATAATGTTGAAAAATAAATAAAATTAGAATAGTTTGGTTAAGAACTATACCTATTCTTTGGAAAACCTCCTTTAGCCTACACCTTAAGCCTTCTAAGGTTGGTATTTTGATCAAACCAAGACCTCAAAATCATGGGTAGGTATTTTAGGAAGGGATTTGGGTAGGTATTGGATGATATATAATTCTCATTATGTGTTATTAATAGAGGATATGGAGTGTCCATTTATAAGGGAGGGAGAGGACACACATGAAATTTTTCAAAAGATTATAATATATTAATGTCTTAATCAAGATATGTGGCTCCAAATTAGACTATTTTATAATTTAGGAATATATAGGATTTAAATATAAAGAAAAAATAGGATTTAGATAATTTTTTGATTAATTTTAACCATATCATTTTAGTTTAACCCACTGTTAAACTATTTTAACCATTACCATAGTATTGATTTTTTTACCTTGGGTACTATTCATAATGACCGAAAAATAAAAGTGAACTCATTAAAAAAATTGGACATAATAATTAAAATTATGGATAAATTTTTATATAATTTAATTTATATATGTAAAATATTTATATTTATAAACAATCCCACAAAACGCGATGAAAAACGGTTTTAAGAAAAAATGATTTTAAACACAAAAATTAAATTTATACCAAATTAAAGTAAATATTGATTCTAATATAATTAATTTTATTATTTATAATTAAATGAAACTTATGTTACGTTATGATAAAATTAAAAACATAATGAAACTTCTAAATTAGTTTATTTAATAAAAAATGAAATTTTTACAAAAAATAGGTATTTTTCATTATTCACTTAAAAATAAATATTTTTAGAAAAAAACAAAAAATTCAACCTAAGATACTATTTACATGATGATATAAAAAATGATATTTATTTTCTCTAATAAAATTTCTAAAAAATGTTATAGATTAATTATAATGTCCAAAAATAAAATGCAACAAAAATAATTTTTTAAGAAAACATATTTTGGAAGCATAAAATGACATTAATAAAGATTGAGTAATTATTTATTATAAATTAACCATTATATATATTTTTCATATTTTTTTAATAATATTCATACTTTCTATTTCAATGGCTAGTTTATAATAGTGTATTATATCTTGGTTCATTTAGACTCCAGGATGCATGTAAAATGATATATCAAATACATTAATTTTATCTACAAGGAAGAAATATATATATATTCTCAGGGTGTTACACCTAGCCCCTAACTAGACACTAATATAGACCTAGTTCACTACTAGAGGATTCCTTAGAATATAACTCATCACCAATCTTCCAAGCCCATATCAATATACTAAATTTCCTCAAGATTAACTCATAGCTATAAAATATCCCACAAGGATTAATAAATCCATTTGGCCAAAATCGATCCACAACCTAGATCATCGATTATACTTGGGTACACTCTTAAAAAATATCCCTCTTGGTTATAACACAACCACTAAGGAAATAATTAATGCACATTATCATCCCTGTGTATATCACTAGCACCTATCGTATCACTACTTGTCCTCCAGGACACATCCCACATTTATTTATGCATCATGACCATAATGAATCCAAGGGTTTTTCAAACATATGAATACTAATAGGTATCATTACCAAACTTCTACCCAAGACCATACCACACTGAGCCCTTATCATGCTCGAGGAAATAAGGTGGCCCAAAAATAACCCACATCTCAACCCACTCAAAGGATAAACCATCATTGGAAATCATAAAGCATAGGTCTCTATTACACAAGAGACTATAAACCCCCTCTCTTGGACTTAGAATAGGTCAAACACTACCAATTACACAATTATCGGCCATAACAGAGTTTTTTTGAACCCAACTAGGGATCATTAACCTTAGCATAGTAGCCATCAATATTTTCTAAACCACTAAACCATTCATGTAATAGTCAATTCATACCAATTAGGCTCTACACTAGCCTAACAAACACCTCATGAATCACCTAAACCCTTTTATAGAAATCATGAACATGGAACCCATCACACATGCAATAAAATCACATACAAACATGTATAATATAGTGGAATATTAAAGGAAGCACCTACCTTGATCTTATATGACATAACTCATTTGATATCATGGTTAGGTTCAACCACATTTTCCTAAAATTGATAAATCAAAAAAATAATCCCTAAAACAAGGTTTGTATTAGAACAGTGATGAAACATAAAAATAATGAGGGAGGTATTAAGGATTACCTTAGTATCACCAATAGGAGACTCTTTATTTATATATTAACATTATAACAATCTATAATTTTCATATAGAAATATTAAATCTTATTAAATGAATATTCAATACATAACATTATGATCCACACCATAATTGCATAGGTTTAGTGTGTTTAGAGACTTAGATACATAATAACTTTTTCATAAGAGATCTAAAACATCACCTATTAATTTATTTATAACTAGAACCATTATTATACATATCATACTTAAAACATTTATTTATAACCTGAGGAAAGGAAACATAATAAAGGGTGAGATCAGATGCTCAGTAAGGGTAAACAACAGAGATATCAATGATCTCCTAAGAATAACATGAGAATAAGGGTATGAAAACATGATTTTAACATTTTAAAACCATCCCCATCATATAATAGATCATAATAGTGATTCATGGCATAAATATTGGTAGTTAATAAGACATGAATCATAAAGGAATCAAAGAACATGATCAATGAGTTAAAAACATTGGCATAATACATATGTTTTTGACATACACATAATCATATAAAAACCATTTCCTTGGTTGAGGGTCAGTTCCATGACTATCATAATGGATTATTTTCACTCCTCATTCCATTTTATATATATTCAAGGTTCTCCCCCAATACAATTATAGTGGATAGAGTCCCTTACTCAACTAGGTTCACTCCCCATTCCAGTCCTTATTATCTCATGAGATATCCATAATTACCCAATGCATTAGAGGGATATATAACTCTAGGACCACCCATAACATAATCATAATTCATTTATATATATTTTATAAGATCATAAAAAATTAATCATATATCATAAATAATGGAAATAAATTAGTTTCATAAGCATTTCAACAATTCATTATAGTATAACCACTGAAAAATAAACAACTTTCATAAAGGTTTCATCATAACTTAATTAATCAGTGGTAAAGAAATGAGTTTCATAGAATCATCCTTAAATTATCATCATCATAAATCATCAAAATAATTAAATTTGATGGTAAAATTGGATAATATAACCAGTAAATCATAATTAACTTCAAATGATGTTATCACAAATGAAAAATGCATTTAAAATAACACTGGAACATTTATTGAGGAAAATATCATTTTCACATTGAAATCACTTATTTAAAATATAAAAATTTCCCAAGTATTAAGGAAGACATTTTATTTGAAAAAAAAAACTTGGAAAATTGTAAATTAACATTAAAAACATTGAGTTTTCATGAATTTTTTTAATTTTATTCATTTAGTGTTTGTTAAAACAAATATTCTTTTTACATCTTCAGTAAAAAATATAAAGTACCACATTTGAAAAATGATAAGAAGATTCCTTTAAATTTTTTGAAAAAATTAAATAATTTGTAAAAAATACATTAAAAATCATATTATAATATAAAAAAAATTCTTGAAAACATTTTTATAAAACATAGATATGGAAGAAAAAGGATTTTTGATCGAAGATAGAGATAAAGTCGGTTTTCTTTAAAAACACTCTTTCAGTCTCTTGAGTTCTTAAAGAGAGGAAAATTAAGGGAAAACATGTAATATCTAGAAATAACCATATTAGAATAAAATTCAAGGGATTATTTAGAGATAGGTTATAAAATTTCATCATTATAAACATAATCATAAACAACCCTGATAAACAATGAGATTGTAATAGAAATCCCTTACCATCTTGGTAACTTTCAAATAAAAACCTCATAAAAGATAGAAACTTATATGTATGTATGTATGTATGTATGTATGTATGTATGTATGTATGTATGTATGTATGTATGTATGTATGTATGTATGTATGTATGTATGTATGTATGTATGTATGTATGTATGTATGTATGTATGTATGTATGTATGTATGTATGTATGTATGTATGTATGTATGTATGTATGTATGTATGTATGTATGTATGTATGTATGTATGTATGTATGTATGTATGTATGTATGTATGTATGTATGTATGTATGTATGTATGTATGTATGTATGTATTTATGTATGTATGTATGTATGTATGTATGTATGTATGCATGTATATCACCCTAATTTCCATGATAATAATCATAAAATACATTCATGGGTAGTATATACAACACATAAAAGAAACATGTGGTGAATATGGAATGTGTCCCATAAAAATAAAAGTGAAATGGAAATCCTAGTCAAGTCCGAATTTCATTGAAATCACTCTAACCACATGTATAATAAATTTCAATTTACTATAATTCTATAATAGATTAGTTTAAATTCTAATAATTTCTTATATTATCTACATATATCATTTCAAAACCCATTTATTTATAATTCCTTATTAAAATTGTTGTTGTCGGGTGTTAATTGTTTCAGTTTTCATGTGAATTTCAGTTCCTTAGTTTCAATCCTTGTATATTTATCAGGGTAACATCATTTGAATAATTTTAATCATGATATAAATATTATATATATATATATATATATATATTCTATATATATATTTATAGTTATCCATAGAATTTAGAGATATAAAAATGAATTTCATCGTTCATAGAGACAGTAAGCCGCACATACGCATGAACGTCATTTTCACTTTTTAGTAGATGGAAAAAAGAAATTTAAATAATAATTCACCTTAAAATAATCATTATTATATTATATATATCATATAAATTAATTAAATGTATCTTTATTACCATCCATGTAAAGAAGAAATAAAAAACGGATCGTATAGCTTCGTGAAGGCGGTAATCCACATGTACGCACGAGTGACGTTGTCATTTTATAATGAATTATAAGGTAAGAAGATAGATATTATATTATTATTATAGAATTATAATTATATCATAAATATAATTTATAAAAATTAAACCCATCATAATATCCATCCTTGAAATATGGTACTGGAAAATGAATTGTATCATTATGTTGAGATGGTAGTCTACACGTACACACGAGCGATACTTTCACATCCCATTTGATGGAAAATAGGGTGAATAATGGTGGTTCCATAACCATAATAATATTTTAGTATATTAAGGATAATTAATTTATTATTTTATGATTAATTCCACAAGTTTAGATGTGGTATAAGAAGAAATAATTTGAAAGAGGTCGGGTAAGATGATTACCTCTCCTTCAGTTATCCCCTATAGATCCTCTCTTATGGACCCTTAGAATGTTATTTTAAGAATAAAAAAACATATAATTCATGGATAGGGAATTTTATAGGATAATATTTTAGGTTTTTGGTGAGATATATGGCTCAAAGTGGTGTAAATAAGAGAAATGAAGGGTATCCTTTTATAAGTGTGGGAGAGGACACACTTGTAATTTTTAAAAGATTAAAGTACAATAATTTCATACTAAAGGAAATGATTCTAAATGGGAATATATTAAATTATGTGATATTATTAGGTCTAAATATGTTTATTCAATATGATTTAGATATTTTTAATTGGAAAATTTACCATTATATCTTGGTTTAACCCCCAGTAAACTCATTTTAACCATAACCATGTTAATGAATTTCTACAGTTTTTACTATTCATTATGACAAAAAAAAATTAAAATTATTATATAGTATTAATTATTATGATTACAATAATGGAATAAATTTTATTAAATTCAATTCATATAAGTAGAAGAATTTAATTTTAAATTAAACTCACAAAATGTGACGAAAAGCAGTTTTCTAGAAAGAAAAAGTTTTCTAAAGTATAAAAAGTTTTTATACAAAAATCAGACATAAAATTTATTATAATGACCTTAATTAGATTATTAATAATATAAATGTACTAATTTTACTTTTAAATAATTTAAAAATAAAATTAAACCTTTAAAATTCATGAAATGAAATGATATTTTTCAATAAAAATTAGTATTTTTCATTATTCAATGAAAAATCAATTTTTCAGAAAATTATCAAAATTTAACTATAAGTTAATTTTTACATGATGAATTAAAAAATTAATTTCATTTTTTTTAAATTATAAAATTGGAAAAATTTAATTATATTATTTTCTTACCAAAAACAATAAAAACCATTTTTGTGGAAAATGTTTTTTTAGAACATATAACATCTTTACTAAAAATTGAGTACTTATTTATCAATATTTTTAATTCACATAAAAATTTTAAAATTATGTTTTTTTTAAATATTTTTATTCCTATTCACTCCATCATTTTAATGGCTAGGTTATAATTATATACTATATTATGGTTCACTTAAACTCAGGGTTATGTGTATTGCAAACTATTGAAAAATTTAATTTATTTGAACAGAAATATATTATAAAATATATGAGTGTTACATTAAAACCCAATTAAAATTAATTTCACCCTAAAAATTCCATCACTATGATACAAAAAAAATGAGGATATCTCTATTTCATCACATCCTCATGTTCCCATATAGCTTCATCAAATTTATGATTCCTCCAGAGAACATTAATCGGGTGAGTAGTCTTGTATTGTAGCACTTTATCTCTACGATCCAAGATTTATAGAAATTGTTCTTCATAGGAAAGATCATGCTCCAATTGTATATCCTATGAGTTCAATACATGTGAAGGGTCAAATATATAATTTCTTGGGAGAGATTTTTGGAACACGTCATAAATTTGAGAGAGGTTTGGTGGAAGTGCCAAGCGATAAGTTATCATCCTTACTCGATCAAGAATCTTGAAGGGGACAATATACTTAGGGCCTAGATTGACCTTCTATCTTAATATCATAATCTTCCTACACAAAGAAATTCATAGGAATACCATCTCCCTAACTTTTAATTCTACATTTCGCTGATGAGCTGCCTTGATATGATGTTGAATAGCTATGACCTTCTCTACTGTTTCCTCAACTAGATTAGGCCTGAATAACATTCTTTATCCATATTTATCCTAACACATTGGGGGTCTATACTTCTTTCCATGTAGGTGTTTATAAGGATCTATATCAATTCTCATGTAAAATTAATTATTGTAAGAAAACATAACCCGAGGAAGGTGTTGATCCCAACCACATTTGAAATTTATAGAACAAGATCACAATATATCCTAGAGGGATTGAATTATAACACCCTGAAATAGGATCCACTTAAACCTATGCTCTATGCTAGAGGACCACATGGCCTTAGGTGTACCTCCCTATATGCCAAGGGGTTACTGGATAGTAGTGAGGATCTGATTAGGTGATAGTGGTGAGATTATTCCCTACAGAGTTGATAATAACAATACTCCATATATACATATATAACATAAAATAAGAAGGACCATAATAGTAGAAGAAACATAATATATACAATGGAATTAGTAATAAATAATAATCCCAAAGGCAAAACCATTTGTAGATAAATACAAGTCAAGATAGGTCATATAAAAGTAGGCAAGAAAGGTTACCCATGGATGACCCAAAAGGTACATATATAAAAAACAAAAACAAGTTCAAGATCGATGAAAGAACCATTATGGTCCACTGACATCTATCCCATGAAAAATCAGTACAACTCCTAATCACTAAAGACCAACTCCTGAGCTCGAATCCTTAACGGATCTCAAAACCATAAAGTCTACATGCATCCTGAGGGGCCTGTGTAGGGTGTGAGTATGAACTCAATAGTCCACCACCAACGTGTTTCTATACTACATCCAAAATTATATAGTGTATTCATACATAAATAAATATTAGAAACTCACAAAGAATAATATAAATAACCCACTCTACATGTGCTCAATAACCATAAGTGATAATTTTCACCCACTTTGGCCAACACCAGTATATCTCTGAACACATTCCCCTAAATATATATTTACATACAATATATTTCTACAAGGATATATTTTTAGTGGAGAGGACCCATGACTTAGTGTCTAGGCACCCCCTAAAGAACATTATACCTAGTGAGCCCTCAGACATCTCCCATAAATATATCACCAGCACCTCATGCCATCTAAAACATATTGTGCTAGAAACCAAGTAACTTTCATCCCAATGACTCTCCCATTAATAAGTCTCAATCCCCTTGAACCTCCATTTAGAAAATCACCATGGGATCAATGACCCAACATCCCAAGGTATTACGATATAAGTCCTCACATATATAATAAATCACCATTGACTCAACAGTCAGATATCCTAAGACATAGAAATATTCATCCTCCAATAATATCATATAATCTTCCTCAAGTATAATAGTGAGTCTCAAACCCCAACTGATGGTCTCAACACCATATAACGATGGTTAATTATCATAAACTATGGCTTTCTATGGTGAGAACCTCCTCTATAATTGATAGTCAACACCATCCCCTAATATGCAATATCTATAAAGGACTCCACCCACAATGAGTGGTAAACACCACCTCAACTAAGTCCTATTTGTGTTCACATGACTACAATGGCACATCATCCAACAATGGTGGGCATCATTCACCTATAATCCCTAAACCACACTAACTGATAACCTCATTTCCACTTGTGACCACGTCGCCCAAGTCTCGATGGTCAACATCATATCAACTCCCATAGGCCATGCCCTCATCCTGATGACCACTTCACCTCATTACTAATGAACCATATCACCTCAACCTGGTGATCAAAATCACCCCATGTATATTAGGCCAATCCCAACCTAACAAATAATGTTTCCTTAGTCATGATGATCATCACCACCTCAAATCCTCAGGCCATGCCCATCACTTTCCCATGGAATAATTGTAATCGTATTACATTTCAATTAAATTAAATTACAAAACCAACTAAACCTACCATTTGGTCAAAATCACATTACCCATATTAGATTATTAAAATAGACTAAGGTATTCCCAATGAAAACCCACAATATTAATCAACCAATTAAAAAAAAGAATTAGTTTATTAAAGTTTTACCTTGGACAACCAAACATGCATATTTAATCACACACCCATAATACACATAAAAGTAAGGATAAATATATGAACTAACTACTTTATACTCATAGGAACTCTATCATCTAATATTAACCACTTACTCAATACGTATTGAGAGAAATTTTAGTTTTTTAAAAACACCTTGAAAATAATGAAAAAGATCTCGCAAAGATTTAACATTCTTCTTGGAGATAGAAATGATTAAAGGAATAAAGATGATTGAATTCTTTACCACTAATCTTCCAATGAGATATACATAGATAATATTGGAGCTTGTACAAAGATAGACCAAAATAACTTTAGATATGGGAGAGGCATGTTGTTGAGAGCTCCCCTAGGTGCTCCTGCCTCTGTGCATAAAGATAAATAAAATAAGGGACCAATCCCCTAGTTCCCTTAAACAAATGTTTCCCTAAAGGATCATGGGGTGTAAATTTTACATGTAATGAATTTATTTCAAAATATTTAAACCATTTAAAGATGGTGAATTCCTTAGGTATCCCTCCAAGCCTTCACACACCACCGTATTCGGTTTAAACCCCTTTCACATCATTTAAATATTACATGATGTGAATTTCTAGATGGAGCTATTTTCAGTAGCCCTAGTCATATTTCCCTACTTTAGTGTTTTTTGAAACCCCTGGGGCTTCCACCAAACCATAGAAGATTCCTGAAAATAATTAATTAGGTCAACAAACTCATAGAATTAGTTTCCAATATTTATAATTTTTGTTATCCTTGTAACAAACTATAATTTCTGAATGATATTTGTTTCTTGAAAATGTTTATTATATTATATTATACACAAAAAAACCTATATATTTTAATGAAGTTATTATAAAGGTAAAAATGACCATCATTATTTGACATTTATATGATCATTGTTCAAATAAGACCATTGGAAACTATACTCTTGATAATAATATTAACGTTATAATTAGTGTTTATAAGTATAAATGAAAAAATATAATTATCACGGAAAGGAGAATAAATGGCATCAACTAGTAGATTTATTCCATACAAAACCTATTTGTTAGAACTTGGGAGGGAGGTAGCATCATTGGGGTTCTACCTTGACCAAGCCCAAGTTGAGCTTCAACAAGTGAAGCTTGAATACGGGATAGTTGAGCCATCTCATGGATCCATCACCATCGCACACCTTACCCTTAGGTATTATGAGATTTTTATAAGGGGTTATGCATCGGGTCCCTATTTACTTAAAGTGTAATTCCATTGTATAAAAAAATTGTTATTCCATTAATTCCATTTTAAGAATAGTTTTTACTAATAAATTTGCGATGAAATTTGATAAATTGATTTTGTTGGACAGAAATACTACTTTACAGAAATGATATAAATATTTTTAATAAAATAATATATTACGAATAATACTTATTTTATTTAAATAATATGATAAAAACACTTTTATTTAAATATAAATGATAAAAAAATTAAGTGTTAGAAATTTTATTATGCATTTTCAATCCGCTATTATTTTTAATAAAAAAGGATTTTTATATTTAAAAGTTAGAATTATCATATTTATAAAATTATTATAATAAAATAAATTCCATTTTTTAAATCATCAGGTCAAAATTAGGCTAGGGTGAATTTATGATAATTTTCTAAAATACTTTATTTTTTTCATGAATAGTAAAAACATAGTTTGAGTTTTTCAGTATGTTTAATGTCTTCATAATTATGTAATAATGATTTAATAACTAATTAACCACAATTACCAACCCAAAATTTTTTGTTTTATTAATATCAAGTATTTTAATAGATTTTAATCAATTTTCAAACCTATAATTTTCTTTTCAAAGTCTGAAATGGAAACTTTAATATTAAAAACATTATTTTTGTGGAAACTTTACTTTTATGTGCCAAAAGAAGTAATATAAAATTATAATCGATTCTTTTGGATTAAAATAACATAAAATAAGACCCAAGTGTACAAAACCACGGGGTAATACCATGGTTAAGCCCATGTTTTTTTGTTTTCCACAACCTAGGTTTCCAAGGCCTATATTTAGAAATTAATAAACAATTCCTTTAATTTTTATATATATATCTCGAAATTTAAACATTTAATTTCATTAAAAATACATCCTAAATAATTTTATTGTAGTTTTAACTCCCAAGGAGTCCTCCCAATGTATCCTCAATCCCCTATGGTTCTATTCCTCATGATCTAGGAGTTACTTTTCAAGGTAAGGGGAATCTCAACTTCTCTTTTCCATTCAAGTCCCCTATTTACGTGGTATGTTTTCCAATTTCTAAAATATGATATTTTGTCCAATTTAATTTATCCATTTAATGTAATAATATTATTTTATTAATGTTATACCCATGTTCAATCTTATTTTACCATTTTTTAAACCCATATTTTTTACCCATTATGCTTCCATATTTACTTCTCAAAATTTCTTTTTCTCCTCAAGAAATTATATTTTATTTTATTTTTTTGAATATAAAAACCTATTTCTTTTCTATGTTTATTCAACTATGTGTAAAAATTATTTATTTTATTCAAGGATTAATATACACGAAACCCATATTCCCTTTCCATGGGTTAAAAATGACATAATGATCTTGTCTTCAAGCACTTTTTAAAACACCATGATTTTTTATTTGAAACCTGTTAGTTTTATATTCAATAGGTTATTTATGAAACATTTTATTATGATCTATTTTGATCACATTAACTAATATATATGAAAGGTGTGCCCTAACAATGCTCCAATGCATTGGGTAAAGAACTTAATATCTAGAGATGACATGTTTTGTGATACCTTAGTGAAAAAACCTTGGTAATTTTTATGAAACCTCAGTGACAAGCCTTGGTGATATACTTATGAATGTCTCATTTAAATGTTATAGACAAATTTTAATGTTATTATTAATTTTATTTTTATAATTATATTCTTCATGTTCCCTTTCTCATGCCATAATAATATTCCTCATGTTCTTATGGATACTCCTCAAGATCACTTGTAAACTGTTTTCATTGTTTTCCCTTACTGGGAATTATTCTAACTCTTTCCTCTAATGTATGTCCACAGGTTATGAGATATAGTAATTTTAATTAGGATGAACCATTGAAGAATACTTTAAAGTTTATTATAATAATGTATTACATTTTCATGTATTATGTACCTTGTTTCCAATAAACTAAACTTTAAAAGATCCATTGACAGTACAATGTAATGAAAAGTTATGTAATAAAAAAGGTAGGATGAAATAGTTGGTATCAAAGGATGGTTTAGTTATTTTTGGAAATTAGGATTTGAAAACATCGGGAATAAACCTATGGACAAGTTTAAATATAAGAAAACATCTTATTATTTTGTTGATGTATTAAGTAAGTGGTTTCTGAGAAAATAAATCCTTGTATGGATATGAACAATTGGATGTGGATATGGAACTGATGTATCTAGGGGTAAAACCTGAAAGCACTACTTTGATATAGACTTGAATGGAAACTATGTTTGATAATGGTCCTTTATTAACTCTTATTTTGACACTCCTAGGGGATATGTTTGGTTAATCACAAGTTTTTCTAACCATAATTAAGGATTTATAGAAAATGTAATTGTAATTGAAGACTAAAATATTTAAGCATGATGTTTTAAGACATAGAATACCTTTAGGATTATAATATTATTAAAACCAACACATTTCTCACTAAGGTTTTATTATTTTCAAAAAAGGTAAGAAATAGGAGGAACCGTGTAAACAATGAACGCAATAGACCAAGCGTTGGCGACCCTTCGATGGAAGATGAAATGGAAAAAATCATGAGAATGATGGATCAAATGACTTGAGTTATAAGAAATTAATTTAATCAATCTATGACACCAAATCAACCTTGAAGTAAATAAAATTTACATTGATTCCTTTAGGTGTCAATGCCAATATTCTTTCAGTGGATCTACTAAACTATTTATTTATGAAAAATAGATAAGCTCTATAGAAAAGATCTTTTTTGTACTCTATTGTTCATAACATGAGAAATTCACCCTGTATGTGTACTTCTATAGAGGGAAAAGACGATAAGTGGTGTAAATTGGTTAAAAATAAAAATCCAAGAAGAGATATTGATGTAATGGAGTGGGAAGAGTTCAGGGGAACATTTTCTAAAAAATATTTCCCCTATTCGATGCAAATAAAAATGGAGAATGAATTACTAAAGAAAAAGAAGAAGGAAAATGAATATGTGGGAAGTTATGCGATGAACTTTTCAAGATGTTCTCATTAAACCTTTACCTTTTTCATGGTTCCTAATGAAAAGGTTGATAGACTATTTAGTGGACTAAGACCCCATCTATGGAAGAATCTCTCCAATCAAGACTATGAAATCTATGAGGAGATAGTGAGAAGTGCTATGAAAGTAGAACAAGAATTGGGATAGATGTAGTGGTACTAAAGATCAAATGGAAATAAGATTTCAATATATCTAATCTTATGGATGAAATTTTATTGTGGAATAGGAGGAAAGAAAGTGCGACTTCCCACATGAAATAAATATGGGAAAAATCATTCAGGGAACTACTTGCTCAGAAACGAGAAATGTTCCAAGTGTGCAAGAGACGGTTATATTTGTTGGAACTATTATAGTGAGGTGAAGCCTCAACTTCTCAACACTAAAGATAAAGGGAAGATGGTGTCGGATCAACCTGATGTGTAATGCTATAAGTTTGGAAATCTTAGTCCCTTTTCCAATCACTATCCAAATAAAAATATAGTAGAGGGAACTCACCATCAACCTCAGTATAGGACAATGGAGAAAGGTTGGGATTTTTCTATCACAATGGATAAATTAGAGGCTTCAAATGATGTGGTGTTAGGTACTCTTATTGTTCTCTAAAAGATATAATGTACTTCTTTTATTATAGTTCTACGCATTCCTTTATTTTCTCTAAGTTTGAAAAGAATTTAGAATGAACACATGAACTGCTAGAAGTATAGTTATTATTTAATACTCCTATAGGGATTATCCAAGCATCAACATTGTATAGAAACCCTAGTATTGACTTTGGTGAGCACAATATCATTGAAAATCTAGTTGTCATTCCCATGCTATAATTTTAAACTATACTAGGTATGAACTGGATCTCAATGTATAATGCTATGATAAAGTTTAGAAGTAATGAAATCACAATAGACATGAATAGAAAACCTACTGTTGTTTTAAAATAAGGGATATCTCAACCTGATATTTGTATATAAGCACATCCCATAGCCTTCTTTATGAAAATGATTGGTGAAGATGAAGAAGGAAATGAAAGTATACAAATATAAAATATCCCCATCATTTAGGAATACATTGACGTATTTCCAGAGGAGTTACCTAGACCTACCCTAGAATGATAGGTAGAGTTCCCCATTGAAATCATGCCTAGATCTAAGCTGATATCAAATACCCCATATAGAATGAAAATTTTGGATCTGGAGGTATTAAAGAAACAACTCCAAAATATTTTGGAGAAGGGGTTTATCCAAAAAAGTGTTTATCCTTGGGAGTGCCTATTCTATTTGTGAATAAGAAGTAAAAATCAATGTAGTTATGAATTGATTATAGATAACTTAATGGGATCATAGTAAAGAACAAGTACCCTCTTCCAGGGATTGATGATTTATTTGGCTTGCTTTGTGGGGCCCAATTCTTCTCCAAGATTGATATTAGACCTAGTTATCATCAATTGAGGGTGAAGAACGAAGTTATTCCAAATACTACCTTATGGTCAAGATATGGGCATTATGAGTTTGTTGTTACACCCTTCAGCTTGAATAATTATATGTCTATATTTATGGATTTTATGAATAGAGTCTTTAAGGACAACCTTGATAACATTTCGGTAGTGTTTATTCATGATATTATGATATATTCCAAAATTTTCAAGGAGCATGAGGATCATATAAGGGTTATATTGAAAACTCTTTAGAAGGAAAGGAAATTTGTAAAATTCAGAAAATGAGAATTTTGGTTTTAACAAGTTTCTTTCGTGGGCCACATTTTAACCAATGAAGGAATCTTAGTTGATCCTACCGAGACAAAGGTAGTGGAGGAGTGCCCTCATCCTACAATAGTAACTAATATTCAGAGATTACTTAGTTTATAAATGTATTATAAGAGGTTTGTGAAAAAAAATTAATGAATTTCTAATCCATTAAACAAGTTAACTTGAAAAGGGGACAAGTTCATCTGGACAAAGGATTGTGAAGAATATTTCCAAGAGCTGAAAAAGATATTAGTTACTTCAACCATGTTAACTCTACCATCTATCAGAGAATGATTCATTATTTTTAGTGATGCCTCTATAAAATAGATTGGGTGATTCATAATTCAAAATGATAAGGTGATTTCTTATGCATATCAATAGTTAAAGCCTCATGAGAAAAATTACGCATGAATTGGAGATAGATGTGGTTATTTTTGCTCTAAAAATATATAGGTACTATCTTTATGGTGGGAAATGTGATATATACATAGAACACCAATGTTTAAATTATATTTTCACAGATAAGGAATTAAACATGATATAGAGGAAATGGTTGTAACTTCTTAATGACTATGATTATTTAATTCACTATCACCTAAGAAGACAAAACAAAGTCATTGATGCATTAAGTAGGAAGGAAATTATTATGATGGAAATGACAAGGATTCAAGGAGATCCATTGATTAAAGACATAGTAAAGTTGGACATGATTATAGTAATGGAATTGAAATCATCAAACCTATCCTAAATGATTTATCAATCACCATTACTAGATAATACCAAGAAATGTAAAATATATGATCCCTTGTTACAAAATAAGATAGAATCTGTGAGGAAAGTGATGTTTCTTGAGTTCAATATTGATAAAAAAGTTATACTGAAATTTCATACAACACCATGTATTCCATATATTACAGATAAAATAAATAACTAATGGATAAAGCTCATAGCTTTACATTCTATATACATCCTGGAATCACTAAAATGTACAGAGACCTTCCTGATCATTATTGGTGGGATAACATGAAAAGTGAGATTGATGACTACACAGAAAGGTTCTCGGTATGTCAATAGGTGAAGGAGGAGAGACAAATTCCTAAAGTGGTATTGAAAACACTACCCATGAAAACATGGAATTAGGAAAATATCATAATGTATTTTGTCACAGGTCTCTTGATAACATCCAACGGAAAAAATATTATATGGTTTATAGTGGACTGACTCACCAAGACTTCCCATTTTATCACAATTTGGGAATATTTATCTCTTAAAAAACATTACAATATATATATAAAGTGGTGATGTTTCATGAAGTCCCACTTTATATCATTTATAATCATGATCCAAGGTTCCTATCAAAATTTTGGATAAGTCTTCAACATTCATTGAATGTTGTATTTAATTTTAGTATGAATTATCACCCACAAAATGATAGCCAATCTGAAAGGACTATTCAGACACTCGAGGAAACATTGAGAACATGATCAATGAAATTTAAAGGTGTATGATATCAACATTTTCCATTATTTGAGTTCTCATATAACAAAATATTCCATTCAAGTATTCAAATGGAACCCTATGAAGCTTTATATGGGAAGTGATGTAGAACTCATACTTATTGGGATTAAGGTAGTGAGTGAAAGGTGTTTGGGACTGATCTTGTGAAAGAGATGATAAAAAATGTTCATTCCATCCAAAAAAAACATTAAGGATGCTTAGAGTCAGTAGAAGAGATATTCTGAAAATCATTTAAGGGGATTAGAGTTTGATGTTGGGGAAAAAATTCCTTTGAATATCACAATAGAAAAAAGTCATGTGGTTTGGGAAGAAAGGGAAGCTTATCCCAAGGTACATTGACCCCTATGAAATACTTGACCGTATAGGATCAGTGGCCTATCGTCCAACACATCCACTAAATATAGATCTTTTAAATGACATATTTAATATATAACTCTTGAGGAAGTATATACATATCCCTTCACATATTATGAATCTAGAGCTGGTACAACTGGAACATGATCTCTCTTATGAGGAGAAACTGATGGAGGTCTTGGACCGTAGAGATAAGGTTTTATTCAACAATACTACCCACCTCATCAAAGTGTTGTGGAGTAACCATAAATATGAAGAAGCCTTGTGGGAACCATAGGAGACAATGAGACAGAAGTACCCATAGCTTTTCTCAACTGAGAGAATGAATTGAAATTTTGGGGACAAAATTTCGTAATGGAGAAAGAATGTAACAACCCAAACTTTTGGAATGATATTTGTTTCCTGAAAATGTGTGTTATATTATACTATACACAACAAAACCATATCTCTTTTAATGAATTGAATATAAAGGGAAATGTGACCATCAATATTTGACTATTATATGACCATTGGTCAAATATGACCATTTGTCAATATTACCATTAGAAACTATACTCTTGATAATAATTTTAATGTTATAATTAGTGTTTATAAGTTTAAATTAAAAGGATAATTAATGTAGAAAGGATGAGTGATATCCTCAACCAGTAGAGACATTCCGTATGAAGCCCATTTTCTAGAACTTGGTAGGGAGGTGGTGTCATTAGGGTTCACCATTGACCAATCCCAATCTAAGCTTCAACAAGTGAATCTTGAATGAAATCGTTTACTGGAGAAGTTCAAGTTAGTGGAAATTACCACTCAGGCGATGTTAGCCAAGCCGCCCCATGAATCCATCACCATCACACCCCTTACCCTTAGGTCATATAAGGGTGTTATAATGGGATATGTGTTGAGACCCTAGTTACTTAATGTGTAATTCCATTGTATAAATAAAAATGATATTCTATCAATTCCATTTTAATAATAGTTTTGCTTAATAAAATTGAGATAGAATTTGATAAATTTATTTTTCAGATAGAAATTACACTTTCCAAATAAGATATAAATATTTATAATAAAATAATATATTATTCATAATACATATTTTAATGAGATATTATTATAAAAACACTCTTATTTCAATATAAATGATATTTTTTTCAACTGTTGGAAATTTTAATGTTCATTTTTAATCCACTATTATTTTTAATAAATATGGATTTTCATATTTAAAAGTTAGAATTATCATATTTAGATAATTATTCTCATAAAATTAGTATAATTTTTAAATCAGCATTTTAAAACTAAGTTAGTGTAAATTTATGATATTTTTCTAAAATACTCTATTTTTTGTGAATAGTAAAAATACAGTTTGAGTTTTCCAATATGTGTAATGAATTCATAATTATTTCATAATGATGTAATAAATAACTAACCTCAATAAAAGACCTAAAATATTTTATTTTATTAATATCAATCATTTCTATAGATTTTAATCAATTTCCAAACCTATAATTTACTTTCTAAATTCTAAAATGGAAACCTGAACATTAAAAAATTATTTTTTTGGAAACATTACTTTTCCAAGACAAAAGAAGTAATATAAATTGAGGATCTAATATTTTGGATTAAAATAACATAAGATATTACCCAATTTTCCAAAACTAATGGAAAATACCTTGGTAAATCCAACGGTTTTTCATTTTCCACAACCTAGGTTTCCAAGGCCTATATTTTGAAATTAATAAACAAATCCTACACTTTTGCTACAAATACCCACCCATTTATCCATTTTTTTCAATAAAAATCCATCCTATAAAAATTTAAGGTAGTTTTAACTTCCAAAGAGTCCCCCAAAGGTTTCCTCAATCCCCCAAGGTTCCATTCCTCAAGATCTAGGAGTTACTTTTCAAGGTAAGGAAAATCTCCACTTCTCTTTTCCATTCAAGTTCCCTCTTTATGTGGTATGTCTTCGAATTTCTAAACTATGTTATTTTTTCCAATTTATTTTATCCCTTTAATATAAAAATATTATTTTATGAATTGGATACCAATGTTCCCTATCATTTTACCATTTTCTAAAACCACATTTTATACCCGTTATGCTATAGGATTTACTTCTCGAAATTTCTATTTTCTCATCATGAAATTATATTTTATTTTATTTTTTTGAATACCCAACCTATTTATTTTCTAGGTTTATTCACATATATGTAAAAACTATATATTTTATTTGGGTATTAACATACATGAAAATTGTATTCCCTTTCCATGGGTTAAAACTGATCTAATGATCTTGTCTTTAAGAACTTTTGAAAATGCCATGATTTTTTATATGAAACCTATTTCTTTTATTTTCCACAAGTTATTTATGAAATGTGTTTATGATATATGTGGATTATATTAATTAATAAATATTAAGGGTGCACCCTAACATCATTCTAATGTATTGGGTAAATAATTTAATCTCTAGCTATGACATGTTTTATGATACATTGGTGAATAACCATGGTAAATTTTATGACACCTCAGTGAAAAAGCTTGGTGATATGCTTATGAATGTATCATTTAAATGTTATAGCCAAATTTTCATGTTATGATCAATGTTATTTTTTTTATTAAATTTCTCATGTTCCCTTTCCTATTCCATAATTATATTCCTCATGTTCAAATTGATATTCCTCAAGACCACTTGTAAACTCTTTCCCTTATTTTCCCTTACTAGGAATTATAATCACCCTTTTCTTTGATGTATGTCCTCAGGTTATGAGATGCAATAATTTTTCCTAGGATGAACCAATTAATAATCCTTTCAATTGGATTAGAATAATGTTTTAATTTTTCATTTATTATGTACCTTGTTTCTATGAAACTAAAAAAAAATATCCTCTATTTTTACACTATATTGAAAATTATGTTATAAAAATGGAATGATTCCATAGGTCCAACCACCAAACTCAAAAAGTTAAAAATTACCCAGGAAAAATGACCCATTCAAAAACCTGGGACGTTATAGTATCCCCACCACACAACACGTCGCCCCCGGGCTATGACGTATCACACCGAGATGGTACCAAACATACACATCTCATAATATTACCATGATCTATCCTGGTCAATTAAACACAAGTCAAATCTCCTCGATGAAATCCACACCTTAGGAGCTACCTACCAGGGCATTTCCTGACCCAAAATTTAATATTCTGATGGTTACTCCAACTATCCTCAAACATAAATGTCCTCATATGACATACCTCCACTCCTAAACTAATCTGGTGCTCAATCATACCCACATCATACTGGACACCCATCAAATACCACATCTGATCAAATTCTCATTAGCACCCATGTCATACATGAAACCTGTAATCCCCACATCTCATCAAATACCAATAAATCTTTCATCATAATTGATGCTAAAATTTAACCCTATATCATATATAATTATGCATTCCCATAAAATCTTGATGCATATGCACCTCAAACAAAACCCACATCACATTGATTCCAACCCACTAAACATCACCTGGTTATTTTAATTTCAACACGTACACCTCATGCACCCATATCAGTCATAACAAAAAAAATAAGACTCAATCACACCCAAGATATACCTATAAATATCATTGGCTCCCCGACCTACTCTGTCCATACCATATCAATAATATAAACCTTGCCTGAAGCCTGACTTCCTGATAACTATCCTCCCCTATAGCTCCACAAGCCACATTACACTTACCCCACCGTTGGGTATATATATCACTACCATGAACTTTGAGTTCATATTAATCCCAATTACCAACTCCTGGAACCTCTAATCTCACCTAACATCTTCATTCGTCTTGAATAAGATCGGTCCATTATGTTTCCCTTAGCTATTAGTGCCTGATTGACCGCCTTAGAGAATGAATTGAGCCATAAGATGTTAAACTGAACCCTGATAGAGTTTCAAAAGACATCCTTGAATCTCCTCACCCTATAAATTTCATCTCCATCAATAGAAGGCACAAAGCGAGACAAGTCTGTGAACCTTGGTGCATATTCCATAACAGATGAGTCTCCCTGCTAGAGGTTCATGAACTCACAGTCTTAGTCCAATCTCAATGTATTAGGGAAGGAGTGATCGAAGAACCAGACCTCGAAATCCTTCCAAGAAATTCTCTCATGTCTACCTACATGAACCTGTACATCCCACCAATAATTTTATGGTCCTATGATCATATATATAGCTAGCTTCACCCTCTGACATGTGGATGTTTCAAGGTAGTCAAAAATAGTCTAAACTGATTCAATCCAGTTTTTTACTACATACGATCCACCCTCACCCTAAAATAATGGTGGGTGCTGATACTGTAACTCCCGAGTTAGATATTCTATAGATGGATTAACTACATGAGGTCCTGTATCAATGCTTTGTATGACATGAACCAAGATCTCCCTGAGATGCTCATCTAACCATGTCCTAAAATTATCCATCTATTGTGGATTTCCCACTTGAACCGGAGCTTGTACCCATGACTCATGATCATACCGACCATTAGGGCCCTCATCCTGACCCTATGGGTTTCATCTCGTGCACACTCTCATGACAACATATCTCCTCCCTCCCGACGCTCCACCAAATCTCGTCTAGGTGGCATCAAACTAAAGACCAAACCCCACAATCAAATATCCATTACAATCATATATATATATATATATATCGTCTTTAAGGAAATATGTAATAGTAAGTGAACCTCACCACCCTTACGCTCACCTTTCGCACCTATGTCACATGAAATCTGACATCATGGGCCCTTACCTACCCATAATAAAATCATGTATCATATATCATCTGGCATCATGGCCCCCTGCCTACCAATATCAAATTTAGGAATCACATATCATCTAGCCTCATGCACCCCTACGTACCAATATTATGGTTAGACATAATATATAAGTTTCATTAGATATCATCAATCTAGGGTGGATGAGTAGAATGACACCAAAAGGCTATATAGGAAATTTTTATTTTCCTTTTTGTTTACATTTTAAACAAAAAATGAATTCTCATTATCCCTACCTACCCATAACAGATTCAGAACCATATATACCATATAAACATAACATCACATAATTATCTCATCAGAAACAACATACCTGAGATAGCTGATTATAATTCCACTGAAAGATCTAAGCTGGAAAACACTTTTTAGCTTTGTGTTGACACTTTAAACAACCCTACCACTATTAGTGTATTTGAGGTTCCCAATGAAAATCACAAGAATAAACAAACATCATATGAGCCTAAGTGCCTACCATAATGCATATATACTCCTATCTTTCCATATTGGGCCAAGGGTCAAAACTACATAGTATAATACAATCACATCCAAGTGTGCCACTCATGGTGGAAATCAATAAATTATAAAAGAGCAAAGCATAAAATAAATTTCCCACCACTAGAAACTTGGTCTCTCCCCCATGCATGAGGATTCAGGCACCCAAACATGATCACTTCACCCAATTCCAACCACATCATATTCTCTAGTTTACCCTAACCTGAATAGTAAGACGAAAAGGGAAAAGAAACTCCTTTGATACCATTTGTAGAACCCTGAACCAGTATCCACTTAAGAATGTTCTTCGAGATGGAGAACCAATTATCCTTAGGCACACCTTCCCATATGCCAAAGGTTGATGACTAATAGTGAGGGTCTTATTAGGTGATAGTGGGGAGACTATACCCTCTGGAAATGATAATAATAACGGTCCAAATATACATATAAAATAAAACATAATAAATACCATAAAACATAAGTAATATAATAAATAAAATAGATACATTAATAAATAATAATCCCAAAGGAAAAAACCATTCACAGATAAATACAAGTCAATATAGGTCATAAAAATGTATGAAAGCAAGTTCACCCATGGCTGACCCCATAGGTACATATATAAAAACCCAAAATAAGTTCCATATTGATGAAAGAACCACCATGGTCCACTTCCGTCTATCCCATACAAAAATTAGTACAACTCCTAATCCCTAAGGTCCAGTCCCTAATCAAAAATCCATACCTAATCTCAAAACCATAAATTTTACATGCGTCCCGAGGGGCCCGTGTAAGGTGTGGGTATGAAAACAGTAGGTCACCACTGACATGTTTAGATCCTACATCCATAATTATACAGTGTGTTCATATGTAAATAAATAGAAGAAACTCAAAAAAAAAATAACCCACTCCACTTGTGCTCTATAGCCATAAGTGATCATTTCATCTACTTCAGTAAACACTGGTATATCTTGTAACATGTTCTGTCAAATATATATTTTCATAAAATATATGTTTGAAAGGATATAATTGTAGTGGAAAGGAACCATGACTTAGTTTCTAAGTTTCCCTTGAAGAATTTCATACCTGTAGATCCCTTAGGAACCTCCCATAAATACATCACCATCACCTCATGCCAAATGACACCTCTCATGCCATTAACCAAGTAACTAGAATCCCAACGGCATGCCCATAAATAAGTCCCAACCCCCTCAAACCTTCATTCATATAATAATCATTAGCTCAATGGATAGACACCTCGTGGTATGGGGATATCCATCCTCCTATACATAATAAATCATCATCATCTCAATAGCCCGATGTCCCAAGGCATGACAATATCCATCCTCCAAAAATATTGGCTCCTTGGCCTCAACTATTATGGTGAGCCTCATCCCCAACCGAAGGTCTCAACACCATCTCTTGATGGTTCATCACCATCAACCATAACTTTCTATGGTGAGAATCTCCTACATAATTGATGGTCAACACAACCCCCCTAAGCTATAATATATACAAATTCCTCCACCCCCAACGAGTGGTCAACACCACCTTAACTGAGTACTATCTGTTTGAACATGATCATACAGTGATTTTTCCAACAACGGTGAGAGGAATTCACAAACAACACCTAAGACACACCAAATGGAAACCTTGTTTCCACCTGCAACTACATCACCCAAGTCCCATTGGTTAACACCATATCAAATCATGTGGGACATGCACTCATCCTGATGACCTCATCACCTCAATCCAGAAAAACCCTGTCACTTCAACCCAGTGATCAATATCACCCCATGTGTCTTCGAAAAAGTCTACCCTAAAGAACTGTGTCACCTCAGTCCCGGTGATCATCATTACCTCAAATCCTCAGTCCATTCCAATCACATTCCCATGGAACCACTTCAAACATATTATATTTCTATTAAATTAAATTACACAACTAGCCTAACCTTCCCAGTTGGTCAAAATCCCCTTACCCATCATAGCTTATTAAAATAGACTAGGGAATGCCTAACAGTATCCCATAACATCAATCAATCAATTAAAAGACAAACATTAGTTTATTATAGGTTTCCCTTGAAAAACCCAATGTTTTTATTTAATATTACATCCATAACACTCGTAAAATTAAGGATAAAGCTAGGAACAACTTAATTTAAACTCATAGGTGCTCGCCCATCGATATCAATCTCTAACTCAAGCTATATCAAAAGAAATAAAAATTTTAGACAAACAACCATAAAATAAGGAGAAATATATCACAAGGATTTAACATTCTGTATGGTGAGAGAAATGAGAAAAGAAATAAAGAGGATTCAAAGAATTACCACTACACTTCAAATGAGACATAAGGAGTAAAGATTTGAGCTTGGAAGGAAACAGACCAAAAGAAGCTAAGATATGGGAGAGGTGTGTTGTCAAGAGATCCCATGGGTGATCCTGCCTCTGTGCATGAATAAAAAGAAAATAAGGGGGTTAATCTTCTACTTCCCCTTAAAAAAACATTTCCCTCAAGGTTCACAGTGTGTAAATTTTACACACATTGAATTGGTTTCATGTTGTGTAAACCAATTACACATTTTTAATTCCTTGGGTAGTCCCCCTAATATTTCAAATTGTGTCATATGTCATGTAAACCCCTTTCAAGTCATGTAAATATTACACAATGTGAATTTATAGAAAAATCTATTTTCAGCATCCTAGGTCATCTTTTCTTCCTTTGATGTTCCCCTGAACCCCTGGGGCTTCCACTGAACTATAGAACATACCCAAAGACAATTCCTCCTGTCAAAAAAAACTCTCAAAATTATGTTCCAAATATTATAATTTATGTTTTCCTGACCACAAAACTCAAAAAGTTTAAAATTATCTAGAAAAAAATGACCCATTCAAAAACTCTGGACATTGCAGAATGGGTCTCTCAAACTGACCCTCTATTCTAGGATGATAATTAGTACTGAAACAAAAATTAAAATCTATATCTTACTAAAGACTTCTCCAAAACTTCAAGGTAAACTGCAGATATCAATCATATACAACATAATGTGGCACTCCATAAAACCTTACCACTTCATTAATATATATTATGGAAAGCTAACTAAGAGAGAAACATTCTTTGATAGTAATGAAGTGTGTTGAGTTTGTAATATAATCAACTAAAACCCAAAAAACACTATGGCCTTTAGACATTTTGGGGTGTTTGATGACAAAATCCATAGTGATATTTTCCTATTTCCATTTTGGTATGGGTAATGGTTTTCACATCCCCTTAGACTTTTATATTTTAGAATTAACTTTTTGACATACCAATAACCAAGATACATACTATAAAATATCTCATTTCATGTTTTACCATGAATAAAACACTTTCAAATCTCTATATATCATCGTACTTCCATGATGAATAGAGAATGATGAACTATGAGATTTATATAATTACTACTTCAAATCTGGTATGGATGGGACACATACCTGGTTCCTAAACTTTATCATTCCATAATAATCGAGGTTAAACTCAAGAACATTTCATACCTTATTTTTCACCTCTATATCTTCCATATACATATTTTTAATCTTCACTTGGATAGATAGCTTAACACTCATTTGAGGAAGAAAAGATTTCTCCCATACATTCAAGATTTCAAGATCTTTCCTTTGTAAATACAAAAATATTGGATCTTTTGTGATCCTTATCATAGATAATCTAGCATGATCCTTTTTAATAAAATAATCTTCCACCTTGTTCACTTTTCCTAGGTGGTAATATATTGAGAAATCATAATATTTAATCAAATCCAACCATAATATCTAGTACATATTCAACTATTTTTTATTGAATATATACATTTAAAGTTTATGATTGGTATATGTCACACATTTCTCTATAAAGATAATTCTATATTATCATTAATTAAAAAATCACTATAGCTAACTCCAAATCATGAGTTTGGTAATTATTCTCATGAACCTTAGGTTGGGAGGAGGCATAAGCTATCAATATATTATTCTACAATAGGATGCATTCATGTCCCTTATTTTATGTATAACTATAGATCCCAATACCTTATCCACTATACGGTATATTAAGCATTGGTGTTCCAACTAACCTTCTCTTTATTTCCCCAAAATTTTACTCACATTTATCTATCCAAATGAACTTGGATCCCTTCCAAGTTAACTTGGTTATTGGATTAGATATCCAAGAGAAAGTTTCCATAAAGCATCAATAATATCTATCCAAACCTAGAAAACTATAGATCTCATTCATAGTGGTTGGTTTGGGAAAATTTTCAATAACATCCATCTTTTATGGATCCAACGATATACCTTCACTCAAGATTATATGACCTAAAAAATGAAACTTTTTATATCCAAAATTCACACATGGTAAATTTTCCATACGACTTATCCTTCTTTATGGTATTTAGTAAAATTTTAATGTGATCTTCATACTATAATTTATTCATATATTATATAATAATTTCATATATAAAGACCACCACAAATTGATCAATATAATCTCTAAATTCTCTATTCATTAAATCTATGAAGATAGTGGGTGTATTAGTAATAAAAAATGGAATCACTATAAATTCATAGTGTCCATACAACATATGAAAGGCTATCTTGGGTGTGTCTTCACTTTTTACCCTCAACTAATAGTATCCAGATTATAGATCAATATTGGAAAAATATTGAGATCCTCATAATTGATTGAAAGAATCATCAATAATAAAAATAAGATACTTATTTTTTATTATGAACTTTTTAAGTTCCTAGAAAATAAATCTTGGTCATTCTATATGGCATATTTGAAATAGGTTTAGCACCTTGTATGAGTTTTATTGAAAAATTAAATTCATGGTTTAGAGAAATACTAGGAAATTAATCCAAAAATACCTCAAAAAAATCTCATATAATAGGAATATATTTGATGTCAAGTTTCTCCCCAACCATCTGAGATAAGTACCCCTTTTGAATATGAATCAAAAAACATATAATATATGTAACTTCTATTATAAGTTTATTTTCATCATCTCTCCAATATATGATCATAGGTTAGTTCAGAAGATCAAATGTGACTTACCTTCATTGTAAATTCATGTGGGATTTATGTAAATAAAGGAAATCCATGCCTAATATAACATCAAATTAAACTAAAGGGAGAATAAAAATATTGACAGGAAGCACATTCCAATAAAATTCAATCATAGAAGATTCATAAAATTGAGATGTGATCATCATACTGTTGGGGATTTTCACTTCCAATTCAATATCTAATTGTTGAGGTTGTAATGTGATACCATTATAAAATTCATTTGATATAAAAGTGTGGGTATATCCAAAATAAAATAAGGCATTAATAGTTTTATAGTGGATGATAAGTGTACCTTTCACCACTTCATTATCATACCCCACATATGCAATAGTGATCATGTGATATTTCCCTGTGTATCTAAGGTTAAGAGGTTTCTAACATTGATAATCATCATTAACATTTATATTTGATAAATAGTTATCATAATGATCATACTTATTTCATTTGAAACACCAATGGGTGGTTGGTGCATTCTGTGGTGTTTTTTCTCCATCATTATTTAACTTCTTCTTCCTATCACCTCAGCATTTGATTGTCTGGTGACCATACTTTCCAAAATTAAAACATTTATCTCTCCCCTTAAGAAATTTTTTTCCATGTTTCCTTCCACACGTAGATAATAAAAAAATATAATATTCTTCTCTCCATGGTTTTTATTATTTTAATTTTCGTTGAATTCAATCATTCCTTTCATATCAAGACTATGAGATATATGGGTAAATCCAATCTCCATTTCCACCTTGATTGTACATTTAATGATTTCTTTATAGACACTGAAGTATCTTATGGATAATTACCTTTAGAGACTTGGTTTTATGCCAAAAATAATCAATTAATCTTACATTCAAGATGGATGATAATACCATAATCATATCTCACAAGTCTTGTAAAATTTCCCTCATTGGTACTAATAGATTTATCATCATTCCATTTTAGATTAAGGAATTCCTTCGTTATTTTCATATAAAGAATATAAGGAAATTACTTATTGAAAAATTATCTTGAAAACTCATCCCACTCAATGGATACAATTTCTTCAGGTTGCTTCATGTTCTTGATAAGATTCTACCATTGATCTGGTTATTTTTTCAAAAGATAAAGAGTTAAAATATCTTTTTCTTGTTCTGAACACTAGAGAATAGAAACTATTTTTCTAGTGGTATTGATCCATTTCTCCACAACTAATGGATTAAAAACTCATTAATAGGAGGATTCTTCTTTATAAATAACTTGATAGAATTTTGGTCCCTCTTTTTCTCATTTGGAAGATCAGTATGATTCAAGAGAGTTGCATACGCATAAAAATAATATTTTTCATTCCATATCCCATAAAATTTGGTTTATTAAGAGGAAAATAATTTTATTTTCCAACACATTTATCATTAACATGGTTCCTTAGGGTTCCACCCATTAACTAAAAACAATAGGCATAGTTTCATCAACAATAATCATAGTGGGAAACCATATAATCATGAAAAATCATTTATAGGATGTCAAAATCATGACATATTATTTTCAATCTATGACACCTTGGGTTTACCTAGGTTTTTCATGGTCATAATATATTCAAATAATGTATAATGGTTCATAAAGAAAATGTTATTTGACCTAATAATATCCCCATAGAGTGTCAAACTGTTGTGCAGTAAGGGAACACTCAATGTGAACCAGAATGACGGTCAAGATATACTTGACCAACTATTTTAGGGGTTTTACCCCTAGATGAATCTATACCAAAACCACTTCCACTTTTAGTATCCATACATAGATGTTTTTTAGGAAAACCACACTCTTTTCTTTTCCAAAACATATGACTTTCTCCTACACACAAGATTATCCTAATGGTTCTCACTAATTTTTTCTCATCCTAGTTTCCAAAGATGAATAAACATTTCTCTAATACTAACTATAGTGACTCATACTTTTCATGAAAAAATATTAAATATTTTTAGATGAATATTTAATATATAACATTACAATCCATGAAAGAATCATATATGTTTTGGGTGTTTAGATACTTAGATACATAAACAACTTGTTCATAAGATATCTATATTGTCTCCCCCTAAGTTATTTATAACTAGCTCTGTCACGACCCATCCTCAGGGCCCGTGTCGTGACTACCCCAAGCCCACCTTCCATAGGCCAGGGGCTGGCGACTAGCACCAAAGGCGTAAAATCCCGATAACTGGGAAGGAATTGCCTTTATAAAAGAAAACAAGCACCATAGAGTACAAGCGGAAGCAAAACACTAAGTACAAAAGAAAAGCTAAAAAGTAAATGGGCCAGAATACAAACCCAAAAGAAATTACAACTACAACTGAACAAGGTACAACAGCAAAAAGACAAATAGCTGGAAGAGGGAAGCAGCTCCTGGGTCGTCCTCCTCGGGTCCTACCTGAAGGGTAGGTACGGATAGCGCAGCTCCTGGTCGTCCACCACGGATCCTACCTGAAGGGTAGGTACAGATAGCCTCCTCCATGCTCTTGTCCGTCAACCTCCTCTGTGAGTCATCTCGTCGCGTAGTCCACCTCCAGGTACTGACTCATCGTGTAGTCCACCTCCGGGTACCGACTCGTCGTGTGGTCCACCTCCAGGTACCGACTCGTCGTGTGGTCCACCTCCGGGTATCGTCCAGTCCTCGAACACTCGGCCTCCGTCAGCACTGCCCGTCGTCTGCAACCAACACAATGAGGTGAGGGCATAGCCCGTGCAGGGGTGAGTATAACGATACTCAGTAGGGACCCTGAGACACTCAAGGTCTCACTAAACCAACAAGGATAACCACAAGAAGATCTCAACAGATAACCTCTACTTAGATATATGTCCATACATATACCTAAGTTATCAAGTAACCCACCTCAATCATGAGGAAACACAAGGATTGTGAAATCAACGGATAAACACTACCCAGGTATATGCCCATACATATACCTAAGTTATCAAGTGACCCATCTCAATCATGAGGTAAACAAAAGGGTCAAAAGTCTCAGCTCAAACCAGGATTTTCATTAACGAAACCGTAACTGCTGAAGAGCTCCGTCTCTAGAGTGTACAGTGGTCCTGTCACGACTCTGAGGTACTGCTCACTAACCTAAGACTGCTGAGGTGCTCCTCCTGTCGAGTACCACGGGCCAGCTGCTACAACCAAGCGCTCCCATGTTCCGCTACAACCAAGAGCACCTCTGTCGTGGGTCTGCTGCTACAACCAAGCGCTCCCATGTGCTGATACAACCAAGTGCACCTCTGTCGTGGGTCTACCGCTACAACCAAGCGCTCCCATGTGCCGCGACAACCAAGCGCACCTCTGTCATGGGTCTGCCGCTACAACCAAGCGCTCCCCTGTGCTGATACAACCAAGTGCACCTCTGTCGTGGGTCTGCCGCTACAACCATGCGCTCCCATTTGCCGCTACAACCAAGCGCACCTCTGTCGTGGGTCTGCCGCTACAACCAAGCGCTCCCCTGTGCCGCTACAACCAAGCGCACCTCTTTCATGGGTCTGTCGCTACAACCAAGCGCTCCCTTGTGCCGCTACAACCAAGCGCACCTTTGTAACACACCGAGTCGTTCGATCAGCAGTCGTCGGGTCTCAGTCAGCTACATAGTCTCCGTACTCCACACGCTCGTCTCCGGGAGGGTCTGCTCCACGAGCTACTGGTCGATACCCCAAGTATCACAAAGTCCCGCAAGGAAGTATCTCAAAGGACCACCTCGTCATAGGGGTCTCAACGCAATAGACGGCGCATCAATCGGACGCCCGGTCTGTGAGTTATTAGTCTTTTCGTCCCAGGGGCCCGGTTGGTTTCGTGAGTGAACCAACCCGGCCGTATCTCAACTGTACCCCAAACTCCCATAGGGTATACTCATAGGGACCTTTACTCAACGTGATCACCAATGCCGCTGACGGTTCGTCAAACGGACGTCTGGTCTGAAAGATATCATCTTTTCCGTTCCAGGGGCCCGGTTGGATTTCGGTGCGATCCAACCCGGCCACTATCCATCTGCATCCAAAACTCGGACGGAGGATGCCAAAGGTTCCGTCTCATCAAGAGGAAAGCAACGAGACAGACGGCGCGTCAATCGGACGCCCGGTCTGTGAGTTATTGGCTTTTTCGTTCCAGGGGCCCGGTTGGTTTCGTGAGCGAACCAACCCGACCGCACTCCTACGACACCCAAACCTCGAGCGGAGCAATCCAAAAGATCCGTCTCACTTAGAGGAATTCAACAAAACTGATGGCACGTCAATCGGACGTCCGTAGCTCAAGATATGAGCGTTTCCGCTCCGAGGGCCCGGTTGGTTTCGTGTACGAACCAATCCGGCCGAACTCAAAGTAATCTGAAACCTTGAGTGCGATATACCGAAACAACCGTCTCGATCCAAGGATCGCGTTGCCGCTGACGACGCGTCGTTCGGAGGCCCGTAGCTCAAGTTACAGGCATTTGACCGAAAACGGTCCGAAGACGGGGGGTCCGGGCCCAGGCCGACCCGGCCCGACCCACCCCCCCCCCCCCCCCCGGGGTCGGCCAAACCGGGTCGACCCGACCCGGTCCGGTCCGGCCAGGGCGCGGCCCGACCGGTCGGACCGGCCCGGCTCGGTTCGGCCGAGCGGCCGAACGCCGAGCGCCGCGGGGCGCTGCCCCCGCGGTCTGAAGATGTCGCGGCGGCCGGGCCGCGTCCCTCCATCGGT
Organism: Viscum album; assembly: GCA_963277665.1. NCBI lineage: Eukaryota > Viridiplantae > Streptophyta > Magnoliopsida > Santalales > Viscaceae > Viscum > Viscum album. The sequence goes on along the minus strand of OY728135.1, from coordinate 661,154,736 downwards.
TCCGCGCGGCCGCGGAACCACGTCGCCGCCGCGACTGAAGCCGCGGCGGGTTTTGCCGGCGGCGCGCCGGGCACCGCCACCGCCTCTGACCGCCGGCGCCGCCGCGCTGGCGTGGCGCGCCGGCGGGAGTTTCCGCGGGCCACCGGATGCGCCCCGGTGGTCCGTTTTGTGCGCGGTCTTCGCCAGTGGTCCTCCTGGGACCCGATATTCACTGCGAGCCTCTCAAATCGTCTTCGCGGCCTGCTTCGTCATCACCCGTCAATCCGCACGTCAAAACAAAACGTGCCGTCTTTGCGGTTCTCTAGCGCGGCATGCTGGCGCCACGCCCCTTCGTCGTGGCCCGACTCCGTCCGTGGATATCTTCAAGTTTCTTTGACGCGGCGTGACGGCGTCCCGTGCTTGCTCTTCCTTTCACGGCGTGGCGCGATGGCGCCGCGCATATCTTCCGCATGAAACCGCATGGTGCGACGACACCACGCTTCCTCGTACCAACCACAAGAAACCAACACGAAAATAAGGAGGTGGGTTGGCCGTGTTTGTGCGGTCCAACCCCCCTCACGTTATACGATAACAAATGGTTTTAATCCACAATCATCATCAAGTTGGTATTCACGAACAAATATAAATAATTGAATACAAACCCCTACCTTGTTGTTGTCGATCGAAGGTTGTCGCGGGGTTGGATCGTCGTGGAAGAAGCGTCGCGGAGGGAGAATCGCGGAAGAAGCGTCATTGACGTCGCGGTACACGGCGTCGCGTCGTCGATCTCCGAGGGTTTGGCGTTCTTCGTCGGAGGTCGGAGCGTTCTTCGTGTTCTTCGCGTTCTTCACGTTCTTCGTCGAAGAAGAACGCTTTCCTCCCAAATTCTCTCCACGCAACAAGTCCAACTAAATAAAATAAGTTCAACCCTTATTTTATTATTGACCTAAGCTTTTGAAATTCAAAAGATAAGAAACGAACAATTAATTCGTTGAATTAATTCAACGAAAGAAACCGCACATTTAATTCACGAAATAAACCGCCCAATTAAATGGTGCGTTAAGAATTTAATAAAATGCGTCAGTTGACATTCATAATGACGGGTTTTCGCGGGTGTGTTACTTAGCGGAAAGAAACGGCGGGGCTCGTGCGGGCCCCACCTCACAAATATCCTACCAAGAGGGTAGGATATTTCTGGATAGTACCTTATCCATTTCAACTCAGATTAATCCGCCTTTAAGTGGCTTCAAGTGGCTTCCAAGTGGCTTAAGTGAAATAAAATAAAGTTGTCGCAAAATTATTTTATTTCTTAACTTTAAGCCTGAAAATTAAAAACCACACCCGAGCAAACGCAACTCCGGAAGAGGAGTTTCTAAGCAATTACCGGCGCTGCGATTCCATCGGTGCCCTCAGAATTCGATTCCGAGCACCGGTTCAAAAGTTAGAAAAACTCGTTCGTCCGTTCACTGAACGTACCCAAGCCAAACTTCGGAAATTGATTCCGGGCACACCGGGCCTCGGAATCAGGCGCCGTCAGAAACTGCGTTCTTGTAAAATTTCAAAGAAAATTAAGAAAAAAAATTCCTTGAAATTTACGGGTCTTTAAAAGCTCCCTTAGTAAACATATCATACTTAAAAATTTTCTTAATAACCTGGGGAAAGGAAATACGAGAAAGGGTGAAATCATATTCTAAATAAGGGTAAATATGGGAGATATCAATAATCAATTAATTTTAACATGAGCATAAGGTTATAAGATCATTGGTTTAACATTTTATAACCATGTCTATAATATAATTGATCACAATCTTGATTCATAGAATAAATATTTGTAGTTCATAATACATGAATCATAAAGGAATCAAATTAATTGATCTATGAGATCTTAACATTTACATAAGACATTAGTTTTTTGGCATACACATAATCATTGGAAATAATTTCCTTAGTTATGGATCACTGTCTAGACTATCATAGTGGATTGTGTTCAATCCCAATTCCATTATATCCTTATCCAAGGTTCTTTCCCAATAATATCATAGTAGGTAAATTCCCTTACTGAACTAAGTTCTCTCCCCATTTTAGTCTATATTATCCCATGAGATATCCACCATTACTCAATGCATTGGAGGGATATATAATTTCGGTCCCACCTGTTATATAATCATAATCCATTTATATGTGTGCCACAAGATCATAAAACATTCATTATATATCATTATCCATGGAAAATAAGTGGGTTTTATAAACTTTTTAACAATTCTTCATAACATAACCCATGGAAAATGAATGGTTTTCATAAAGTTTTTATCATAACTTTATTAACCCATGGGAAAGAAAAGTGTTTTATAGGATCATACTTAAATCAAAATATAATCCATTAATATAATTACAATGGTTGGTATAATTGGATTATATACCCAATAAAGCATAATTAACTTCAAAGTAGGTTATCAAATATGAAAAATTCATTTAAAATATCATCGGGATATTTCTCTAGGAAAATACCCTTTTCACAATGAAATCATTTATTTAAAATCTAAAAATTTACCAAATATTAATGAAATAAATTTATTTTTTGAAAACCTTGTAAATTTGTAATGAAGGTTAAAATCATTGAGTGAACATGATGGTATGAAATTATATTCATTCCCTATTTGTTAAAATAAATATTCCTTTCATATTTTTGGTAAAAATTCAAAAGTACCTTGTTTAGAAAATGATAAAAAGATTCAATTAAAACCATTTTTTAAAGAGAAAATCATGGGTAAAAATGAATTTAAAAAAGTATAGGATAATATAAAAATCACTCATGAAAATATTTTTAGAAAACATAGACATGGAAGAAAAAGGATTTTTGTTCGAAGAGAGAAATAAGACCAGTTTTCCTTAAAAGCATTCATTCAATCTCTTGAGTTCTTAAAGAGATGAAAATTAGAGGAAAACATGTAATATCTTGAAAACTCTATAGGATAATTATATTCATGGGATTTTTTATAGATAGGTTGAGAAATTTTTATTGTCATAAACTTAATCAAAAAATATCCCGATAAACAACGAGATTGAAAAATAAATCACTTACCACCTTGTTAAATTTAAAATCAAAACCCCATGAAAGAGAGAAACTGATATTGATATATTTATACTCATAATTTTCTTGAGAATAATAATAAAATAAATTCATGGGTATTATAAACACCACATAAAATAAACAAGTGGTGAATATTCCATATGTCTCATAGAAATAAAAGCGAGATGAAACTCTCTTACCTCAAGTTAATATTGCTTCCAAAGCGCTCTAAAATACTGTATAATAAATTAAAATTTATTATAATTCTGTAGTAGAGTAATTTAAATACTTATAATATCATATATTATCCAATTATCACATTTCAACACCAATTTATTAATACTTCCTTATTAAAATCATCATTTTTTAGTGTTAATTATTTCATTCTTCATTAGAATTTTGGTTTGGTAGTTCTAGTCCTTGTAAATTGATCATGGTTCCATAATATCCAAAATTTGTATCATGATATAAATATAATATATATTTATTATGTATATATTTATTATGTATATATTTATAGTTCTCCATAAAAGTTAGAGATAGAAAAATGAATTTTACTGTTCACAGATATGGTAGGTTGTACGTACGCAATAACGTTGTTTTCACTTTCTGACGGATGGAATGAAAGAATAGAAAATAATAATTCACCTTTATAGTATAATTAATATATCATATATATGATATATATTTATTAAATATGTTCTGATTACTATCCATGTAATGTAGAAATGAAAAAACGAATCACGTCGCTTCGTGGAGGTGGTAGTCTACACATACACACGAGTGACATTATCATTTTCCAAAATATTGGTAGATAATAAGGTAGATATTATATTATATTTAAATAAGAATAATTATGTCATAAATATATTTTATAAACATTAAATCCAACATAATACCCATCTATTAAATATGGTGATGGAAAATGAAATGTATCGTTGCGTGGTGGTGGTAGTACACACGAGTGATACTTTCACTTACCATTTGATAGAAAAGATGGAGAATAATTTTTTTTGTAATCATAATAACATTTAGGTATATTAAGGGTAATTAATTTATTATTTTATGAATAATACCACATGTTTATAATAGGTATAAGAAGAAATAATTTTAAACAGGTTGGGTAGGATGATTACCTCTCTTTTGGTTGACCTCCTTTAGATCCTTTCTTAAGGACCCTTGGAATAGTATTTTAAGAATAAAAACACCAATAAATCATGGGTATTGAAGTTTATAATAGAATTGGGAAGGTTTTTGTTGATATATAATCTTCAAATTGTTGTAATTAAGAGAAAGTATGGGGTGTCCTTTTATAAGTGGGGGGGATAACACATTTGGAATTTATTAAAAGAGTAAAATATAATAAGATCATACTCAAGATAAATTATTCAAAATGGAAAAAATATTTGAATTTGGGATAGGATTAAGTCAAAATATTTCCATAAAATAGAATTTATACGAGTTTAATTTTAAAATATACCATTATCTATTGGGTTAACCCTTAGACAACCCTATTTTAACATTAACCATGGTAATGAATTTTTACTTTTTATAATATTCATTAGGATAAAAATTAAGTGGAAATTGTTATATAATAGTAACTATTATGATTAAATATAATAAATCCATTTTATAAAATTCAATTAAAAAAAGTGGAATAATTTAATTTAAAATTAAATCCACAAAATACGATGAAAAATATTTTTTTAGAAAAAAATGTTTTCTTAAGAATAAAAAATTTTTATACCAAAATAAAATATAAAATTGATTATAATTACCTTAATTTAATTATTCATAATATAAATTAGTTAATTTTACTTTAAAATAATTTTAAAACAAAATGACTCTTTGTAAATTCTTGAAATGGAAAGACATTTTTCAATAAAAATCAGTATTTTTCACTATTTATTGAAAAATAAATCTTTTATAAAAATTCTCAAAATTTCAATTGTAGATAATTTTTAAATGATGATCTCAAAAAATAATTTCATTTTTTAAAATAATTTTTATAAAGGTGGAAAAAATTAATTATATTATTTTCTCACAATAAACAATAAAATCCATTTTTGAGGAAAACTGTATTTTTAAATAATATAATGAATTTACTAAAAATTAAGTATTTACTTATCAATATATATTTTTTATCAATAAAATCAATTTTTGAGGAAAAATATATTTTTAAATGACTAGGTTATAACAATATACAATATCGCGGTTCATTCAGAACCAGGGTTGCATGTATCACAAGTTATTGAAGAAATTGAATTTATTTGAAGAGAAATATATCATAAAATCTATGTGTGTTAAAATCTTTATAAATTATGATATAATGATTTGGGAGCACTTTTAAGGGGGTATAAGAGCAGGAATGGGGGAAAGAGAGGGGGGATGAGTTGAGCGGGTCTCAAAGGGGGAGGGTATCCCACATAAAAATAATAATTTTCAAAATAATTTTTTAAAAAAATTACACTAGGAACCACCAAGTAACCAATTAGGGTCAAATAGGTACCCATTCTCACCCCAAGGGTACTTGGATTCTTCCAATCTTACAAGGTACCCAATACAAACCAACATTTACCCCATGGTGTTTAGCTGAAATTGAAGAAGAATACCACCCCTCTGACCACTTCCAAATTCTCTTCAGAACCACCTAAAAACCTATAAATTCATAAAAACACATCCTATGTGATTTCCTAAGTCTCAAATTTTCAATTTGAATCCCAATTCTAAAAAACACCCATTCTCAAGAACTAAAAATTCATGTTTCTCTTGAATTATTTTACAAGTAATGGTATGGGTCATTACACATCTAGCTCTAAAAAATTGTGATAAATAGGGATGATGGAGATTCCTCGTGATCCAAAACCATGATTTCCCTAAAAACCAAGAGATAATATCCATATCTCCGCTCCTTAGAATTTTTGATGAATTCCTTCTCAATATGAACATATCCATGCAAATATATTCTAAATAAAATAAACCTTCAACAACACCTCATTATACATCGATAACATGAAAGGGATAACATGATACTAGAATATTGCGAGAAAATACTAATCAAATTTACACACCCTCGCCTCATAAATAGGAAGAAGATTGGTAAAATAATTGAGAAGGTTCAAGAACCTCACCCAGAACTCTCTCACACTATATCACCCCTAACAAAGGGTTATAAAATCTTTCCACTATATAACCATTAGTGTCAAGGATAAAAACTAGGTTTAGAAATGACTTCTGAACTTCTTCTATGTCACCTCATAGCCATTACGGTGGCTAAGATAAAGGTTCCACTACTGGTGATCTTGATAGGCCCATGTGAGATTGTACCTCCACTGAGTGGGTGGTGAATTATTGGTTTCCAAAAAACTAAATTGTAAACCTATTTTTCCTTCACTAGTTTGCGTGAATATATCTAAAATGAAATGATGTGAATATGAGAGATAGAGTGAGAACGAGAACACATAAAATAAGGGGTTTTACAAGGTCCACTCACTCTCTTTACCAAGTGGATAATCCTTGATGAATAATAATTTTGATTCCACTATGCATGTACTTATCTTATTATCCATAAGAATAAGGAATGGATCGATAAGATGGTTTAGAACTCCAAGTCCAAGAATGAAATATGAGTGTCAATAAGTCGATCAATCTTCACCTATTGTCCTCAAGTGCCTCCAAAATTTGGATCACATGTTCATCCTTTTACTTCTTCATAGTCCCTACCAAAATCTTCATAGAATCCTCCCTAGAATAGGTGTCCTAATGTGGCTTTTAATTGAAATGTTTTTTAACATCTTTTATTTAAGTATTTATTGATTTAATTTAATAATTGACCCTAAACTAATAAATAAGTGAACTTAGTTGTTTTTTTAAATTAAGAAATTTATCATTTGTTATGTTTAATATTGTATTTATTTCCTTTAATTAATCTTTACATAAAGTCTTCTTTTTTATTTTCTTTATTTTAAATTTCTTTTTGTCTTTTACAAGTTTAATTTTAATTTATTTTTAATTTAGTTTATTATATTTAAATTCAATAAATTCATATTTAATGAACCCATAATTTAACTTTTAATCTTTTATATTTGGTATTTTTAATATAATTTAACAATAATTGTTAATTTAAATATTTAATTTTGTCTCAAATTATTAATTTAAATATTTTTATTTAAATTTTTAATTCAATTTATAAATCAAATATCTAATTATTTAATTGCTTTTCATTTTAATCTTAGTTTTTATTAAAGTTTTAATCATAACTCTTATTATTATGTTACTGAATTTAATTAATTATTCCGTATTTTTAATTCAATTTTTATTTTTAACATCATATTACTAATTAATTTATCATGTTTTTAATTTTATACATATCAATGATTTTAATGTGTTAATAATAATTGTTAACATTTAATGCAGTGACCCATCGTTGAAAACCCAACGATGAATCCCACACCTACCACCAACATTCCCTATTTCTTGACCTACCATCACAATCACCCACCATCACAACTGTGCTCTCAACAAAAGATGAGGATTCCCAGCCTTATGGTCTCATCCTAAGGAAGATCTAGTCCCTGACCGATGGATTCGATGCATGAAAAATTTCTTTTATCAAAATAGATGGTAATTCAAAAGCCCATTGTTTGGCTCGTTTTGGGAAATTTTGGGGTGATCATTGTTGGGTGAACTCATTCCCTGATTGGCTTTGTAATCCTGGTTTCCTTGATCAGTAATTTATCTTTTCCTTAAAAAAAACCCACCATCACAACTACCCACCACTAGAAAAGTTCGAAACCCATCATAGCTGACTGCACCCACCGTTAGTGTACATTACTCGTTGTTGCTCTCAACCCACCACTAGACTCCCAACCCACCTCCAAGGACCCTCTATAGGAGTTCCACCAGAGTAGCACCCACTGTTTTCTATGTTCCGCTAGCCGCACAACCCACAACCAAGTTTCATAATCACATTCTACTCGCCTGTTTACCCACCACCAGTTGAGAACCACTATTGGGAACCCAATGATGTCTTCATCACCTATCGCCAGCCACATCACAGATTCGAGCTCACACTAATGTCGCAGCTTGCCTTGGAAACCACCGCTGATCCTAATGAATATCAACAGATCAAGAAAATTCATCGTTGTTGTGGCCAGATGAACTAGAACCGAATCAGTTATACTAAAAGATCTGAAAATCAAAACTGACCAAAACTGGTGAACTAGCTAATAAAATACGAAACATCGAGCTTGGATGACTGATTTCGGATGAACTCACCACCGATCGGAGTTTGATTTTTCTAAGGAAGACTGAACAACGCTTCTGGAAAAAGACAAACCTGTCTTCAATAAAAGTCGTGCCTAATTCAACCACATTGAGGCCACTACTATCACTAAGACTGAAGCTAGTCTGGAGATTTTATGGGCTTCTGAGATTGAAGATTTGAAGGATCTCGAACCACTATGGGTGTTTGAAGGGGAGTTGCCGCCAAGGAAGAAGGGATCTGAGCCCTCGAGCCCCATATCCTTGGGGAAGAACACAAAATCCCCCATAGCAGGGTGTATGTAAAGAAACATATTAATAAAAATAATAATAAATAATAATAATAATAATAATAAAAGAACTTAATCAAATAAAAAATAAAAAATATAATAGTATAATATAGATATATATATATATAAATCTAATAATAAAATCAATACATGGTCTTTTTAATAAATAAAACAATAATTAAAATTTGTTATAAATTTATTTAAGATTTATATTTATTTTTTAAATAATTATATTTAAAATTATAAATGTTATATTTTTATATTAATGATTTTTTTGACTAATAGTAATAATAATAATTTTTTTTTAATACTAATTTATATTTAATTAATTCTTATAATTATAAATGTTATATTTTTATAAATAATTTAGTTATTTATCTCTACTTTTAATGTGATGATTAGAGCTTGGAACCGACCCAGGTACATTCTAAATAGAGAACATGTGGATTTACCGTGGTCGTTAGAAGGGGTCTGCTTGAATCATCTACTAGTGACCAAATTTAAAAAGGAAGGTCATGTGTTCAGTGACTTCGAGGAATCCAAGTTGAGTCGGTGCAAGCTGTCAGGGATGATCTGGAACATAACAGAAGTTAAATTATCATAGGGGGGCATTCAAAGAGTGAAGATATTATATCGGACACATTCTCAAATTGGGAGACTTGCGGTGAAAGATATGGGGATAGAGAGAGGTAGAGAAGAACTTCTGGGAGACATGAGGAGGAGCAAAGAAACATAGATCTGATCATGGTAGAACTCTTCTCCATTCTATTTTCTTTTGATAATATATAATTTGAATGGTTAAATATTTATTTTTTCAATGAATCTTGAGTATTTTTCTTTTCTCAGGGGATTTTAATTTTGTTGGTTTATTACTTTTAACATATTCAAATTATTGTTTCTATGAAATCTGAATCGATCAGAAAGATTGATTATGAATTCATTAAGAATTTTTTTGTACCTTTTATTATTGATTTCAAAACTCCATGATCATTTGGTGAGAATGGTTATGGAATCATTTCTTCGAACCTTAATTTCAAAATCATTGGCATACTTCGATGAGATTTATTCCATCGACTTTTCTTAAAACTCCTTTGTAGTTTGGTTTTTATAGTTGTGGAGAACTTCTAGACACACTAATCTACATCGTTAATCTCCTGGAAAGGGAGTTTTATCAAATCATTTTATAAGGTCATGAATTCAATTAAAATTCTGTGATGAAGATATATTTTTCAAACTTGTAGTGTTAGATATCCCTGAGAATCTGTATATAATCATATTCCTCGATCTCTACCTTCACTTCTTATTCATCATTTCTCCATTATCTTCTAGTTCTATTAAAATATCATCATCTCATCAATATTGTATTCTATTTTTAAAGTAAAAAAGTTAAACTAGAAAAAAATAAACCATTGTTTACAGTGGTTTGTTTTGAACATTTGGTACACAAACTTCCATTGGGTTTAATACCCTACTACCACTATATTAGTTCTAATATAGTTTATAAATAATGAAACTTTTAAGTGTATTAATGACATGTGTATCAAGTTTTTAGAACCTTTTCTAGGGGAAATATGGATTGAAAATATTGATGTTTTTATAGGATTGGAACTTCATACCTTCCACAATCCAATGGACAAATATAAATCTTAAACAGGGAGCTCAAAAAAAATTGGAGAAAAATATCTCAATCTTTAGGAAAGACTGATCTTTGAAAGTATATGAGGAATTTTGGGCCAATTTAACTAATTTTAAAAACCCAAATCGGCATGTCTCCTTACAGTATGTTATTTGGGGAATGTTGTCATTTACCTATGGAGTTGCAGCAAGAGACTTAATTGGAAGTAAAGGAATTATACTTTGATTTTAAGGCTTATAGAGATATAAGGCTACATATGTTGAGTGAATTAAATGAGATTAGGAGACTCTTAGGATAATTATAGGACTTACAAAGAGAGTTACAGGATTTTTCGTGATTCTGTCATTAAAAAAATAGAATTCAATCTTGGATAGAAGGTCCTTATAGTTAATTCCAGACTTAATCTCTTTCATGTAAAGCTGAAATCTATGTGGCCTGGACCCTTCACTATTATTTGAGTGTTAGTAATGGGGTTTTAGAATTTTTGGGAGAGGAAAACAAGCCAATGATGGTTAATGTTTAAAGAGTCAAACTTTATTTTGAATGGAATCCAAAGGGCTTGGATTCCATCTCTGTGCTTGAAACCCAATTCTCATTGTATTCTAACTAAAGTCTTAAAATTTAGTGCTTCATGAGATTCAAACCATGATATTTATTTGTTTTTTCTTTTTTATTGTTTTCTTAAGAATAAATTAATGGTGATACTTTTCCTTTTTATTCTCTATTTTTGCTGGTTACATGTTCTTGGTCTTCCTAGTATTTGTTCTTTGAGAAGGATGCTTCTAAGGTGTTAACAAAGGAGAAGAGTTCCCATTATTTATGAACTCATAAAGAGATTATTTTTGGAGTCTCACTGGATAAAATTTAACCAGGGGAGTGCTTTATTTTTATCTTTGCATTTTTCTCTACTTATTATTTTAGATGTTGATGCTTGATGATGCAGAAAACTGTATTGTGTGCTAATTTTTTGCTGGAAACTATGATTCATTACTTTTAAATTCATTGATTTTATGAAATTAATTGTGGTGGAATTAAACATCTTATTGTTTTTATTTTTGTAAATATTCTTTTCTTTTTTGGATGTTATAATTCTGTTTTTTATGCTGTTGAAAATCTAATTGAAACACATTTTCAAACTTGGTTACACCCACTTCAATGTGCACTCAATTGTTTCACATGATACTAATTGAAATTAATTGAAAAATAATTATCAATGAATTTAATGATAATGCAAGTAAATATTTTTTAAAATATTTATAGTGGAAAAAATATTGTTTGAACTTCACTGTGACCATTGATCATTTCATTAAACAGATGAATTGAAAACCTTTTTTGAACTTTGAATGCCAATTTTCTTCTCCGCTTCTAAATTCATCTTTGAGTAAACAATTGGGTTTAAGGTGTTGGGGAGAGGTTCTTCTTAAACTAACATAATTTTTTATTTAAATTAATCCCATCAAATTAAAAAAAAATTCAAAATTTTGAGATTTTCAAGCTTTTATTTTCACTTATAGTGGGTGATTTTTTTTCTTAATTTTAGCAGTTTTTAATCCACTTTGAAAATGATACATCTTAATCGCCCCATGAGTTTAATTGAGTAAATAATTTCCTGCCCTAATGAAATCATATGTTCATGGTTTGTTTTTTGAGACAATGTTATAAAAATATTATTGAATTGAAACCTTTTTAATTGAATCAAACTTACAAGACATGAATTTACATGTGCTATGAAATAAAAATCCTTATCTGGTTTGGGATTCTTTCTTTCATTGTTTCATTATTTTATATTTAATATAAAACTATTGGATGAGTTAATTATTCCTCTATGTATTTATTAAACCAACTCATCTATTCAATTGTTTCAAAATTATTTTTTGGTTAATTATGTGTGTCTACTCAACCAGAGGTAAATAGAAGTTTGTAAGTCAAAGTTAAATGCAAGTTTATATTTTTTTTAATTCAATTAAATATTTTTCTCAAAATCAGTAATTTTAGTAAAACAATAATTAATCTTGCACCAATTATATTTTATTTTAAGAGGGAATTCACACTTTCTAATCAAAATGATTCATGGGGTAAAATATTTATACACTAATCAATTCTTTATGGCATTAGAATTTTTCAATTTTGAGATTAATTTTTCCTCAAATAATTTGATTATCAATTGCTTGAGGAAAATCAATGATTAAGTATGGGAGAATTTGATATGGGTTTAAATTGATATGTTTTTCACATCTTTTATTTATGTTTTTATTGATTAAATTAAATAATTTTGTTTAATTGTCAAATAATTGAACTTAAGTAGTTTTGTTTTTAAAATTAATAAATTTATCATTTTTTATGTTTAATATTTCATTTCTTTAATTAATCTATAATTAAAGTCTTATTTTTTATTTTCTTTATTTCAATTTGCTTTTGTCATTTAAAATTTTAATTTTAATTGGTTTTTGATTTGGTTTTTTATATTGTAATTTTATTAATTCATATTTAATGAAACCTTTATTTAATTTTTAGTCTTTTATATTATGACGTTTTAATATAATTTAACTTTAATTTTCAATTTAATATTTAATGTGGTCTAAAATAATTAATTTTAATCTTTTAATTTTAATTTTTTTAATTCAATTTATAAATATAATTTCAAATTATTAAATTACTCATAATTTTAATCTTAGTTTTTATTAAAGTTTGAATCTTAACTGTTATTGTTCTATTACTGAATTAAATTAGTTATTCCTTTGTTTTAAACTATTTATTAATTCAATTTTTAATCTAAACATCATTTTAATAATTAAATTATCTTTTTTTTAATTATATATATATATATATATATGATTTTAATGTGTTGATAATAATTGCTAACATTTTATGCAGTGACCCACCATTAGAAATATAACGATGACTTCCGCACCTACCACCAGCATCCCCTTTTTCCTAACCCATCGTGGCAATTACCAACTACCAGAAATGCGAGGAACCCACCATTTCTGACTGTACCCACTGTTGGAAAACTTCACCCTCTTTTTCTTTTTTCCCACCGTTGGACTCCTGAGCCACCTCCAAAGACCTTCCACTAGAGTTCCACCAGAGTAGCAGCCACCATTAGTCACCTTCCGTCAGCTACATAACTCACTGCCAGGTTTCAAAATCTTCTTATGCTCCCCCGTTTACCCACCGCTAGTCGAGACCCACTGTTGGGAAGACAATGACGACTTCATTACCCATCGTCAGCTATGCCACAGATTTGAGCTACCACTGAAGACGAAGCTTGCTCGAGAAACCACTGCTAATCCTGATGAGTATCAATATATCAAGTGAAATCACTATTGTTGTGGCTAGATAAACCAGAACTGAATTATATCTACAATCAGATCTAAAAATCATAACCCACCAAAACTGGTGAACCAGTCTGATTGAAGCCGAAACATCAATCCTGGATAACTGATTTTTTATGGGCTTTCCACCAACTAGAGTTTGATCTTGTCAAGGAAGACTCCACCGTGCTTCTGAAAAAATACGAGTCCGCCTTAAACAAAATCCATGCCTGATTCAACTGTATTGAGGTCTCTCTGATCACTAAGATTGAAGCCCATTTGAGGCTTTGTTGGGATTCTAAGATTGAAGATTTGAAGGATCCCGCACTGCCATGGATGCTTGAAGGGGAGCTTCCATCAAGGAAGAAGGGAGTCGAGCCCTTGAGCCCCATCTCCCTAAGGAAGTATATGAAATCCCATGTGGGAGGGGATAATTAAAAAATAAATAAATAAAAATAAAATAATAAATAAAAGAAAATTAATAATAATAAACAAAATTAGTCAAATATAAATTAAATAACATAACAATATAATATATATTTAAATCTAATTATAAAATCAATACTTATTATTTTTAATAAATAAAAAATAATAAAAGGATGTTATAAATTTATTTAAGATTTATATTTATTTATTAAATAATTATTTTTATAATTATAAATGTTATATTTTTATATTAATAATTTTTTTAACTAACAGTAATAGAAATAAATATTTTTCAATACTAATTTTATATTTAATTAAATCTTATAATTATAAATGTTATATTTTTATAAATAATTTATTTATTTCTCTCTATTTTTAATGTGCATATCAGATCTTAGAACCGACCCAGGTACATTCTAAACAGAGCACATGTGTATTTACCATTGTCATTAGAAGGGTGTTGCTCGAATCATCTACCAGCGACCAAATTCAAAAAGGAAGGTCATGTCTTTAGTGACTTCCAGGAGTCCGAACAGAGTCAGCTGCACCATCGGTGACGAGCCAGAACATAACGGAGGTTAAATTCTCAGAGGGGAACATTTTAATAGTTGAGATATTACATTAGAGACATTCTATAATTGGGAGACTAAGGGATAATGATACGGGGATGGATAGAAGCAGAACAGAACTTTCGGGAGACCCCAATAGGAGCAAAACAGCATGGATCTGATCAAGGGAGAACTATTCTCCCTTCTATTTTATTTCGATAATCTATAATTTTAATTGTTAAATATTTTTTTTTCTGTAATTAATCATGAGTAATTTTCTTTACTCAGGGGGTTTTAATTCTATTGGTATATTACTTTAAACTTCTTCACATCATTTCTTTTATGAAATCAGAATTGATCAGTGAGATTGATTCTGAATTCATTTAAAATTATTTTTCACCTTTTGTTCATGATTTAAAAACTGCATGATCATTTGGTGAAAATGGTTATGGATTCATTCCTTCGAACCTTAATTTCAAAATCAATGGAGTACTTCAGCAAGAATTATTCTTGTGATTTTTCTTCAAACCCCTTATAGTTTGGTGTTTCAAGTAGTCATAAACTTATAAAAACACTAATATATGTGATTAATCAATAGATGAGGGAGTTTAATATAAAAATTTCTCTAGGTTGTGAATTAAATTAAAATTATATGATGAAGATATCTTTTCAAACCAGTAGTGTTATATTTCCCTAAGCATTTTTCTAGAATCATATTCCTTAACTGTTTCCATTATTGGTTTTTCATCATTTCTCCATTATCATCAAGTTCTATTAAAAAAAATTGTCTCTTCATCATTGTTTTTCACTTTAAAAGAAAAAAAGTTAAAAAATAAAAAAATATCAACAACTATTTATAGTTGTTTTTTGAAAAATTGGTACAAAACATTCTGTTGGGTTTGATGACCTACCACCACTATCTTAGTTCTAATACGGTTATTTAGTAATTAAACTTTGAAATGTATTAATGACGTGCATGTCATGTTTTTGGTTCCATTACCAGTAGAAATATGGACGTAAAATAGGGATGTTCCCATTGGACTGAAAATGATTACCATCAACAATCCATTGGATAGGTAGAAAACTCAAACATTTATCGGAAGCAAATTTTGGAGAAAAATGATTGGTGTGTCTCCTTACCGGATTTTATTTAGGAAATGCTATTATTTACCTATGGAGTTACAACACGATTATTATTGGGATGTAAAGGCTTTAAACTTTAATTTTAAGGATGTTGGATAGAGAAGGCTGCTTGAGTTGAGTGAGTTAGACGAGATTAGGAGAGAATCTTATGACAATGATAGGATTTACAAAGAGAGGTTAATTTTTTTTCATGATTCTGTCATTCAAAATATAGAATTCAAACATGGAAGGAAGGTCCTTCTATTTAATTACATACTTAAGCTCTTTCCTGGAAAGATGAAATCTAAGTGGTATGTACCCTTCACTATTGTTAGAATGTTAAAGAATGGGGCTATTGAAATTGTTGGATATGAAAATAAGCTGATGTTGGTTAATGGTCAAAAAGTAAAAATTTATTTTAAAGGGCATCCAAAGGGCATTGCTTCCTTCTCCATGCTTGAAAACTGATTCTCACTATAGTCTAACAGAAGACTTAAAAATTCAGTGCTTCATGGGAGTCAACCCGTGGTCTTTTTTTGTTTTCACATTTGTTCTTATTTTGTTAAGAATAAATTCCTACTGCTACTTTGTCTTTGTCTTCTCTTTTTTATGTTGGTTATATGTTCTTGGTCTTCCTGGTATTTGTTCTTCTAGAAGGATACTCCTGAGGTGTTAATTGAGGAGCAGAGCACCCATTATTTCTCAAATCACAAGGAGCTGCTTGCTAGAGCCTCACTGAATAAATTTTAATCTGGGGGTTATTTATTTTTCCCATCTTCCTTTTTTCTCTACATATTCTTTTAGTTACTGATCCTTGGTGCGGCTAAAAACCGCATTGCATGTTGATTTGTTATTGGAAACTATGAATCATTGATTTTAAATTCAATTAATATATGAAATTAAGTGTGGGGAAATTAAACCTCTTAATTTTCGGGTTTTTGTGAACATTATTTTATTTGGTGGGTGTTAGCATTTTATTTTCTATTCTATTGAAAATCTAATTGAAACACATTTTCAAACTTTCTTACTCCCACTTAATTGTGCACTCAATTGTTTCACAAACTACTGTTTGAACTTAATTGAAAAATATTTATCACCAACTTTAATGATAATGCATGTGAATATCTTGTTAAATATTTATAGTGGAAAACTGGTTGTTTGAACTTCATTGTGAGCCTTTAATATTTCATTAAACTACTGAATTGAAATCATGTCATGAACTTTAAAAAAATATTTCTTTTCTCCATCACTAAATTCAACATTGAAAAAAAGTTGGGTTTTAAGATTGGGGGAAAGGGTCTCCTTAAACCGATCTAATCGGTGATTTAAAGTAATCCCATCAAATTCCTTTTTTTTTGTTTCAAAATTGTGTTTTTTCAAGATTTTATTAACACTTTTAGTGGGTCAAAGTTTTTCCTAAAATCAAAATCTATGAAGCCACTTTTAAAAGGTTACATCTTAATCACCCCATGAGTTTAATTGAGTAAATAATTTCATGTACTCTTAAAATAATATGCTCATGGTCAGATTTTTGAGGCCATGATATACAACTATCATTGAATTGAATCTTTTTGAACCGAATCAAACATACAAGATATGCATTTACATAGCTATGAAATGGAAATCCTAATCCGAGTTGGGATTCTTTCCTTTATTCCTTCATTCGTTTATCTTTAATCTAAAAATATTGGATGTGTTAATTATTTATTTATTTATTTTTTAAACCAACTCATCAATTAATTTGTGTCTAAATTATTTAACTATTAATTATGTGTGTCTGCTCACCCAAAGATAGAGAAGTTTGGAAGTCTCAATTAAATGTAATTTTATGTTTGTTTAATTCAATTCAATATTTATCCAAAGATATAATTTTCGTATAAGAGTAATTAATTTTGCACCAAATCTATTTTCTTTTAAGAGGGAATTTATGATTTCAGCTCAAAAGGATTCACGGGTTACATTAATTAATTCTTTTTGTCATTAGGATTTTTCAATTTTTAGATTCATTTTTCCTCACTAATTTTGATTATTAATTGCTTAAGGAAAATCAATGATTCATGGAGAAATTTGATGTGGCTTTTAATCGATAGGTTTTCCCCCATCTTTTATTTATGTTTTTATCGATTTAACTAAATAATTGACACTTAATTGTTAAATAATAGAACTTAAGTTGTTTTGTTTTTAAAATTATCAAAATTATCATTTTTTATATTTAATATTGTATTTCTTTCCCTTAATTAATCTCTAAATAAAGACTGCTTTTTTATTTTCTTTATTTTTTATTTTTTTTGTCTTTTAGATTTTTTATTTTAATTGATATTTAATTTAGTTTGTTTTTTTTAAATCTATTCATTCATATTTAAGGAAACCTTAATTTAATTTTAAATATTTTATATTTATTATTTTAAATATAATTTAACTATAATTTTCTATTTTAATATTTAATGTGGTCTCAAATAATTAATTGAAATCTTTTAATTTTAATGTTTTAATTAAATTTATAAATCTAATGTCAAATTACATAATTCCTTTGCATTTTAATCTTCATTTTTATTAAAGTTTTAATCTTAACTGATATTGTTCAGTTACTAAATTTAATTCATTATTCCTTAGTTTTAAACTTTTAATTAATTCAATTTTAAATTTGAACATCATTTTAATAATTAATTAGGTTGCTTTTAATTTTATATATATCTATGGTTTTAATGTGTTAATAATAATTGTTAACATTTTATACAGTGACCCATAATTGGAAACCCAATGCACCAAGCAGCCGCATCCCCTGTTTTCTGACCCACCACCAGAAAAGTTAGGCATTGACCGTTGCCGATTGCAGCCACCATCGTTTCTCTCTAACAACCGTTGGACTCCCGACCCATCGCCAGGGACCTGCCATTAGAGTTCCACGAGAGTAGCAGCCACTATTAGCTGCCTTCCGCTAGCCGCACAACCCACTGGTAGGTTTCACAATCACCTTCCACTCCCCTGTTTACCCACTGCTAGTCAAGAAACCCAACAATGTCTTTATTACCCACCACCAACCCTGCCAAAGATTCGAGCTTCTACTGAAGCCGAGGCTTTCCCGGGAAACCACCGCCGATCCTGATGAATATCAACAAATCAAGAGAACTCACCACCGTTGTGGCTAGAAGAACTAGAACTGGATTAGATCTACAGTTAGATCTAAAAATCAAAACCCACTAAAGTCGGTGAACCAGCCTGATCGAAGCTGAAACACCGATCTTGGATGAATGATTTTTGATGGGCTCACCACTGATTGGAGTTTGAGCTTTCCGAGGAAGACTCCACCATGCTTCTGAAAAAATATGAGCCCGACTTCAACAACACCTGTGCTTGATTCAACCGCATCGAGGATACTCTGACCACTAAGACTGAAGCTATTCTGAGGATCTACTAGGCTGTTTTTATTTTCGATTTGAAGAATCTTTCACCTCCATGGATGCTTGAAGGGGAGCTGCAGCCAAGGAAAATTGGAGTCGAGCCCTTGAGCCCCATCTCCTTGGAAAAGAAGCGATAGCGGATAACCAAAGGAAAATAATCTAATAGTGATCAAATTCAAAAAGGAAGGTCATGTGTTTGGGGACTTAGAGGAGTCCAAGTTGAGTTGGCATGTTTCATCGGTGATGAGATGGAACATAAAAGAGGTTAAATTCTCAGAGGGGGCACATACGAAGAGTAGAGATATTACATCAGACAAAATATGGAATTAGGAGACTCATGGAGAAAGATACGAGGATAGAGAGAGGTAGATTAGAGCTTTTGAGAGGCACCCAAAGGGGAAAAGCAACATGGATCCAATCAAGGGAGAACACTTATCACTTCTATTTTCTTTTGATAAACTATAATTCAAATTTTTAAATCTTGATTTTTTCAATGAATCTTGAGTAATTTTCTTTGCTCAGGGGTTTTTAATTATGATGTTTTATTACATTTAAGTTTTTCACATCATTTCTTCTATGAAATCATAATTGATCAGAGATATTGATTCTGAATTCATTTAAAATTGTTTTTCACCTTTTTTTCTTGATTTTAAGACTCCATGATCATTTGGTTAGAATGGTTATAGATGAATTTCTTCGAACCTTAATTTTAAAATCGTTTGAATACTTTAGATAGATTTATCCCAGTGACTCTTCTTCAAAGTCCCTTGATGTTTGGTTTTTCTAGTTATGGCTAACTTCTAGAATCACTAATCTGTGTGATTAATCACTTGGTGAGGGAGTTTGATCCAATTATTTTTCAAGGTTATTAATTCAATTAAAATGTTGTGATCTAAATATCTTTTTGAACAATTAGTGTTATATTTCCCTGGTCATTTATCTATAATCATATTCCTCGATCTCTACCTTCACTGCGTGTTCATCATTTCTCCTTTATCATCTAGTTCTATAAAAAAATAATTGTCTCATCATCATGGTTTTCCCTTTTAAAAGTAAAAAATATAAAAAATATTTTTTTCAAACACTGTTTATAGTGGTTCGTTTTTGAAAATTTGGTACACATCCTTCCCTTTGGTTCGATAACCTATTACCACTATATTAGTACTAATAGTGTTTATAAATAATTAAACTTTAAAATGTATTAATGATGTGCATGTAAAGTTTTTGGTGCCATTACAAGGCAAAAACTAGATATTCCCATAGGATTGAAACTGACTACCATCAACAATCCAATTGACGGGTAGAAATATCAAACAAGGAGCTGAAATAGATTAGGAGAAAAATGTTTTAAACTCTAGAAAAGTCTAGTCTTTGAAATTAGATGAGGCATTGTGGGCCTATGGAACTGTTATTAAAACCCCAATTAGTATGTCTCCTTATAGGCTATTATTTTGGAAATTATTTAATTTATCAATAAAGTTGCATCCCAATTCTAATTGGGTAGTAAATGCTTTAAACTTTGATGTTAAGACTACTGGAGATAGAAGGATTCTTGAGTTGAGTGAGTTAGATGAGATTAAAATAGAGTCTTATGAAATGTCTAGGATTTAAAAAAAGAGGACCAAAATTTTTCTTGATTAATTCATTCAAAATAGATAATTCAATCCCAGACAGAAGGTCATTCTATTTAATTCTAGAATTAAACTCCTTCCTAAAAAGCAAAAATTTAAGTGGTCTAGACACTTAATATTTCTATAGTGTTATAGAATGGGGCTATTGAAATTATTAGAGAGAAAACAAAATCTAATTCAAGTTAATGGTCAAAGAGTCAAACATTATTTTGAAGGTAAGCCAAAGGGCTTGACAACCATATCTATGCTTGAAAAATGATTCTCACTGGAGTCAAAATGAATACTTGAAATTCAATGCTTCATGGGATTCAACCCATGGTGTTTATTTGTTTTTAATTTTGTTCTTTGTTTTATTAAGAATAAAGTCTCGCTGATGCTTTATCATTTTCTTGTTTTTTTATGCTGGTTACATATTCTTGGTATTCCTGGTCATTGTTCTTTGAGAAGGATGTTATTTTAGTTGCTAATGCTTGATACTTCTGAAAGCTATATTGCATGTTTATTTGTTTCTAGAAACTATGATTCATTGCTTTTAAATTCACTCACTGTATGAAATTAATTGTGGGTGAATTAAACCTCTCAGTGTTTGTGTTTTTGTGAAAATGATTTTCGTTATTGGGTGCTAGAATTGTATTTTTTATATTATTGTAAATCAAATATGAACATTTTTTAAACATTCTTACACCCACATCACCGTGCACTCAATTGTTTCACATGTTACTGCTTAAAATTAATTGAAAAATACTTATCAATAACTTGAATGAAAATACATGTGAATATTTTTTTAAATATTTATAGTGGTAAGAATCTTGTGTGAACTTTACTACGACCCTTGAATATTTCATTAAACTACTGAATTGTAAACCCGATCTGAACTTTAAAAATCAATTTTCTTTCTCCACCTATGAATTCAACTTTGAGGAAAAATTTGTGCTTTAAGTGTGGGGGATAGGTTCTTCTTAAACTTAGCTAATCTACATTTTAAATTAAGCCCATCAAATTCATTTATTTTTTCTCCTTAAAAATTTTGTGTTTTTTTATCTTTTAATTTCACTTTTTGTGGTTCAAATTTTTTCTTAATTTGGAATGATGTGAAACCACTTTGAAAATGTTATATATTAATCACCCCATGATTTTAATTGAGTAAATAATTTCCTACCCTCTAGAAATCATATGTTCATTGTCATATTTTAGAGGCAATGTTATACAATTATCATTGAATTGAAACTTTTTTAATTGAATCAAACATACAAGACATGCATTTACATGAGCTATGAAATGAAAATACTAATCCAGGTTGGGATTCATTCCATCATTCTTTTATTCTTTTATCCTTAAGCTAAAATTGTTGGATGATTTAATTATTCCTCCTTGTATTTATTAAACCAACTCATCCCTTCAGTTGTCTCTAAATTATTTGACTGTTAATTATGTGTGTCTTCTCACCCAGAGGTAAAGAGAAGTTTGTAAGTCTCAATCAAATGAAATTTTATGTTTATTTAATTCAATTCAACATTTTCCAAAAGAAATAATTTTAGTGTAACAATAATTAATCTCGCACCAATTCAGTGTTCTTTTAAGAGGAAATTTACACTTTCTGTTTAAAATGATTCATGGAGGAAAATATTTTTGCTTTAATCAATTCTTTATGGAATTAAAGTTTTTCAATTTTGATATTCATTCTTCCTCACTAAATTTGATTATAAATTACTTGAGGACAGTCAATGATTATGTATGGGCTAATTTGGTGCGGCTTTTAATTGATATGTTTTTTTACATATTTTATTTAATTTTTTATTGATTTAATTAAATAACTGACCCTTAATTGTTAAATAATTGAACTTAAGTTGTTTTTTTAATTAATAAATTTATCATTTTTTATGTTTAATATTTTATTTAATTCCTTTAATTAATCTCTACTTAAAGTCCACTTTTATTTTCTTTTTTTAATTTATTTTTGTCTTTTAGAATTTTAAATTTAATTTGTTTTTAATTTAGAATGTTATTTTGTAATTCTATTAATTAATATTTAATGAAACCTTAATTTAACAGTTAATCTTTTCTAATTTTTCTTTTTAATTTAATTTAACATTAATTTTCACTTTTAATATTTAGTGTGGTCTCAAATAATTCATTTATATATTTTAATTTTAATTTTAATTTTTTAATTCAATTTATAAATCTAATATGAAAATATTTAATTTCTCTACATTTTAATCTTAGTTTTATTAAAGTTTGAATCTTAACTGTTACTGTTCTATTACTAAATTTAATTAATTATTCTTTAGTTTTAAACTTTTTATTAAGTCAATTTTTAATGTGGACATAATTTTAATAATTAATTTAGCTCGATTTTAATTATATTTTCATTTATGATTTTTATGTGTTGATCATAATTGTTGACATTTCACCATTGGAAACCCAATAGAGACACCTGCAGCTCTCGCCAGCATAAAATGTTTCCTAACGTACTGTCGCAACTACCCACCATCACAATTACCCACCGCTAGAAAATTCTGGCACCCACCATTAGCAAACCTCAACCATCGTTGCTCTCTAACCACCGCTGGAATCTCGACCCACCGAGAAGAACCTGCTACCGATGACCAAATTCAAAAATGAATTCCACATGTTCAGTGACTTTTAGGAGTCCTAGTTGAGTAAGCGTGCACTATCAATGATGACCTGGAACATAACATAGGTTAAATTTTGAAAGGGGGAATGCTCAAAGATTGGAGATATTACATTCGACACATTCTGGAATTGGGAGAGTTGTGGATCAAGATACAGGGACAAAGAGGGCTAGTGCAGAACTTCCGGGAGACACTAGGAGGAGCAAAGCAGCATGGATCTGATCAAGGGAGAACTCTTCTCTATTCTATTTTCTTTCGATAATATGTAATTTGAATTATTTTTATTTTTATTTTAAATGAATCTTGAGTAATTTTCTTTTCCTGGGGGGTATTAATTTTGTTGGTTTGTTGCTTTTAATTTCTTCACATCATTTATTTAATGAAATCAGGATCAATCAGCGAGATTGACTCTGAATTCATTTAAAATTGTTTTTCACCTTTTGTTCTTTGTTTCAAAATTACATGATCATTTCCTGAGTATGGTTATGGATTCATTTCTTCGATCCTTAATTTCAAAATCATTGGAATACTTTGGTGAGATTTATTCCTACATCTTTTAATCAAACTCCCTTGTAGAGTTGTGGCGAACTTCTAGAATCACTAATATACATGATGAATCTCCTAGCGAGGGAGTTTAATCCAATCATTTTTTAGGTTGTGAATGAAATTAAAATTACATGATGCAGATATAGTTTCAAATTGATAATGTTATATTTCCCTCAACATTTTTCTAGAATCGTATTCCTCAATTTCTGCCTTCACTGCTTGTTCATCATTTCTTCATTATCATCTAGTTATATTAAAAAATTCATTGTATCGTTACCATTTTTTCCATTTTAAAAGTAAAAAATTATTTTTTTCAACCATTGTTTACAGTGTTTTATTTTTAAAATTTGGCACACAACATTCCATTGGGTTCAATATCCTACTACCACTATATTAGACATAATAGGGTTTATAAATAATCAATATTTGTCATGTATTAATGACATGCATGTCATGTCTAGTTATCTCAATGTTTTATCACTCATTAAAAAGTAATACTCGTCATTTATTTATAATAATCACCCCCACAATGGTATAGGGTTTTCCATTGTGGCATAGATAGGCTTATCAAAAGCAGATCCAAAATCTGTAACAATATATCCTCTGTACATGGATATTTTTCTCAAGATATTTTACCTTTAAAGACATATATTCTTTTGATGAACCATGACATGGTGAAAGAACATTTCCATATATCCTTCATATTGTAACACAAAATAATCACCAAAATTCATATTTCACCCACATATCCATGAGATCTATGTTTAACTTTTCCATTGATATCACATATCAATTATGACAATTTTATTGCTTCGGTCATGATATATTTATCTTCAGTATCATCCTAAACACCTACCTTATGTGGAAATTTCTCGTCAAAGTTTAGTATATATGAATTTTTCATATCATATGAGGGGATGTGAAACACCCATTTTTGAACTTTTTCCCCTTGGTCAATTCTAGTATCTTACATTGAATCTTCAAAAAAGAATCCTAGGAATTTGAAGTTCTTTTCCATGGATGTTTTCACCACCAGCTACGATATAAGAGCAATTTGAAACAACCATCTTATGCCTACCCATATTCTATATCTTGATCAACATGATACCACCATCAATAAAAATACCATTTTACTTCGAATTATTCACAATACATTTTAGCTCTTACATCATGATCATTTTAAGTGGATCACCATGAAATAATATAGATTCCTCAAAATTTATTCATTCCTTTGTAATCAACTCAGATCAAATAATCCTATCATCTATCTATGAGCATGTTTTCAATAACTATAAAAAAAACTCCTTTAAAACTCCTGAATAAATTATCTCAAGAAAAAATTCATAGTATACCTCTAATCTGAAGGTCATCTAAACACTACATAGAATTATGTTTTTGAAAGTTATCTAATCTATTTATGTAAATACCAACACCATATTGACCATGTTTCAATTGAGATCAAACCATAAGTCCCTATTGGTTACTTAAATTTCTGAGGTTTTTCAATCTTCATTATCAATAACATGTGAAACAATGCATGATATCTTCTCCAATATTTAAATTTAATCTCCTCACATCTCACTTACAAGTAAAAAATTTATTCTCTACTCCCACTTAATCATTACCTATAAAAAGAATTATATTATCTCCCCCTTTTTAAGAAGAGATCCCTTTTTTATTCTCCCTCTCTATAAATAAATACAAAGAATGAAAAATTAGAATAAATATAAAGCTTATATTGATTTTGGGAGGTAATGAACTCTCAATAACACTCTAAAGTATTAGAATGAATCCTTTATTAAGTTATTTATAAAGATATACATAACTTATTCCTTCATTGAAATATAATCTGATGAAATCTCTCCACATTCAACATTATCATTGATAAATTGGTACTTTATATCAATATGATTTTACCTTAAATGTTATACCAAATTCTTTGAAAAGTTGATTTTACTTTGATTATCACACACATTTATCAATGGGTATGAGACATTAACCCTTGTCTCTTCAATTTGTTACTTCATCCACATTAGTTTTGTTATATATTGTGATGATGATACAACAAATTAAGCTTCTGTTGGGATAAATGTGAAAAAAATTACTTCTTAGAGTGAAAAGAAACATATATTTCTCCAATAAATAATTCACCTCCAGAAGTAGACTTTTAATCACTAACATTTCATTCCAAATGAACATCTGTTGACACAAAAATATAGAGAGGAGAAGAAGACACAAACCCAATGGCTGCCTCGCGAAGCCCCTTCGCGGAGTCCCCTTTGACGTTCACGACCCACCACGGATCAAGGAGGCGGGATGCTCTGCGAACGCATTTGACGTTCACAACCACCACGGATCAAAGAGGCGGGACGCTCTGAGAACACATTTGACACTCATGAAGCACCATCGAACAAGGAGGCGGGATGCTCCGCGAATGCATTTGACGTTCGCGACCGCTGTGGAGCAAGGAGGTGGGATGCTCCCCGAATGCATTTGACATTCACGACCACTACAGAGCAAGGAGGAGAGACACTCCGCGAACACATTTGACATTCACGACGCGCCTCGGATCAAGGACGCGGGACGCTCCATGAACACATTTGATGTTTGTGACGTGCCTCGGAGTAAGGAGGCGGGATGCTCTGTGAACGCATTTGACGTTCACGACCCACCGCGGAGCAACGAAAAATCTGGTTTCACACCGAGAGAGCGCTGCTTCACGATGCCTCTCCCCTATAAATACCGGACTCCCCCCAAGTCCAAGGGGTGGACAATCCGACCTTTCAACTTCCTAGCTCCTGAATTGCGAAGTACCCTTCTGCTCTGCGAACCATGACCTGTGCGAGGTACTTCTGCTCCGCGAAGTGCCTCCCCTTTGCCTTGTTTTGATCCCCTCTTTCGAGAGGGATACCTTTCATGGAGCCTAAGGGCCTCTGTAACAGCCCGAGATTTTATGAAAAATATTCTTTTTAATATTATTAATGTCTTGTGTTGTACGCTACACCAAAAGGAGCTTGCACAACACGCATCCTTGACTTTCCTTTCATTACACGCAATCACGACCTTCCTTGATAGCGTGTGTAGTACGCAATACCGAGTTTTACTAAACAACGATATGCTATTAAAATATTATTAAAACTAACCGTTATGAATAGTAATAACCACTTTTTGAAATTTTGTAAATTCTATTTTTCAAAATGGACTTCATTTTTGGATTCGGAATATCGAAATTAGCTTAGGGTGAAATTTTGGTACTTTTTGGATAACTTTCATATTCTGATGAATAGTGAAAATTACTAAATTTTAATTAAAAACAACTTTTTCAATCGAAATAATTAATAGTGATAAATTATTAATTTTAGTGGTTTTAAAGTATATTTAGAATATATTTTTACAATTTAATACAATAATGGTCATTGGATGTAATTTCACATTTAAACCACTTATAAACAAGTTTCAATCTTTTGATATTTATTATCTCTTAAAAACACGCTATTTGTTTTAACAGCGGGATTTAATTATAAAATTAATTAATGCAACTTATATGTTATGAATTTGGTAAAATATACTTCATTTTTAAATTCGGAATATGAAATATAGCTTAGGATGAAATTTTGGCATTGTTCTGAAAAACATCAATTTTTGATGAATAGTGAAACTACTAAGTGGTAGTTAAAAAACTGAATTTTTCATAAAACTTAATTTTACCGATTCTGTGAATGGAATTTTGAAAATCCGAGAGACACGATTAATATCGAGGACTAAAATGTGGTTCAATGAGATGAAAATAATTTTTGGTGAATAGTAACTTTTTACTTTTTTTTTACCGCGGTTAATAGTAAATAGGGTAACTAAGGGTAAATATGATATTACTATTACCCTAACACATGTCCTAATTCTATTGGATAAGTGTAATTCGACCAAAAACAACCTTATGAATATAATATGACCATTTATGCCCACTTGGATTAGATTCGGACATTTATTATTAATTTATTTAAAGAAGGGTTAAAAGAGTTAAAATCAAAGTTTATTTACTAAAACATTTTTAATATGGGGTTATACATAAGATAAATTCAACTATAAATATTCATTAGAAAGATAAAACGATTTCCTACATAATGGTATTTTATTTGTAATTTTTAGACATTAAATAATTTAATTTATTTATGACACAATGATGATGCAGTAATTATCTTATTAATGAAATATTGACATAATTGATGTTATAAACACCAAAATAAATTTAATTTGAGACTTTTTATAAATTCAACTAATTTTATAGGTTACTATGATATATTAGTGTTTATTTAATCAACTTGGTTCGAACATATAATTCTGTTATGGCTTTCACAAAAATCATATATCAAATAGTGTCAAAATTGACAAAAAATAGTTTTTAAATCAAATATTATATTATTAATTGTTATTTTATTCCTAAAAATATAAGGTTCGGCCAAATGACTTAGATAAGGATATATATATTAATAATAAACAATTTGGGGTTCGTTTGGCATGTTATAGTAAGTGTATTAACCATATAGTGTAAGAAAACAAAAAGACACGGTAAAAGTTAAATTATTTAACTTAGAGTTAAATCTAATTGATAAGGTTAAAATAATAACCTAAACTTGTCTAAATCCTATTGGTTGATAGTATTGCGACCCATCCCCACTTTAGCTTCGAAATAAGACCCTTTGGAACCATTATAAACCGATTTTGACTTTAATATAAAATAATATTTTGAGATATTCCTAAGGTGCCCCTCTCCTCCCTTATAAAAGAACACCTCCTCCCCCTCCTCCTCACACCAATTTGAGCATTCAAGCTCGGCCAAACCCTGCAAAAATCTCTTCTCCACTTCCCTAGAAACATCCTAGAGGTTCTGGTCTTCCTCAAAGACCAATTTTAGTGCCCTAAGAGGAGGTCTCAAAGAGGCGCTTCAAAGAAGAGGTAATTTCCGTTACCAATTCTTTCACCTTTATTTCTTCTTCCACTTCTTCTTCTTAGGTTGTTTCGTTATGAAGTAACAACAATAGTATCACTCATATACTGATATGTTATTATAAGTATGAAACAATCCTAATTCACCATCTATCCATCCTACAGAAAATGAAATCACCGCGCGTGCGTACGTACCGAATACCGTCTCCACGCCGTGGTGTAATCTGTTTTTCCACCAACACCTTACATGGATGGGTATTATGGTGTAAATAATAACTATAAATAGTTATTAAAAAATCATATTGATTCTGATATATTTTATAATCCACTCCAATTCAATTCAATAATTATGGAAATGATATCATCGCTCGTGCGTACGTACGGACTACCGTCTCCACGATGCGATGAGATTCATTCTCCATGTTAACCATTTAAGAATGATTATAAAGTATATATAAGAAATAATAATGAAATATATGACATTATAAAGCTACTGGATTTATATATATATATATTTATTTCATCTACTTACTTCCATTCAAGACAATAAGGAAAGGAAAACAACGTTCATGCGTACGTACGGACTACCGTCTCCATGAACGGTGTTTTTCATTTCATTTATCTTTATATTATATATATATATATATACTGAATATATATGATATATAAATCATATTTTATATTCTGGAAGTAAGTAAATCATGATATAAGTAATAATAATGTCAAGAACAACAAGTCAAAACACCTACGATAAATGAAACGATTTTACCCAAAACGCTTCTTTAACATGGAATTTACAAAAGAACGGGTAATATAAAGTCATAAGTGAACCATATATGATATAATTACAATGAATATGATTCTATAATAAGTCAATAACATGATTTAAATCATTATACAGGAGGTTCGGACACTTACAAAGCAAGTCGGACCTAAAGTAAGGGAAATATCACAATCTCACTTTTATCCGAGATTGTTTTTACTTTGGTAATTACTGGGGTGTATCCACATCCACGTTACCTCAATATGTAATATTATTTCCATCCTTCTAAAATAGTTTATATCCAATTTTACCCTTCGGTGAGTTTTTAGTAAAAGATATGAAAGGAATCTTTGGTCGTTTTTCATACGAGGTACTTTTTGACTTTTCCGACAAAAGTACGAAGAATGTTTTTTTAACTTATACGGCATGAATGGATTTTTAAAACATTATTTCCAAAAATATTCCTTTACAAGTTTTCAAGTTTATTTTTAATCAACTTCTTTTAGTTTAAAGTTTTATGACATGTTAAGAATGGAAAAAAATGTTTTTGAAGAAGAAAGGATATTTTCCTCAAGAATGGAGTTCAAGTGTTTTATAAAAATTATTTTCCATCTAAGATAATAAAGGGTTATATTTTTATCCCTATTATTACATTTATTTGATTATGTTGTGATGGAATTATTTTTATGAATTCCTTTATCTTATATGAATTGTTTTATGATGTCATGATGTTTAAGATTCCCATTTGTATTACATGGGTTATGAAATGATGTATGATTTATGATTTTGTGGCACACATAATAAAGGATTCATTATAAGATGGGTGGGACCTATATCTCCCTCCAATGCATTGGGTAAAGATTTCATATCTCATGAGATAGACATGGCTGGAATGGTAGGTCATACCGGTTCAGTGAAATAGGACTGAAACGAGGGTTACTCGATTCAGAAAGGGACTTTGTCCACTAAGATAGTCTTGGCAATGAGTCTTGACTAACAAGAAATGATTCTCTATGATTATGTGTGAATGCCACAAAGTTTCATGTTTTAAGTTATGATTATTGTGATTACATTTCACTGCCATGATTTATCCCATGTTATGAAATTATGCTCTCTTTTGCAGGTTAAGATTTCCAAAAGTTATGTTCTTATGAATATGATGTGATTGATTTTTCTTTTGTATACCCTTACTGAGCATTTGAGCTCACCCTTTTATGTTTTCTTTCCCCCAAGATATAAAGAAAGGTTTTAGGTAAAAAAAAGGGAAGATCTTTATGGGAGATATTGAAGATCTTTCACCATGATTAGAAGATTACGTTCTGAGTTTCCAAAGACACTAAACTATTACGATCCTTGTGTGTGTGTTTTTGTTATGTACTAAGTATTCCGCAAATGTAATGTAATATCCATGTACGTCAAGCTTCGGGTCTCTACAGTTGGTATCAGAGGAAAGGTTTAGTCAACCT
Source organism: Viscum album (assembly GCA_963277665.1). Lineage (NCBI taxonomy): Eukaryota > Viridiplantae > Streptophyta > Magnoliopsida > Santalales > Viscaceae > Viscum > Viscum album. Next base: position 661,123,705 of record OY728135.1, on the reverse strand, counting down.
TTGGAAACTAGGATGCGAGAACTTTAGTGAAATCCCTAGAGATATTTATAAGGATTGTATAGGGATGTCCCTAAGGATAAGTATACGTATAGGATACAGTCCTATTACTACGGTAACGATCTTAGAATTTAACCTAAGAAGTTAGATATTTAGGATACTCCCCCTTTACAATGTTGTTTTCCCTAGCATGATTTTTGCCTCTCACACTATTCTTTTTGGGTTTTAGACGATGGCTGGAACCCGAAGGAACCGTGTTGATCAATGCAATGGACAATGCAATGATTGCCCTCCTGAACAAACAAATGTTATGGGAGATAGAGTGCAAAATCTTATTTCTATACTTACACAAGCTATGAATCATTCTGGACTTCCAAATGAATAGAGAAGGGAACAATATTCTATTGAGTCCTTCATGAGGCAACGTCCACCTTCTTTCAATGGGTCTTCTGATCCACTTGTTGCTGAACAATGGATCAGTACCACTGAAAAGATATTTTCAGTTCTTCAATGTTCTGAACATGATAAAGTCATCTTAGCAGTATATCGTTTGGAAGGTGAAGCTGATCAATGGTGGAATATTATCAAGAATATGAGGCCAAGAGATGAAATTGAGTCCATGGAATGGGATGAGTTCAAGAACTTGTTTTTCAGTAAGTACTTCCCTCGTATTCTTCGAACAAAGATGGAAAAGGAGTTTCTTGAACTAAAGAAAAAGGATGACGAATCTGTTGGTATATACGAAGCGAATTTTACAAGACTTGCAAGGTATGCATCTGGCATTATCATCCAACCTGAAAGTAAAGTTGATCGATTTTTCAGTGGCTTAAAACCAAGTCTTCGAAGGGCATTAGCTATAAGAGACTTCAGTAGCTATGAAGAAATTGTGCGTTGTGCTATCAAGGTAGAAATGGAAGTTGGTGTTACATATCCATCTCATGGTTTTGACAAGAAACGAAAGATGGAGTTCAAGGAGAATTCTCAGAATAATGGTGAAAAGAAGATGAATGTTTCCTTATGCTCAAAGTGTGGAAAGAATCATGGTGGAGATTGTCTTAAAGGGACTAGAAAATGTTTTAAGTGTGGAAAAGAAGGTCATCGAGCAGCTGAGTGTCGAGGTAATGGAAAAAGGGTTTTTAATGATGTGAATAAAGAAAACACTGCAGAGAATGCACCACCAACACTTCAAGGAGATGGGACATTATGCCAATAAATGCCCTAATCCAAGGGTTAGTGATGATCGACATGAGCAACAACTTAAGGCAAAGGACAAAGGAAAGTCACATGCGATCACAATTGGCGATGTTGAATATGACAACGATGTGGTGGAATGATTAAGTGTTTATGTAATGGGATTCCAAAATAATGTTGTATCATGGAGTATTGGAATATTTATGTATTGGTCTAATGTGGTATTCAAAGTGATTGAGATATTTTTGGAAATAAGACAATATGCGCATAATGAAGGGAAAATGAGAAAATGAAATGTTTAACAGTATTCATGAGCTCATGATTGATATAAGGACTAAGTGATATCATGGTTTGAGTATATATAATTTTGAGGATTTTGGTATATGGAAAGTGTTAACTTTTAACTGCATTCAAGTTTTCACTATGGTTCAATGGGTATTCAAGAGAGTACAAGATTAAGGCCTTTGAATGTTTGGAATGTGACCAATAAGATATATCTTATGATATATGGGGATCAATGATGGTATTAAATCTCTGAGAGTGGACGGTAGTATTATGGATAAGCCTAAAGATTGGAATGGTTTATGTTGGACATAAGTTAGTATTATTGATGGGATGTTATAGTAAAATAGCTTTAGAAAAAGGACAACCTGCAGGATGGGCGACAGCCCATCGCGTCGGACAAGGCTGTGGGAATCAAACTCACAACCGAAGTGCGACTGGCCTTTATCACCTACCACTGGCCTACAGGAAGTCCCTGTTTAGTAGAAACTAGTTTTATTATATTAAGTAGTATGATATATGAAGTATAAGTCCATTTTAGGAACCATATATGATTAATCTCACTGTAGATCGACTTATGTATATAATTTTTTCTAACCTTTTGTTTGAGACAGATGGAATGACCCGTCATTCTATCACATGATCTGCTAACACTTCACGAATAACAAATTCAACTTCATTTATTTAAGAGATGAAGTGGAAATTGTTCAAGGCACGAACAACAGTGAGATTGTACCAAAATAAAGTAAGTATTTATTCTAATTCAAATTCTTCAACTTTAGGGAAATGATCTTGAAAACCAAAAATGTTGTCCTAGTGATCTTATACTTGATGAATCAGTTGGTACCTTATATCATCACAAATATATGGATTTGTGATTACTGGCTTTTCCATAGCCATGTTCTCTACCACTCTCCATCAGAACATGATGGTTAAATTTCTCTTCCATATCCATATTTTCACCTATGTGGAAACCCAGTGATTAGTTTATTTGGGTAATCATTACATTTCACACTTTAGTTTTTAAAGCCAAGTTTTGGTATTCTTTTTTACGATGTGGGTTTCTATTAAAGAAACTTTCGAATAGTAAACCATTTATAACCCCGACAAATTTCGAGGGCGAAATTCATTTTAAGGGGGGTAGAATGTAACAGCCCGAGATTTTATGAAAAATATTATTTTTAATATTATTAATGTCTTGTGTTGTACGCTACACCAAAAGGAACTTGCACAACACGCATCCTTGACTTTCCTTTCATTACATGCAATCACGACCTTCCTTGATAGCGTGTGTAGTACGCAATACCGAGTTTTACTAAACAACGATATGCTATTAAAATATTATTAAAACTAACCGTTATGAATAGTAATAACCACTTTTTGAAATTTTGTAAATTCTATTTTTCAAAATGGACTTCATTTTTGGATTCGGAATATCGAAATTAGCTTAGGGTGAAATTTTGGTACTTTTCGGATAACTTTCATATTCTGATGAATAGTGAAAATTACTAAATTTTAATTAAAAACAACTTTTTCAATAGAAATAATTAATAGTGATAAATTATTAATTTTAGTGGTTTTAAATTATATTTAGAATATATTTTTACAATTTAATACAATAATGGTCATTGGATGTAATTTCACATTTAAACCACTTATAAACAAGTTTCAATCTTTTGATATTTATTATCTCTTAAAAACACGCTATTTGTTTTAACAGCGGGATTTAATTATAAAATTAATTAATGCAACTTATATGTTATGAATTTGGTAAAATAGACTTCATTTTTGAATTCGGAATATGAAATATAGCTTAGGATGAAATTTTGGCATTATTCTGAAAAACATCAATTTTTGATGAATAGTGAAACTACTAAGTGGTAGTTAAAAAACTGAATTTTTCATAAAACTTAATTTTACCGCTTCTGTGAATGGAATTTAGAAAATCCGAGAGACACAGTTAATATCGAGGACTAAAATGTGGTTCAATGAGATGAAAATAATTTTTGGTGAATAGTAACTTTTTACTTTTTTTTACCGCGGTTAATAGTAAATAGGGTAACTAAGGGTAAATATGATATTACTATTACCCTAACACATGTCCTAATTCTATTGGATACGTGTAATTCGACCAAAAACAACCTTATGAATATAATATGACCATTTAGGCCCACTTGGATTAGATTAGGACATTTATTATTAATTTATTTAAAGAAGGGTTAAAAGAGTTAAAATCAAAGTTTATTTACTAAAAAATTTTTAATATGTGGTTATACATAAGATAAATTCGACTATAAATGTTCATTAGAAAGATAAAATGATTTCCTACATAATGGTATTTTATTTGTAATTTTTAGACATTAAATAATTTAATTTATTTATGACACAATGATGATGCAGTAATTATCTTATTAATGAAATATTGACATAATTGATGTTATAAACACCAAAATAAATGTAATTTGAGACTTGTTATGAATTCCACTAATTTTATAGGTTACTATGATATATTAGTGTTTATTTAATCAACTTGGTTTGAACATATAATTTTGTTATGACTTTCACAAAAATCATATATCAAATAGTGTCAAAACTGACACAAAATAGTTTTTAAATAACATATTATATTATTAATTGTTATTTTATTCCTAAAAATCTAAGGTTCGTCCAAATGACTTAGATAAGGATATATATATTAATAATAAACAATTTGGGGTTCTTTTGGCATGTTATAGTAAGTTTATTAACCATATAGTGTAAGAAAACAAAAAGACACGGTAAAAGTTAAATTATTTAACTTAGAGTTAAATCTAATTGATAAGGTTAAAATAATAACCTAAACTTGTATAAATCCTATTGGTTGATAGGATTTAGACCCATCCCCACTTTAGCTTTGAAATAAGACCCTTTGGAACCATTATAAACCGATTTTGACTTTAATATAAAATAATATTTTGAGATATTCCTAAGGTGCCCCTCTCATCCCTTATAAAAGGACACCTCCTCCCCCTCCTCCTCACACCGATTTGAGCATTCAAGCTCGGCCAACCCCTGCCAAAATCTCTTCTCCACTTCCCTAGAAACATCCTAGAGGTTCTGGTCTTCCTCAAAGACCAATTTTAGTGCCCTAAGAGGAGGTCTCAAAGAGGCGCTTCAAAGAAGAGGTAATTTCCGTTACCAATTCTTTCACCTTTATTTCTTCTTCCACTTATTCTTCTTAGGTTGTTTCGTTATGAAGTAATAACAATAGTATCACTCATATACTGATATGTTATTATAAGTATGAAACAATCCTAATTCACCATCTATCCATCCTACGGAAAACGAAATCACCGCGTGTGCGTACGTACGGAATACCGTCTCCACGCCGTGGTGTAATCTGTTTTTCCACCAACACCTTACATGGATGGGTATTATGGTGTAAAGAATAACTATACATAGTTATTAAAACATCATATTTATTCTGATATATTTTATAATCCACTCCAATTCAATTCAATAATTATGGAAATGATATCATCACTCGCGCGTACGTACGGACTACCGTCTCCACGATGCGATGAGATTCATTCTCCATGTTAACCATTTAAGAATGATTATAAAGTATATATAAGAAATAATAATGAAATATATGACATTATAAATCTACTGGATTTATATATATATATATATATATATATATGTATGTCATCTACTTACTTCCATTCAAGACAATAAGGAAAGGAAAACAGCGTTCATGCGTACGTACGGACTACCGTCTCCATGAACGGTGTTTTTCATTTCATTTATCTTTATATTATATATATATATATACTGAATATATATGATATATAAATCATATTTTATATTCTGGAAGTAAGTAAATCATAATATAAGTAATAATAATGTCAAGAACAACAAGTCAAAACACCTACGATAAATGAAACGATTTTACCCAAAACGCTTCTTTAACATGGAATTTACAAAAGAACGGGTTATATAAAGTCATAAGTGAACCATATATGATATAATAAAAATGAATATGATTCTATAATAAGTCAATAACATGATTTAAATCATTATACAGGAGGTTCAGACAGTTACAAAGCAAGTCGGACCTAAGGTAAGGGAAATATCACAATCTCACTTTTATCCGAGATTGTTTTTACTTTGGTAATTACTAGGGTGTATCCACATCCATGTTACCTCAATATGTAATATTATTTCCATCCTTCTACAATAGTTTATATCCAATTTTACCCTTCGGTGAGTTTTTAGTAAAAGATATGAAAGGAATCTTTGGTCGTTTTTCGTACGAGGTACTTTTTGACTTTTCCGAAAAAAGTACAAAGAATGTTTTTTTAACTTATACAGCATGAATGGATTTTTAAAACATTATTTCCAAAAAGATTCATTTACAAGTTTTCAAGTTTATTTTTAATCAACTTCTTCTAGTTTAAAGTTGTATGACATTTTAAGAATGGAAAAAAATGTTTTTGAAGAAGAAAGGATATTTTCCTCAAGAATGGAGTTCAAGTGTTTTATAAAAATTATTTTCCATCTAAGATAATAAAGGGTTATATTTTTATCCCTATTATTACATTGATTTGATTATGTTGTGATGGAATTATTTTTATGAATTCCTTTATCTTATATGAATTGTTTTATGATGTCATGATGTTTAAGATTCCCATTTGTATTACATGGGTTATGAAATGATGTATGATTTATGATTTTGTGGCACACATAAGAAAGGATTCATTATAAGATGGGTGGGACCTATATCTCCCTCCAATTCATTGGGTAAAGATTTCATATCTCATGAGATAGACATGGCTGGAATGGTAGGTCATACCGGTTCAGTGAAACAGGACTGAAATGAGGGTTACTCGATTCAGAAAGGGACTTTGTCCACTAAGATAGTCTTGGAAATGAGTCTTGACTAACAAGAAATGATTCTCTATGATTATGTGTGAATGACACAAAGTTTCATGTTTTAATTTATGATTATTGTGATTACATTTCACTGCCATGATTTATCCCATGTTATGAAATTATGCTCTCTTTTGCAGGTTAAGATTTCCAAAAGTTATGTTCTTATGAATATGATGTGATTGATTTTTCTTTTGTATACCCTTACTGAGCATTTGAGCTCACCCTTTTATGTTTTCTTTCCCCCAGGATATAAAGAAAGGTTTTAGGTAAAAAAAAAGGGAAGATCTTTATGGGAGATATTGAAGATCTTTCACCATGATTTGAAGATTACGTTCCAAGTTTCCAAAGACACTAAACTATTACGATCCTTGTGTGTGTGTTTTTGTTATGTACTACGTATTCCGCAAATGTAATGTAATATCCATGTACGTCAAGCTTCGGGTCTCTACAGCCTCCACAAAGGAAGGGGATCCCCAAGGGGACCTGGGTTGTCACGAAGCGTTTATGCTTCGTGAAACACCCACCACACCCACATGACCTGTATGTTAAGGCAGGCTCACTGTGCTTCGCGAAGCACATTGCTTCACGACACCTTACTTCGCGAGGAACCCCAACTTCATGAGGAAGTGCTTCGCTAATACCTTTCCACTTTTCAAAGCATCTCCAATATTCACCTCTTCCCTATGCTTAGGCTGGGATGCTCCACTTCGTGAAGCACACCCCTTCGCAAGTGCCCTCTACCACGCGGAGCACCAGAGCATCACAAGGCCCATACCTATGAACCCCTCTGCTTTGCAATTCCTTTTCCCGTGTAACCCTCCACATTTTTATGATATGACTTCAAAGTCCCTTATACAATACTTCCCGTTGTTTGGCTTCACCTCATTCTTCTTCACATATCCACGCTAACGACTATTGCTTATTCGCATAGAAACGCTAACATGGACCCCTCAATGATTCACTACATAACACCCCCTCACCACGGCATTACCGGTCCCTTACCTTAACCAAGGTATAGCGGGTTCCAGTTATGTAAGTCCTAGGGGTGTGGATTGAGCCCACCTCGTCCGAGCTACAGGACGTTAAACCGCCAAGAACCATCGTCCTCAGCACATGACATTAAACTGTGACCTCGCCCCGTGCCTCACACGTGGGGTGCCCCCACCTTGGACATTCTCCATGCCTACTGGTCTCCACAGGGGATGATTTCCTCTTTATCAGAGTTGTGTTTGTCCGAGGGGAAAGGGCAGCCACTTTGGTGTAAGCCCCTAGCCTTCCTTATAGGAGGTAGCACAGCTGCTCCTACTTTCTTTTCTGGTGCCCAAGGCCAGTAAAGGGTGTAATGGGGAATTGTGCCCCTCCTTTCTTCAGTACCAAATCCTTCTCCCACTTGGCTTTTTCGCCACTAGGACTCCACCCTAGAGTAAGTCCCATCCTCTTTGGGCTGCTAACCAGGCATAATCCCTTGTTCCCTCTTTAGGTCGCTAACTACATGTAAGCCCCACTCCACTTTCCACGGATGCACCTTTCACGAAGTGATCGTTAGGTCTCTGCTACCTCTTGTTTCTCACACCGAGAATGACTCACGTGGGCTTAGAGTAAGCATCGACAATGAAATCCTTGGGCTGCCTCAGAGCGTAAGCCCCACACCCTCCCATGAACTATGAGGTCTTTGATCCTTGCCAAGGCAAGGTACGTAGAAAGCCTCTACGAGGTTCAAGTCCACTACCCCGGTCATTCCGACCATCTTCACATCAGTTCACCAACACTTTGGGCTGCCTCAGAGCATAATCCCCACACCCACCCATGAACTACAAGGTCTTTGATCCTTTTTAAGGCAAGGTATGTAGGAAGCCTCTACGAGGTTCAAGTCTACCACCCCGGTCGTTCCGACCATCTTCACGTCGGTTCACCAACACTTTGGGCTACCTCAGAGCGTAATCCCCTAATTCCCCCACCATGAACTATGAGGATTTTGATCCTTTCCAAGGCAAGGTATGTAGGAAGCCTCCATGAGGTTCAATCCCATCATCCACCCACTTCATTCAACCACCCTATCATCCACCCACTTCATTAAACCACCCCATCATCCACCTGGACCCTAGGTCCTTATTCACGTCGGTTCACCGACCCCTGCCCCATACCCGAACTATGAAGACTTTGATCCTTGTCAAGTAAAGGTACGTAGGACACCTCCCTAAAGTCCAAGCCCAACAACCATTAGACCCCAGGTCCTCCTTTACGTCGGTTCACCGACCCCCATACCTGAACTACAGGGTCTTTGATCCTTGCTAAGGCAAGGTACGTAGGAAGTCTCCATGAGGTTTAATCCCACCACCCATTGGTCATTCCGAACCTCTTCACATCGGTTCACCAACACTCTGGGCAGCCTAGAGTGTAAGACCCATGCCACTTGAACTATGTGTACCTTGATCCCTCATCAAGGAAGGGTACGTAGGAAGCCTCTATGAGGTTCAAGCCCAACACCACTCATTGGTCCTAACCATCTTCACGTCGGTTCTCCCCCATCCAGCAGTAAGACGTTGGGACCTCAATCAACGGTAAGCCATTGTGATCCTATTTAGTGGTAAGCCGTTGACACTCTTATCCAGCGGTAAGCCATTGCGACCCCACCCAGTGGTAAGCCATTGGAAACCCCAATCATCAGTAAGTCGTCATCAGATGAAATACATGGACTTTGATTCCCTGCCACATGGATACGTAGGAAGCCTCTTCTAGGATCATGCCCAAAACCATTGTCATCCTCATGATGGTTCCATCCCATTCACCATCTAGTTCATTCAATCGCTTCATTACCCATCCTGATTCTTACTCGGGTCGCCACATCCTGGTGGGATCATGCCACCTCATACCCCATTCCCCTCAACAATCAGGGAGCCAACCACATGTTAGCCCTGACATCAGTGTTCCCTCAAGAGGTTGCACCCATCCAATCCACTCTAATCAGTGTTATGATTGGTCCGATCCATCTCCACTGGACGTTAAACTTGTGGAATACCCTATGTTAAACATGGGAAGCTGAGGAAAACCTCAGATACATGCCTATGGAATATAATTACCCGCATTTGATGTGGGATGCCTTGAGGTTCCGTGCCATCGAGAAGCCCTATAATAAGGGGAAGAAATATAGACATGCCAGTGTTTCAGCGCCCAGACATGCCAGTGATGCCCAACGTGACTACTCCCCTGACTGAAGGTTGCTGCCCTGACTGGACCCCTTGGAATGTCCTGACAGAAGTAGTGTAATTAACTGGCATCTATGAATATATGGCACTAGTAAGAGTTTCACGAACAACGTCTTAAGTCTACGAGGGAGACCTAGACTAGGTGATGAGTTCTAAGGCGGAATCCATGGAAAAAAGAACTGACATCCCATCATCCTATTTCGATCAAGGAGAAAACATCCCTGAATAAGCGACGGATGTCGCCTGCCTTTGGAAAGCGGGAATGCGGGGCAACAAAACCGTACCTCTCTTCCCCGAATGAGACGGACGCGCGCACCCTGACAAAAGCGTCATAAACAGAAATGGAGAACCCGATGTGAAATTATTCTCCTCAATATGAAGGTTAGTAGTGCTTGGGGCATCAATGGATTAACGTTTCACTAGATCCAGTTATCCAGCACAAGTTCCCACCAAGAAAATAGCGGGCCTGGCATGAAACTCACCAGAATTTTGGGTAGTAGAACGTTGGACATCCTGCTCTGCGGCATTGTCAGTGTGGATCCCTCTTACTGGTAATGGAAGATGGTATGGCGTTGGGGCATTGGTCGTAGATTCCTTTTTCTTTCAGCACTAATGAGTTAGTCTCCCTGCTTCTTAGGAATCAAGTTTCTGCACACGAAACGCGATCAATGCCTACCCATCGACGCAGGGGTAGGGGTCATACCAATGTGGAAATCCAGCATAGTTCCGCCTCTTCCATGACGGTCTCAATGGATACGACTACTGGGCATGCACACCCCCTCTTCCCATCAAAAGTTATCCAACGAAGGGTAATTAATGACCTTGTATGCCGGTACGAGGAGGAGGGGATCGTCCCTATGAGGAACATGGCCCACCTTGATCTAGAGGCGTCTATGACTCACCGCCAACGCCACCCACGAGGGCTACGCGGGGAGCCGCTGCTCCCCACGCCGACATATAACTATTTTGGGAGCCTCTCCCCAGAACACATTGATGACTCCCTACCTTACACTGATGAGGTATGCGACGTCTGGCCCAGACCGGTCACAGTCCCATTCCAGGGGCTCCCAGCAAGGACTCCCACCCAGCCGCGTCAGCACCGCCGCCCAGTCTTGCTGGATGAGGAGCAGGTAAGCTATGAACCTAAACCACCAGCTTCGGTTCTTCTGACCCAACACCAGCGTTGGGCACAAGCTGAAGAGGACGCCCTCCAAGGGGCATCAACGTCAACGACTACAGTGGCCTGAGCCACCGCCGATGCATACCATCAGTTCCCTGTATACATTGAGCAGGGGAACCTCTATGCCTGACCAGGATCGAGGCCCCAACTACCTCACAGGCAGGCATGGTCGACTCTCTTGGTCACCAACACAAGCAGTGGCCACCGCGAGCTAACCCGTAGTGATGCCACCCAGTACGAAGGTCCTCCCCGTACCACTACCACAGAGAGCATGGGCCTTTCCCGCTTTGAGGCTCAGTATGGAGGTCCACCCCGTGCCACCCCCAATCTGAATTAAGGCCATCCCCGTGATGGTGACACTCAGTACAGAAGCCTCTCTCGTGCCTATTACAATGGGTATAAATTCATTCTTCCTTCCCCAGACTGCCAGTGTAGGGACATTGCCCATCCGGTCTCTCTTCAACACCGGGATCCTCCCCGTGTCCTCTTAGCAGCTGGTGAAGGTCCTCCTCACCTTAGCAACCAGAGGGGTGAAGTCCAGCCTCACCTCACAATCACCCAACACAGAGGTCCTACCCGTGTTCATCTAGGATGATATGAGGAGCCTCCTGGTACTGAGTTCACATGGGGAAACAAACATGGAGGTCCTACCCATGCTCATTCCAGTTCTAGCAGAGGTATTTCCTGCTCCAGCACTATCCATGGAGGTCCTCCCCATGTCCCCTTTAACATTTTTCCTAGTGCTCCTCGCACTCCAGCTTACTCAAGTGGAAATCCTCTCCACCTCAACACCAGTGCAGCCGAAGGAACCTGTGTCAGCAATCAGCCCTATCTAGAGGAGACACCCAGGGGCAGGAGAACAACCCGAGATTCGGTGGCCAGTCATCCCATTTTCCATACTCTCCACCTGCCAGCCTGTAGTCCCAGTGGTCTGCCTCAGTACCGCTGCCAGTTCCTCAGCCACCCCCAGTTGACGAGTGGGGAAATCAAGGGCCAAACCCTAAATCCAAGCCAAGGATATTGTGGAATATCCTCGTAGCAGACCACTTCCTAGAGAAGTTCTGGACCGTGGTAGTACAAAATTTTCACGCATCAGAATCCCTCACCCCATAGGAGGTTGAATGTTTACACCAAAACCTATGGGTGACGCGCTTTCGCCTTAATCATCAGTGAGTGTCTTATCCTAGGATCCAAGCACACCTTGAAGACATCGGTACCTTGCCTTAGACCCTGATCCAGGAACTGTGGCCATTAATCCATCTTATCGCAATGTGGTGGCCAGGTCATCACACTCTTCGGAGAACAACCCGAGATTCGGTGGCCAGTCATCCTGTTCGCCATACTCTCCACCGGTCAGCCTGTTGTCCCAGTGGTCTGCCTTAGTACCGCTGCCAGTTCCTCAGCCACCCCTAGTTGAAAAGTGGGGAAATCAAGGGCTAGACCCTGAATCTGATCCATGGAGTTTGTGGAACATCCTCACAGTAGACCACTTCCTAGAGAAGTTTTGGCTCGTGGCGGCACAAAATTTTCATGCATCGGAATCCCTCACCCCAAAGGAGGTTGAATGTTTCCGCCAAAACCTATGAGCGACGCACTTTTGCCTTAGTCATCAGTGAGTGTCTTATCCCATGAGCAAAGTGCACCTTGAAGACATCGGTGAAAAATGCCGTCTGGTTGATCTAGCTGCGCTTCCTGTGGCCCAGCGTCCCGAGTCACCAGGCTGCCGTAAGGCCCTCCGACAACAATGCATTAAGAGTTTCAAGATACTCCGCAAGATCATCAAGGAGGCTTCCCCCCATGCACAAATCCATGGATGGGGGCAGTATGGTGCCCTTCTCTTCAGTCCTATCTGGCGGAATCCCTACTTGCTAGGTGATATTGAGGACATTCCCCCAGTAAGGTTCATAATCAACATGGCCGATATAGTGGGCGAGGAGGATGAGTTGGAGCTTGTTGATGGGGAATTACCCTTCGAGGGTGTGCCACTGCTATTGGACTCATCGGGAAGGATTACTCGTCAACAGAGGAACCAACTTGGTCTCCCTGCGCCCACCAAGGCATTGGTACTCATTCAGAATGCCGATAAGGGTAAAGAGAACATCAGAGATGCCAAGCACTCCGACCCATCCTCCTTAGTGCAGAAGATGGAGGAGGACCCCGAGAAGGCTACATTGCGCCAAAAACTTGTTGAGCAGAAGAAGTTATTCGATGAACTCTTGGCTGAACGCACTACAGAGTGACGACCTAACTACAGAAATCCCAGGCCAGTATAGTAGGGGCAAGAACAACTTCCCCTCAGCAAGCTGCCCTCAGGCAACCCTGATCATGCTTCCCCCATGGACAGGGTTGAGGCCCGAGCTCACGATAAGAGGGCATGGTATTTCTTGCCAAACCCTCCTGAACGGCGCAACAATCCAAGGGATCCAACTCGGGCTCCCCCATCCACCCCGAGTGTCATGCTGCCAGCCGCTCCATGGGCCGTTGGGCCTATTTATCACATTGAAGAACCTTCCAACATGCTCATAGTTAGGGATCCCTGTCAAGATAGGTACCCCTTCCCAGAAGATCTAATGGTGGCACTCATAGCCCGCCTTGAGGCATTGTAAACGCAACAGGTGGAAATCCCACCTAATGGAAAGCCATACTCATCATGGGTGGATGATATGCTGGCACCTCCGGGTTTCGGTAATCCCACCTTCTCCCCCTTTAATGGGATGACAAACCCACCGCATCACCTATCCCACTTCAACTCAAGGTGTGGGCCCATGTTAGGGACTCCCTCGCAACAGGAGGCTACCAAGCTACGCTGTTTTGTTCAGACATTGGAGGGGATGACATTCATCTGGTACAACCAGATCCCCGTTGGATCTGTAACCAGTTGGGAGGACCTTTGTAGGCAATTCCTCTACCAATTTAGATCCACCATGTGAAAAACCATCATTGCAGACCTCTTCAAGTGCAAACAAAGTCCTGATGAGCGTGTCATGGACTTTATCGCCTGGTGGAAAGGGATTACATACTCCCTTGACATGACACTGACTTAAGAACAATTATTGACGATGTGTGTAGGAAATTCCAGGACAAAATTGGTTGCCTCTCTCATAACCCATAACTACCCTAGAGGGTTATGCGACTTCTTTGATAAGGCCCAGAACCTAGAAGAATCTCTGCAACAGGCTAGCCAGGCATGCCTGTTGCCTCTAGTAATTCCTGCAAGGAGGGATGCCAGAGCCGAGCCCACCATGGTGGCCCAAATAGAAGCCCCCGGGAAACTAGAATTGCTACCAGTAGCACCAACCCCATAGCCTCGCAGAGGCCCTCCACCTCAAGTGTAGCCTCCAAATTAGCAACGACCACCTCAAAAGCATCAAGGGCCTCTGCGTAATGTGCCGCCATCGCCTAGGCGGGAAAACCAGGCTCTGCCTCCTCGACAGGCCCCTCCAGCTCCTTGTCAGGGTTAGACTCTAAGGTCCCCCTTCCCAGATATAAGAATCTAGACCTACTCGTTCAACAAGAATCAGGTCCCTGGTTACTTCCGTAGCGCCTAAGAGCAGGGGATTGTACACTTTCCTGAGTACAGAAGGCCGGAAGAGGCGAATTTCAATGATCGCCCCAACTACTGCCCCTATCATTAGATTCCAGGGCACACACTCAAGCGGTGCTATGTGTTCAAAGACTGACTCCAAGATCAGGTCGATAACAAAATAGTCAGGCTGGGCCCGACCCCGACACAAGTTGTATGTGTCATTATAAGGCCAAACAACGGTAGCGATGATGAGGGTGAGTGGAAGAAGGTTTCTAACTGTGATTCACAGAATTTTAATGACTGGATAGCTCACAAAATGGTTTCTCGTGCCCATGGTATCATTCGGGCATGCCTAAATCGCCCGGATCCTTCAGAAACTGAAGCTGCTACTTCTGCATCATCAGGCCTCTTCCCAAAAGAGCAAGCATCATCAACGTAAGGGAAAGCAACGTTCCCTGCCCATGTCATTGTCGTCCCACACTCTCGGTGACTTCATGCCCCCAGAGATGGGGATTCCTCCCAGAATCCACCCAATAGTGGATGACTCTTCAAGTGATAGTCAAGGGTCTACTTCGGTTAACACATTAGAGTTGGTAAATCCCTATATGACTCTCGATGACGGGGAGCACCCGACAAACCTCCCCAACGTCCACAGCTGATGCCAACATCTGTGGAGTCGCGGTTATATGTGTTGAAATAGTTGGTGCCCTAGACCCAACTCTGCAGTACTTTTTGATTACCATATCATGTGTATAGTTAGCTATGCATGTTGTTATCTTACCATTATAGTGTAAATTTTTTTGCGTCCACTATAATAATGGTAATGTCCAAAGGTTAATTATCATGTCGAGAGGTTATAGAAGATCCCATGCTATAATGAGAACCTAGAGATACAATGACATTGATCTTAAATATATGTTCTATAGTCTAGATACATCTTACTAACCGGACACAGTAGATGTCTAACTATTAGGTGCTGGGGGATCATTATCATTGAGACCTCTTCTCATGAAGTTCGCACTTGGTGATCTATAGTAGTGAGATCATGAGGACAAACCCGTAAATAGGAATACCACATGTTTTGCGTGTCATTGGTTGTTCCTATCTACAGACATGTGTATTGGTCTCTTGACTTGAGACCATTACCAATGTATATTCTTTGATTATTTATTTTGATGCAAGATGAAAACCGTGGCAGTGATGTCATGGTGAGGTAGTTTTTGTTGGGTGCGTCGTTGGTGGTATGACGTTGGCTGAATGGTCAAGAAAGGATTTGTCGCTTCCAAGTTCAGGAAGTTGTATATCTCAGTCCTGGTTGATCAGGATAGTGTCCCCTTCATAAGACTTTTTCCAAAGTAGTAGAAAGGAAAATCCATCCGGATAGATCAACAAATAATAAAGCAAGATAAGGAAGATGACACAAGAGTGCGCCCTGCTTTATCATCTTTTTAATGTCAAAGAGATTATAGTACACAGTCAGTGTTCATAAGATGATATTTGTTGCTATGACTATCCTTTTATCTTTAGAGGCCATGATGAGTTTCTAGACTTCACTCTTGGTCTGTGGATTTTATTCACTACTATCAAGAAAGGTCCTAGAGGGTCACACACTATAGCGTATTCAAGAATCCATCTTATTCAGTTGAATAGGTATATAGACATAGTGGGCCCCGCCACGGGGTCCAAGCGTTGTCCAAGTTATCGATCACCGACGAATGAAATAAATTCATTAATATTCAAGTTATGAATATTTGGGATTGAATTTATTTAATGTATTTACGAGTTTAGTAAATATGAGAAAAATATTAACTGAACGAATATTATTTTAATATTAAAGGTTTGTTTAATATTAAGCGGGATAACGAGTCGAGTTAAATGACTCAGTTTTATCATGTAATATATTTTATATATATTACAAGTATGTTATAAAATAATAAATAATATTGGCGCAGTTAAGTTTGTCAAAATTATTTATTTAGTGAACGTTGAAATAAACGGGGGCCGGGGAACCCTACCGGGTATTTATCAACGTATCTATAAATATAAGAGGGGTCTCTCTCTTATGTTGTGAAAATTACTATTCGTTCATTTGTGGAATGAAAGTTGAGATCCTATCTCTCCTCCTGCTCTCTAGAGAGAGAAGCTCTCGATCCAAGAAGGTCGGATCAAGATCTATCTCATGCATCGAAGGCTTCTCGATGCGGTGATCGTCGGGATGTTGAAATCATCGTCGGATTGCCGCACTACCACCCGGAGTTTGAATATCAACATTCCAATGGTTTCTTGGAGCGTGTGTGGATGATCTATAGGGATCCTACTTTGGATACTTCAAGCGATGATCGTCATCGACTAGTTGCAGTCGACCGCAACTTCAGATTTGAAATGGGTACGTTTTAATTTTAGTTTTTGTGCTCTTAACAATTTATGCAAGATCCTCAGGCCTTACCGAAGCTCATATTGTTGGCGACGACAAGTCCCGTCATCCCGCTGACGAAAATTTAAAATCCCCAGCCCACCGGCTTCCACTGCGGGCCCCGGGAACCTAACAGTGGTATCAGAGCAAATAGCGTAGATTTTATGAGCTAAAGAAAATTAATTTACATAAATTTAAGTATAGAGTTCAAAGACGGTCCCAATGGTTCAAACCGTGTGGCGATCCGATGCCGAATGACCAAGTTATGGTCAGTTTAAATTTTCGGATTTGATATAATTTGCAGTTTGATCTTGGGTATTTAATTTTTCCATCCCGCAGAACTAATCATATATTTTTTGAATTGATTTAGTTCATCCTAGAAAAAATAAAATTGTGTTCAAATTATAATTTTATTTTATTATTTGCATAATAATTTTATTATTATTATCATAATAATTATTTTATTATTAAAAGTGTAATAATAATAAAATATTATTTTATGATAATAATTTTATTATAATAATAATAAAATAATAATAAATTATTATTTTATTATAGAAAATTTATTATGATTAAATCCAAAGGCTATTGAGTATCCTTTAGAAATTTGGAGGTGGACTTGACTTAAAAGTTGGAAGGGTGGAAGAAGATTTCAACAAAAAGGATGGGTGGATTTTGCGATTCAAGCAAAGAAAGACAAAAACAAAAAAAATATAAAATTCCAGGGGTTCGAGCGGACCCCCGCTCCCCGGTGACTTGCTGCACCACGGGAGACGCCGTTGGACTCCTCCTCCAGTCCTGCGCCACCAAGACCAGAGGGTCGGCGACTCCTCTTCCTAGCGCGGCGCACAGTAGGCACTCCGCCGCCTGCTTCGGACGCACCTGCCTCTTACACAACAGGCCACCTCCCACACCGTGCCGCCCTACTTCCCAGGCCGGTCTCCCTCAGGACACCACACAAATGAGCGTCGCCTGCTCCTTCTCCCTCCTGCGGTGCACAGTAGACCTCCAGTAGTACGCCGCTGCACCCCGAGCCAGTCGTCCCGCCTTCCCCTCCGCATCGACCCGAGCCACAACGCCGAGACTCCGGCCTCCTTCCCGCATACAGCCCGCTGGCTTCCTTCGGCCGCGATCAACACCGCCAATGCACCCGAGTAGCCCGACTGCTCTTGCTCCCGCCACTGCAGCGTGTAATGCCACCTCCTTTAGGTCCAAGCCTCCCCTTATCCACCTCCTGGCCGCACCCACCCACAGGAATGATGCACCCCGCAGCACCCTGCGCATCCGCATCCCCTGTTCCAGGTTCTCGCTAATGCACCTACAGAAGCCACCCTTGCCGTTATCTCGTAGCAGCCTCGCATATGCTTCCCGGATGCCCTAACCAGGTAAGATCCCGGTCGAGCACCGCTTTTAGATCGAGCGTAGGAGCTACGCACATCACTGTCGCCATCAGTCAGGACCCGAGAGGTATCTTTTTGCCTGAAAGTCTTTCCGCAGGGTAAAGGTTGGCCCTGAAGTAGTTCGAGCGGGCCTGCCCAACCCGGAACGGGTTTGGGCGGATCATCCCGGCCCAGTTTCGCCATGACATGGCTCTGTGCGGGTTTGGCCCGACCCGCACAGACCATGCAATAGTGTTTTTGGGGATAGATAAGTTAAATTAATCAAAATAAATAAATAAATTAATTTTAGTTTAGTTTATAAATTAAATTAATTAAAATTAATTTTGGTTAATTATTTTAATACTCGGATAAAATTAATTCAACTTAATTATTAAATTTAATTAAATTAAAATAATTTAATTTTCACATTAAAATTAAATTAATTAGAGGACTGATAATTAATAAAATTATTTGAATTTAATAATTCATTTAATTAAAATAAATAAAGCCTCATACTTATTTAATGCATTTTAATTTTATCGCGCATCATTTACCCGCATTCTGGTCTTGATCACCGACCCGTGTATGTTGCCTTTTATTTAATTAATTATTTTAATTATGTGCGATGATTGTAATTAATTAAATAGATGGTCTGCGCATCGTCTTTATTTTTCAGTTAAAATGTATAAGGGCATGTGTGCCCAATTTACCTGATGTACATTTATACCTGAGTCCCCTCGCCTGCGCATGAGTATCTTTGTTCTTCGGATGAAGACGAAAAGTGATGTGGACCCCACCAAGATGAGGTGGTGCATCACGGTGCAAGACGACACGTGGATTCCAACAAGACGAGGCGGTACTCCAAGACGTGACATCGACCCCGCCAAGACATGGCGATACTCCAGAAGACCAGCAGACATACATGACAGGGCAAGCTGCATCCAGAGTCAAGAATATGACTTAGGTACTATGTTCTTAGTTCGTTTAGATGCTCAAGACCAGTCGGGTAGTAAAATTCCTTTATGTGTTTATTTATTATTTTATGCATTTTAGAACAGCAGGAAAATACATAAAATAATTGATAATAAAATGTGTAAAGAAGCGGCGTATGTTTTTCTTTTAAAGTTCAGTTGTGAGTGCGACAACATAGATGAACAAGTTTAATAGAAATGTATCACATTCTTTGAGAGATAAAACCAATAAAACCCTCAATGAAAATATTAAGTCACAAACAACCTTCCATCATTCAAGTTTGAACAAAACGAGTGTTCAAGGTGCCGGTCATACCTCAACTGAGGGTGCCTCTTACTACTGGAGAGTTCTTATTTCTGTGGTGGGTCAACTTAACTAAAATTGCAGCAAAGAAATATCCCTAGCTATCTTGTTGTAATTTCAGAGGCAAGCATTGAGTAAATCAGTAAATGATTTTTGAAGCTGGGACTTCACTCAACAGATCAAGGAACCGCAAGTTAATGTGGTTGGCTAGCCAAAAGCATGCCTTGGACCATCTGAGTAGTGGCTTAGCCATATATTTTAGACTATGAGGGAGGTTTAGGGATCCTTTCCACTAGAATACTCAAGATTATTCTGATTCTAGTACAGAGGGTTCCTAGAATTCAAAAAATTAGTGGGATACATTCAATGATTTAATTAATTAATTATTCCTAAATTGGTAATCACATAAAAGTACAATCAGCTAAAGTATTTTTGTATAGAATGGAAAGTAATACCATAATAAAAACTACAATAAATATTGGACATAGTTAATGTCCAAACAAGCATGAAATTCCAAGTGCTGTATAGGTGCTTGTGCACATTACCGCTATGTCGGAAATTCAACGTGCTTGTGTCTCATCCTGTAAAGCCACCTCAAGAAGCGAGGGTGTAAAACTACTTACAGAAGACTCATGAATCAAGAATATGATGGTTCTGTCATAATTCTATCATCAAATTATGATGTTATTTACAACCAATACATCATGACATGGATGATGTTACATGTAGCCTCATCTCCAAGATTCTTTTGAGGAGAAAGCGAAGAAAGATTTGAATGTGATGGTCTCACTCAGTTTGTGTAAACTGAAAGACAGTTCACAATCTTTCATGTCATCCATTATTATACCTTTTACACCCAATTACACTAGTTTAATTTAAGGTTTCAATCAAATGATATAGATTAAGTGCTTCATTACCTTTAAGGTAACATTCGCCAAGTAATAAGAATATTGGAGATAATGCCATCTTTTATTCTTATGGAGAATACATTGAATGACAAGGCGAAAATGTCACGACCCGCCCTCGGGGTCCGTGCCGTGACTACCCCAAGCCCGCCTTCCATAGGCCAGGGGCTGGCGACTAGCACCAAGGCGTATATCCCGGTAAAAAGGGAAGGCATTGCCTTTGTAAAGAAAACAAACACCACAGAGAAAGCAAGCAGAAAGTAAACTCTAAGCAAAAGCAGAGTACAACTGAAAGTGCAGAAAAGTAAATGGGCCAGTATACAAACCCAAACTGAAAGTAAAGTACAACTCAAAAGCGAAAACAACAACTGAAAGGTAAAAGCCGCTACACCGAGCTGTCCACTGGAAATCCCACCTGAAGGGTGGGTACAGATAGCTCCTCTGCTCCACGGGTCCCACCGTCCGCTTCGAGCACGTCCCGCCCAGTGGTCCACCTCCGGGTACCGTCCCGCTCTGCAAGCCTCAGCTAAGGTCAACGCTGTCCGTCGTCTGCAACCAACACAACGTAGTGCGGGCAAAGCCCATGCAGGGGTGAGTATAAGCTACTCAGTAGGGACCCCGAGACCCCTGAAGGTCTCTCAAATCCACAAAGGATAAACCACGAAGAAAGGTACAATCACGAAGTAACAACCGACACTGCTTAGGTATATGCCCATACATATACCTAAGTCATCAATTTCAAATACGCTCCAACCTCCGAGCCCAAGTACAACTCAGTCCACACAGGAAAGTAAACGTATTCCACACAGGAAAGCAAAACATAATCCACACAGGATTGCACAACACAATCCACACAGGAAAGCAACAGGATTCAGCTCGCACAGGTATACTTCTTCAAAAGACGATAAAGATGATCTCTGATCCATCTAAGTCGTCGGACCCACGAAGGATCGATAGGTAACTAACCCCCGCAAAAGACCCACACAGGATCGGGCCCACACAGGACCTGTAGGCGCTGGTTCACACAGGACCGCTGAGCGCAAAGACCCACACAGGATCAGACCCACACAGGATCGGGCCCACACAGGACCTGTAGCACTGATCCACGTAGGATCGCTGAGCACTGTAGTCGTCGTCGTCGAATCCACACAGGATCGGGCCCACACAGGACCTGTAGCACTGATCCACGTAGGATCGCTGAGTGCTGTAGTCGTCGTCGTCGAATCCACACAGGATCTCTGTACTGTCGTCGTCGCAGTCACAGTAGCAGTAGTAGCAGTAGTAGTCACAGTAACAGTCGCAGCCAGCACTAGGGTTCCCGCACACAGCAAGCTCGTTCGGAGGGTCCGCTTCACGAGCCGAGAGGCTGATACATCAACTGTCACAAAGTCCAGAGTTGATGTATCCAAAAGTTCTGTATCGTCAACAGGAACTCAACGCAACAGACGGTGCCTCAATCGGACGCCCGGTCTGAGAGTTATTGGCATTTTCGTCCCCGGGGCCCGGTTGGTTTTTAAGGCAAAACCAACCCGACCGTACTCCACCTGCGTCCAAACCGCGGGCAGAGTATGCCAAAAGATCCGTCTCACTAAGAGGAACACAACAAAGCTGACGGCACGTCGATCAGACGTCCGTAGCTCAAGATATGAGCGTTTCTGCTCCGAAGGCCCGGTTGGTTTCGTGAACGAACCAACCCGGCCGAACTCAAAGTAATCCGAAACCTTGAGTGCGATAAACCGAAACGACCGTCTCGATCCAAGGATCGCATCGCCACTGACGGTTCGTCAATCGGACGTCCAGTCTGAAAGATATCATTCTTTCCGTCTCACACCCACCCTGGGAAACTTCCCAGGAGGTCACCCATCCTGATCACTACTCTAAGCCAAGCACGCTTAACTACGGAGTTTTAACCACGTAGGCTCCCGAAAAAGAAGGTGCGCCTTGAGTATAGTATACCGAAACGACCGTCTTGATCCAAGGATTGCGTTGCCGCAGACGGTTCATCGATCGGAGGTCCGTGACTCAAGTTATGGCCAAAAGACCGAAGTCGTCTCGAAAACGGGGGGTCCGGGTCCGGGCCGACCCGGCCCGACCCCCCCTGGTCTGACCCGAACCGGGTCTACCCGACCCGGATCCGACCCGAACCGGGTCGGACCGACCCGGTCCGCTGGACCCGGCCCGGCCGGTGGCGGCGCGGCGGCGCGGCCCGGCCAGCGGCGACGCGGTCCGCCCAGCGGCGGCGCGGCCAGGGGGCCGCGCATGTGCCGCACGCGGGGGGGGGGGGGGGGGGGGGGGGTAAACCCCCCCTTTTTTCGGATCTCGGACGGCCTAAGGCCGGCCGTTTCTTTCTCACGCGGGACCCGCGGGTCCCGCCTCCTAACCAAACCGGCGGCCGGCGCGGCCGGCCGCCTTCTTCTTCTCCGCCGCGGCCGTAGCCGCGACTCTTCCCCGATCTCCGGCGGCCGGCGAGGCCGGCCGCCTTCTGGCTGCTCCGCCGCGGCCGTAGGGCCGCGGCCTTCCTGTTCTCCGGCGCCGGCGAGGCCGGCGCCCCTGGCTGCTCCGCCGCGGCCGTAGGGCCGCGGCCCTTCATGATCTCCGGCGCCGGCGGCCCGGCTGGCCGCCAGTCGCCTCCTTGTTCCGCCGCGGCCCGTCTCCGGCCGCGGTCTCTTTCGTAAACAACGACGCGGTGCGTCGGCACCGCGTTTCTTCGTCGCAGCTCGCTCCAACCATTAATTCTTTTCTTCCTGCGCGGTTGCGACGACACCGCGCTGTCTCCGCTAAATTAACACGAAAGAATAGAAGGGGGAGGAGAATCGGCCGTGTTCGTGCGGTCCGGTCTCCTCCCGTTATAACGATATCAGTTGGCCAATCGTATAAACACAACAATGAAAGTTTCACAATTTTTAATAAAATTTGGAACTACGCCCAACGGATTATTCTTTCATGTTCGAGGGAATGAAAACACGTAATTTAAAAAGGACAAACCCCCTACCTTGAAAATTGACGTCACACGTCGGTTATCGCGGAGGAAGGCGTCGCGGCGTCGGACGTAGATTCCGTGGACGTCGGGGTGCGTCCGAGGAGGGAACGACGTCTCTTCACTTGTCGCTTAAGACGAAGAAGAGAGGTACGTTGTCGTTGGCGATGATTACCATGGTCGGCGACTTCTCCCTTGTCGAGGAGGAAGATGAAGACGGAAGAATCTGGGACGCCGAGTCTCGATGGTCGTGGGATCGATGTTCTTTGTCGGAGAAGAACCGTTCTTCACGTTCTTCGTCGAAGACGAAGAAGATCTTCAAGTTTCTCAACGATTCTCCCAATCCTCTCAAGTAACAAAGGAACTAACCCAAAAATAAATCGAGCTTACACTTAATTTATTAACACAACCCAACCTTTGGAATTCAAGAGTTTGAATTTCAAAAACTCAAAATTAAACTCACTTATTAATTATACATGAGTTGTATAATTAATTAAAAGTTAAGTTGTCAAGCCTTTAAGAGGGAGAGAGGGGAGTTAGGGAAATTGAGGGGTTTTGGCACATTAAGTGCAAGGGATTTTAAGGGGGTAGAAGAGAGTTAAGGGGAAGGTGAAGGGTTGTGGCTCGTGTGGGCCCCACCTCACCTTAATCCTTACTTGGTTAGTTAGGAACTTGTGATTCCACCCCAACTTCCACACTTAGGATATAACCACTTAAGAAGATAAATAAAATAAATATTGTATAACAAATTTATTTTACTATTCATTTCATCCAGAAAATTAAACATCTCCTCCTAGGCAAACGCAACTTCGGGAAAGGTCTCCTTAAGCGAATATCGGCGCTACGAGTTCATCGGTGTCCTCGGATTTCAATTCCGAGAACCGGATCAAAAGATAGGAAAATCCCGCTCGTTCGTTCACTGAACGTACCCGAGCCAAACTTCGGAAATTAATTCCGGGCACTCCGGGCCTCGGAATCAGGTGCTGTCAGAAACCGCTCTCTTGTAAAATTCCAAAGAAAATTCAGAAAAAATTTCCCTTGAATTTTACGGGTCTTTACATTACTCCCACCTCAGGGCTTTACGTCCCCGTAAAGATACATCAAAACTAGGGAAACAAATGAGGGTACTGAGCACGCATCTGAGCCTCCCGCTCCCATGTTCTTTCCTGGAGGTTCTCGTGCTGCCATCTGATGCGCACAAGAGGAATCGATCGCCCATGTATGACCCGCTCCTGTCGATCCTCTATCTCCACCGGGACCTCCGTAAAAGTCGCCCCATCATCAACGTCAAGCTCCCCATGGTCAATGATGTGCGTCGAGTCGTGCACGTATCTCCTCAGCTGAGACACGTGGAAGACATCGTGCACCCGGTGCAACTGAGGTGGTAGAGCCAGGCGATAAGCCACCTCACCAATCCTGCTGAGGACCTGGAAGGGTCCGATGAAGCGCGGAGATAACTTGCCGCCTCAGCCAAATCTCCGAATACCACGTCGAGGTGAGACCCGCAAGAAGACGTGGTCACCACCCTCGAACTCCAGTGGCCTCCGCTTCCTGTTAGCATAAGACTTCTGCCGGCTCTGAGCTGTACTCATCCGCCCCTGGATGACCTGGACCATCTTAGGTCCCACAGGAGCTGCAAGATTTCTTCTTTGCCGATAAGAGAAATCTGGTCTCATCCCCTGGATGAACCACATTCTTCGCCTAAAACAGTCAATCCTAACATGGATGATACTAATCCATACCAAGGATGACGTCGTAAGGCCTCGACGCTACTACTAAGAGATTCAACCGTTACTCTCGCCTCCAAGGGTTGAGTCACACTGTCGGCATCAGTGTGTGGTAACTGGGTCTCCTCCAGTAGATGTCTCACAAGTGAGGGTCAAGTCAACAGCCAAAACTGGAACCTCTTAGTAACATCACGAAAGAGGACAGGAACGAAAATATCACAAAGGTATGCGTATTTTATTATTGCAGCTCATAAAACAAGACGTTACACAAAAGCAACAAGGAACCAGAAGTACAAAGGATGTATCCACTAGTTCTGCTCCTGTCCACCTGCTCTCGGAGCTCTACCACCTTGTCCACTACTCGGCTGTTGCTCAAGCACTCACCGCTGCTTCTATCCCAGTGGCTCCTCTAACACCCGCTGATCAATCGTACGAGGAGTCGGACAGTCGCGTGCCAGGTGACCCTTCCCGCCATAGGAGTAACATTATCCGTTTCTGGCATGCCTGGCTCTGACCCCACCTCGGGTGCCCCGCACCACCGGTCCTAAAACCCGAGATCGTCCAACTGCTAGTCTGGTCCTCCTGGACCTCTGCATCATCTGTCTACTGCCCACAGATGACTCGGCTACTGATCGAAAAACACGCGGCAAAGGCAGAAGCTCCTGTACACGCTCGGGGTGTAGAGCTACTGGCACAAACTCCACCCTGAAGAAGGTCTCGAAGTCTTCCCATGCGAAGGTCATCCCATCGCAGAACTAAAACAAGTGGCTCCACCACCTGCCTGCTGCTGCCTGAAGGAGGCTGGCAGCAAAGATCACCATGAAGTCTGCTGGCGTCCTCACTAGCCTAAACACACGTACCACTGCCTCCAGCCATTCCTCTGCTGCCTGGGGATCCGTCTCCCCACGAAACCTGGGTGGTCGCTGGCGCTGAAACTCATGCAGTGCGCTGAGGCGACGTGCATCGTCAGCGGCTGGCACTGGAAGCATCGGGGGCTTGGCGGGTAGTTCTACCGCCGGTGCCACTGCTGACAAAGGGCCCTGCACCGAGGCCTCGTCGCTCGGTGGGCTGTCGTCACACTCGACTCTCGGAACCCTAGCTGGCTGCCGTCGTGGGGCCATCCTGAAAGGAAACAGGTGCGCCACGGTCAAACAGTATACCTGGTGAGCTGACACAAAGAAATCACAAAGAAAACTTTGAAACACACACGCAATCAATGTTTTCGTGCATTAAGTCGGAAATCAGAAGTCAGGGTCCTGGTGTACGGATACGTCGGCCGCCGCACCAACACTGGACTCCCTGGACTGATAACCACACTCAATACGCTAAACATTACTGCTTCACATAGAAAAGATCAGAGTTTGCGGTAGAACCGAACTCCTCTGATACCAATTTGTCACGACCCGCCCTCGGGGTCCGTGCCGTGACTACCCCAAGCCCGCCTTCCATAGGCCAGGGGCTGGCGACTAGCACCAAGGCGTATATCCCGGTAAAAAGGGAAGGCATTGCCTTTGTAAAGAAAACAAACACCACAGAGAAAGCAAGCAGAAAGTAAACTCTAAGCAAAAGCAGAGTACAACTGAAAGTGCAGAAAAGTAAATGGGCCAGTATACAAACCCAAACTGAAAGTAAAGTACAACTCAAAAGCGAAAACAACAACTGAAAGGTAAAAGCCGCTACACCGAGCTGTCCACTGGAAATCCCACCTGAAGGGTGGGTACAGATAGCTCCTCTGCTCCACGGGTCCCGCCGTCCGCTTCGAGCACGTCCCGCCCAGTGGTCCACCTCCGGGTACCGTCCCGCTCTGCAAGCCTCAGCTAAGGTCAACGCTGTCCGTCGTCTGCAACCAACACAACGTAGTGCGGGCAAAGCCCATGCAGGGGTGAGTATAAGCTACTCAGTAGGGACCCCGAGACCCCTGAAGGTCTCTCAAATCCACAAAGGATAAACCACGAAGAAAGGTACAATCACGAAGTAACAACCGACACTGCTTAGGTATATGCCCATACATATACCTAAGTCATCAATTTCAAATACGCTCCAACCTCCGAGCCCAAGTACAACTCAGTCCACACAGGAAAGTAAACGTATTCCACACAGGAAAGCAAAACGTAATCCACACAGGATTGCACAACACAATCCACACAGGAAAGCAACAGGATTCAGCTCGCACAGATATACTTCTTCAAAAGACGATAAAGATGATCTCTGATCCATCTAAGTCGTCGGACCCACGAAGGATCGATAGGTAACTAACCCCCGCAAAAGACCCACACAGGATCGGGCCCACACAGGACCTGTAGGCGCTGGTTCACACAGGACCGCTGAGCGCAAAGACCCACACAGGATCAGACCCACACAGGATCGGGCCCACACAGGACCTGTAGCACTGATCCACGTAGGATCGCTGAGCACTGTAGTCGTCGTCGTCGAATCCACACAGGATCGGGCCCACACAGGACCTGTAGCACTGATCCACGTAGGATCGCTGAGTGCTGTAGTCGTCGTCGTCGAATCCACACAGGATCTCTGTACTGTCGTCGTCGCAGTCACAGTAGCAGTAGTAGCAGTAGTAGTCACAGTAACAGTCGCAGCCAGCACTAGGGTTCCCGCACACAGCAAGCTCGTTCGGAGGGTCCGCTTCACGAGCCGAGAGGCTGATACATCAACTGTCACAAAGTCCAGAGTTGATGTATCCAAAAGTTCCGTATCGTCAACAGGAACTCAACGCAACAGACGGTGCCTCAATCGGACGCCCGGTCTGAGAGTTATTGGCATTTTCGTCCCCGGGGCCCGGTTGGTTTTTAAGGCAAAACCAACCCGACCGTACTCCACCTGCGTCCAAACCGCGGGCGGAGTATGCCAAAAGATCCGTCTCACTAAGAGGAACACAACAAAGCTGACGGCACGTCGATCGGACGTCCGTAGCTCAAGATATGAGCGTTTCTGCTCCGAAGGCCCGGTTGGTTTCGTGAACGAACCAACCCGGCCGAACTCAAAGTAATCCGAAACCTTGAGTGCGATAAACCGAAACGACCGTCTCGATCCAAGGATCGCATCGCCACTGACGGTTCGTCAATCGGACGTCCAGTCTGAAAGATATCATTCTTTCCGTCTCACACCCACCCTGGGAAACTTCCCAGGAGGTCACCCATCCTGATCACTACTCTAAGCCAAGCACGCTTAACTACGGAGTTTTAACCACGTAGGCTCCCGAAAAAGAAGGTGCGCCTTGAGTATAGTATACCGAAACGACCGTCTTGATCCAAGGATTGCGTTGCCGCAGACGGTTCATCGATCGGAGGTCCGTGACTCAAGTTATGGCCAAAAGACCGAAGTCGTCTCGAAAACGGGGGGTCCGGGTCCGGGCCGACCCGGCCCGACCCCCCCTGGTCTGACCCGAACCGGGTCTACCCGACCCGGATCCGACCCGAACCGGGTCGGACCGACCCGGTCCGCTGGACCCGGCCCGGCCGGTGGCGGCGCGGCGGCGCGGCCCGGCCAGCGGCGACGCGGTCCGCCCAGCGGTGGCGCGGCCAGGGGGCCGCGCATGTGCCGCACGCGGGGGGGGGGGGGGGGGGGGGGGGTAAACCCCCCCTTTTTTCGGATCTCGGCCGGCCTAAGGCCGGCCGTTTCTTTCTCACGCGGGACCCGCGGGTCCCGCCTCCTAACCAAACCGGCGGCCGGCGCGGCCGGCCGCCTTCTTCTTCTCCGCCGCGGCCGTAGCCGCGACTCTTCCCCGATCTCCGGCGGCCGGCGAGGCCGGCCGCCTTCTGGCTGCTCCGCCGCGGCCGTAGGGCCGCGGCCTTCCTGTTCTCCGGCGCCGGCGAGGCCGGCGCCCCTGGCTGCTCCGCCGCGGCCGTAGGGCCGCGGCCCTTCATGATCTCCGGCGCCGGCGGCCCGGCTGGCCGCCAGTCGCCTCCTTGTTCCGCCGCGGCCCGTCTCCGGCCGCGGTCTCTTTCGTAAACAACGACGCGGTGCGTCGGCACCGCGTTTCTTCGTCGCAGCTCGCTCCAACCATTAATTCTTTTCTTCCTGCGCGGTTGCGACGACACCGCGCTGTCTCCGCTAAATTAACACGAAAGAATAGAAGGGGGAGGAGAATCGGCCGTGTTCGTGCGGTCCGGTCTCCTCCCGTTATAACGATATCAGTTGGCCAATCGTATAAACACAACAATGAAAGTTTCACAATTTTTAATAAAATTTGTAACTACGCCCAACGGATTATTCTTTCATGTTCGAGGGAATGAAAACACGTAATTTAAAAAGGACAAACCCCCTACCTTGAAAATTGACGTCACACGTCGGTTATCGCGGAGGAAGGCGTCGCGGCGTCGGACGTAGATTCCGTGGACGTCGGGGTGCGTCCGAGGAGGGAACGACGTCTCTTCACTTGTCGCTTAAGACGAAGAAGAGAGGTACGTTGTCGTTGGCGATGATTACCACGGTCGGCGACTTCTCCCTTGTCGAGGAGGAAGATGAAGACGGAAGAATCTGGGACGCCGAGTCTCGATGGTCGTGGGATCGATGTTCTTTGTCGGAGAAGAACCGTTCTTCACGTTCTTCGTCGAAGATGAAGAAGATCTTCAAGTTTCTCAACGATTCTCCCAATCCTCTCAAGTAACAAAGGAACTAACCCAAAAATAAATCGAGCTTACACTTAATTTATTAACACAACCCAACCTTTGGAATTCAAGAGTTTGAATTTCAAAAACTCAAAATTAAACTCACTTATTAATTATACATGAGTTGTATAATTAATTAAAAGTTAAGTTGTCAAGCCTTTAAGAGGGAGAGAGGGGAGTTAGGGAAATTGAGGGGTTTTGGCACATTAAGTGCAAGGGATTTTAAGGGGGTAGAAGAGAGTTAATGGGAAGGTGAAGGGTTGTGGCTCGTGTGGGCCCCACCTCACCTTAATCCTTACTTGGTTAGTTAGGAACTTGTGATTCCACCCCAACTTCCACACTTAGGATATAACCACTTAAGAAGATAAATAAAATAAATATTGTATAACAAATTTATTTTACTATTCATTTCATCCAGAAAATTAAACATCTCCTCCTAGGCAAACGCAACTTCGGGAAAGGTCTCCTTAAGCGAATATCGGCGCTACGAGTTCATCGGTGTCCTCGGATTTCAATTCCGAGAACCGGATCAA
Organism: Viscum album; assembly: GCA_963277665.1. Classification (NCBI taxonomy): domain Eukaryota; kingdom Viridiplantae; phylum Streptophyta; class Magnoliopsida; order Santalales; family Viscaceae; genus Viscum; species Viscum album. Next base: position 661,093,575 of record OY728135.1, on the reverse strand, counting down.
AAGATAGGAAAATCCCGCTCGTTCGTTCACTGAACGTACCCGAGCCAAACTTCGGAAATTAATTCCGGGCACTCCGGGCCTCGGAATCAGGTGCTGTCAGAAACCGCGCTCTTGTAAAATTCCAAAGAAAATTAAGAAAAAATTTCCCTTGAATTTTACGGGTCTTTACAGAAAAGGATTATGAAAAGTTATGCCAAAGGCACCTTTATCATGTCCTTGAATGAAAAGTGGTTGGTTATTTAACAGGAGGTTATTTTCATCTCATAATGAAATGAATTCATGGAAGTTTAAAAATTGAAATACAAGAAGCAAGTACTCGCTTCTCGTTCAGTTTATATTCATCAAATATATTAATGTTTCTAATATACTTATTGGGTATTGAATATAATATTCCAATAACATATGTGTATTTAAATACAGTAACCAAGAAAGTATAGAAACATTACAAGAAGTAAATTGTATTCTCCAAGTAGCTGAGAAAGGGTGATTCCTAAGTCAGCAGTGAGAAACACATAACTTCAAAATTGCCAAGTAATTGACTCAAACTGAATAGATTGTTGAGTATAACCAAAAACATTTATCTCATGTGCCCATTTGGACCTGATGAGACATTATTCCATGTTTTGGAATGAATTTTGTTTCTGGTAACATACTAAACAAATAGTTCATTGCTACTTGAATCAATGGAAATGCATGGTGAATATAAAATGTAAGACCTACCTAGTTGTGGAAATATGATTCTTTGTCAAGTAAAACTAAAAGTGGATGTCAACTATATACCTAGTATGGTATTTAGGCTTGGAACAGATAAACACCTTTGGTATTATTGACATCCTTAGTTTGGACAAATAAACCTTTAAAAATAAAGGTATGCCACAAATCATTCTGAGGTTAGTTCAACAAGACAATGTGAACTATTTCAAAGAAAGCAAGAGGTAAAGATACTTCATTAGTTTCCTTTAAGTCATTAAGGAATGTACCAGTGAAGTATATGTTTGGTAAGAAGATATGAGTTGCTTTGGATCGACATGCCGAAGAATATCTTGACCAAACTATCATCAATCATGATAATGTAGCGTGGAGTAATTCCTAAATGCATGTTACCTTATCTACATAACCGTATTGATGTTTATAAAGAGGATTGATGACGAGTCTTACATATTAACATTGATAAAAAAATTTTATCATGGAGAAATTCCTAAACGCACATTTTATACATCAAAGTTATGATGCAAGTTGTATTAATATTACAACCTGTAGTAAATTCCATTATATTTCATGATGTGCTTTGGAAATAACAGCTTAAACCCATAACCAATATGACAACTAAAATTACAAATGGATATCATACGAGTCATAGTATGATGGAAAATCCATTATGTCATAGGACGTGTTTAGATGTAAAGCGTTTGTTAGGATTTAAACAAACATGCATCATGTTAAACACGTTGTGCATCTAAATAATTATCCTAACTGTTGCTTAAGATATTACCTAAATCCCTAAGATAGAAAAGATATAGTCATGTATTAGACTACATTTCTATACAAGGGTGAACATCTCTATTAGTGATAGTGGGAGTTGAACTGACTTGGACTTAGACAATGCTTGAGATGCACAAATGGTTGGAATAGGGGAGAAGTTCCACAAGTACATGTGGAATAGGCATGTTCTAGTGACACATAATACGTAGGAAGAATGAAACATTGGTGATGGTTTTATATTCACTGCGGTCGGTGATATATTATTCATTGAGAATAATAAATCCTACAAGTAAGAAGTATAAGGAAATGAGCTAAGATTGACAATATCAAATAAAATTCAATGATGGATTATGTGTATCAAATTGCACTGGGGTTTATAAATTGAATACTACGGTGGGTATTCAAATGAAATGATACAAGGATGGTACAAGCCTGGTTCCAATAAGGCTCGATTGGTTATACCAAGTTGGTATGCCTAAATTCATTAGAATTTTACTTGTCATAGCTAAAATTCTAAGATTTTTTATAGTCCATTGGATGTCAAGATCATCTTTCGTGGAAGGTGTCTATACGACGCAACCAGAAAGAGAGGATGACATAAAATGATGCCAATAAGGGTTTCAAGTTACTGAAATCCAGTTTTGGATTAAAGTAAGTGAAAAGATATTAGAACATTCATTATTAATGAAGCTTTTCCCCGTGTCTACCAAAGGTTAGTGGGAGTGACAATGTTTTCCAAGTAAAATATGTTCATCAACATTTGGAATACAGATTTTGGTCTTACTATTAGATAAGACCAGAATAAAAGAAATTCCCCAATGATTGACTTAAAGTAGCAACCTCAGTTCTAGGGAACAGGATCTACTGAGGTAGATACATAGGTTGCTTGGTCCTAGTCAATCTCATACATATAGTGATATTGTATTGAAAAATACAAGTTATAACAATTCAAGTTCAGAATTGTTTCCTATGTCACATGGATTAATCTCTTCAAGTTAACATGTTCAGAAAATAAGAAGAGATTAAAGTAGTGAGTTGAGTACCATAAAATTCAGTGATGGATCAATCACATATGCCATATTATATAAAATAATCGATATTTCAAGGATATAATTTTTATAGGAAAATATCAATTATATCTAGGAGCACTACAAGTGATGCAGTCAGAACTATCATCTTGTACTTTGGAAAGTACAAATGATATATACCTGGAATATGGAGAAGAAGGTATACTTGTTATGATGGGAAAAAAACTAGTAATCCTTAGATCAATTTGATCTAGTGTCGCAGTTAGGCAAAGGAGATGAGTGAGTCAATCTCATAAAATCTTGTGGTATCCATACCTACAAATACTGAGTATATTGCACCTTTTAAGGCAACTAGAAAGCAGTTATATATCGCAATGATTTGTTCTAGTTCTTGGATTCGCACCTAGTGAGAAAATTATTATCATAATGAGAATTATGATATTATTACTATACAATTTGTCAATTTATGACAATGAACAAAAGTAATATACTTGGGGATACCCTATCTTGAGAAGTTTTACTCAAGCAGACGAGGTTGCATATAACAGATATTCCACATGGCAAAAACATGATAGGACCAACAGTTAAATCCATTACTGAGCAGAAGCATGATATTTATAATGTGAGTAGCTAATAAGTTTAGTTAGCAAGTTGGCTCTAGTGAAAGTGGGAGTGTTGAAATAGTGGGTTCCCTAGACCCAACTATACAGTACTTTTTGATTACCATATCATGTGTATAGTTAGCTATGCATGATCTTATCTTACCATTATAGTGCAGACTTTTCTGTGTCCACTATAATAATGGTAATTTCCAAAGGTTAATTTTCATGTCGAGAGGTTATAGAAGATCCCATGATATAATGAGAACCTCGAGATACAATGACATTGATCTTAAATATATGTTCTATAGTCTAGATACATATTACTGACTAGACATAGTAGATGTCTGACTATCAGGTGCTGGGGGCTCATAATCATTGAGACTTCTTCTCATGAATTTCGCACTTGGTGATCTCTAGTAGTGAGATCATGAGGACAGACCCATCAATAGGAACACCACATGTTTTGGGTGTCATTGGTGGTTCCTATATATAGACATGTGTATTGGTCTCATGACTTGAGACCATTACAAATGTATATCATTTTATTATGTACTTTTATGCAAGATGAAAACTGTGCCAGTGATGTCATGGAGAGGTAGTTTGTGTTGGGTGCGTCGTTGGTGGTATGACATTGGATGAATGGTCAAGAAAGGATTTGTCACTTCCAAGTTCAGGAAGTTGTATATCTCAGGCCTGGTTGATCAAGATGGTGCCGCCTTCATAAGTCTTTGTCCAAAGTAGTAGAAAGGAAAATCCATCCGGATAGATCAAAAAATAATAAATCAAGATAAGGACAATGACACAAGAGTGCATCCTGATTTATGAGATATTTAATGACAAAGAGATTATAGTACACAGTCAGTGTTCGTAGGATGGTAGTCGTTGCTATGATTATCCTTATCTCTTTAGGGTTCATGATGAGTTGATAGACTCCACTCTTGGTCTATGGATTTTATTCACTACTATCGAGATAAGGGCCTACAGGGTCACACACAATAGTGCATTCAAGAATCCACCCTATTCAGTTGAATAGGTATATGGACATAGTGGACCCCACCATGGGGTCCGAGCATTGTCCAAGTTATCGATCATCGATGAATTAAATAAATTCATTAATATTCAAGTTATGAATATTTGGGATTGAATTTATTTAATGTATTTATGAGTTTAGTAAATACAAGAAAAATATTAATCGAACGAGTATTATTTTAATATTCAAGGTTCGTTTAATATTAAGCGGGATAGCAAGTCAAGTTAAATAAATTGGTTTTTTCATGTAATATATTATATATATATTACAAGTATGTGATAAAATAATAAATAATATTGGCGCAGTTAAGTTTTTCAAAATTATTTATTTAGTGAACGTTGAAATAAACGGGGGTCGGAGAACCCTACCGGGTATTTATCAACATCTCTATAAATATAAGAGGGGGATTCTCTTATGTTGTGAAAATCACTATTCATTCATTTATGGAATGAAATTTTAGATCCTCTCTCTCCTCCCGCTCTCTAGAGAGAGAATCTCTCGATCCAAGAAGGTCATATCAAGATCCCTCTCATGCATCGAAGGCTTCTCGATGCAGTGATCATTGGGATGTCGAAAGCATCTTCGGGTCGCCGCGCTAGCACCCAGAGTTTGACGATCGACGTTCCAGCAGATTTTTGGAGCACATGTGGAAGATATAGAGGGATCCTGCTTTGGATCCTTCAAGTGATAATCGCCATTGACTAGTTTCAGTTGACCACAACTTCAGATTTGAAACGGGTATGTTTTCATTTTAGTTTTTTTGATCTTTACAATTTACTTGAGATCCTCAGGCCCTACCGGGGCTCGGATCGTTGGCGACGACAAGTCTCATCATCCCGCCGATGAAAATTTAAAATCCCCAGCCCATCGGCTTCCACTGCGGGTCCCGGGAACCTAACAATATGGGTCATCGAGGAACACCAGTTGGCACCTCCATCCAGGCCGTGCATTCCACTGAAACTAGACAACAAGCCCAGCGCAGAGATCAGAACGTGCATCCTTTTCATCTGGTGTAGTCAGGCCCACCTACACCACCATTTTTGCTACTAGATTAGGCAGAGATACCTTGACCATGCTGCGACCAGCCTCTCCCTGATATAGGCTGATTTCAGTCGTCTGGTCCTCATCTGAAAGCTACTCTCCGGGCTTCGACTAGTGAGTAGCTGGATATTCCCAGCACCAGTCAGTCGTCGACCCAGCCGACAGGGCCTTCCATGCCTCCTATCATAGATCAGCCTCCTACAATCAGAATTTTGTGCCTGGCATGGGAATATGATTTCCTCAAGCACCTTGTCAGCATCCCAGCAAGGCTTTCCATCCTTGTGTCCCTATGACTATTTCCAGACATGCGTGAACCCTCAACAAGGCTTTAAGAAGCCCCCTCCAGTTTGAGACGGAGGTAGCAGCTGCATAAACATTTCATGCAGACGCTCTCGAGAATGATGAATTCCATGCCGTCATTTTGTTCTCTAGAGAAGATGAAGGCTCTACCATACAGGGGAACATCTTACCACTGTACATCACTATCCAATTTAATGGAGAGGAGGTCTACCTCTATCTTGTTGACACCAGCTCTGGGATTAACCTTATCCCAATGCGGACACTACTGAAGCTATGATTATCCAAAGATGACCTGACTCCCTCCGATTTAAGAATCTAGGGATACAGTAGGATGGAGAAGACCCCAGTCAGAAAGATCCGTTTGAAGACCCAGTTCGGTGGCCTAGTTTCCAGCACCGAGATTATGGTTGTCTCCTAGGACACCATGTATAATGCATTGATGGGCAGACTATGGATCCACCTGCATGAGACAGTCCCCTCATCATATCACCAGTGCCTCAAGTACTCCATTAATGGTAAAGTAGGCATACTTCAAGGTGATGTGTCTTCTTTCTCCTCTTGTGAATCCCGCTATCTAGATGCCGACTATTACAAGAGCAAGGACAAATAGATTCAGGCCAGTGAGGTTGAACCCGTCACGATTGCAATTGACCCCTGGGAGGGTCTAGATGATGCCTACATATTCCCGATACATTGATTGGAGGCCACAACCTCCGACATGGGGAAATGTTTTGTTGTCTCTAGTACGAGGGTGAAACATATTCCCAAGTCCAGGTGACAATGGGAAATCACCTCGTACTCCTACACAAATCAGGCTCAGGTGATCCTAGAACCTCCTACACCCGTACGGTATCGAGATGTCCTCCACATTTGATATCATCAAGCATGGACCCATGGGCCGAAGACTAGATGGGATCGGGTCGACAACCTTTATTGCTATGGTCTCAGTAGCACGAGAATCTCCTGGTGCAGTAACCACTATTGCTCAGGCTGGTACCAGCCCCCAGTTGGAATCTTCCAACCTAGGGGAAGCTTCTCTCACTGGGGAATCCTCCTCCGCAAGAAAAGAAGTGGATCTGAGGATGATCCCCCGGCCTTTGAAGAGGGCATTTCTTCCACAGTCTATGAACTGGTACAAGTGATCCTTGGTAGCGAGGCAGATCCGAGACCCACATTGATCAGTGCCACCATGTCCCTCGAAGAGTAGCAGTGGTACGTGGAATTCCTTAAACAGCACTGTGATGTATTCGCCTGGATTTACGATAAGATTCCAGGGATAGATCCTCAGGTAGCCATTGAAACGTACCTATCGTGGGGTGTGACAAAAACAAATATTACCTAAGTTAAAATGTAGTAAACTGGTTAACCTAAGTTGTCTCAATAGATAGGAGTGCACAACAATTATGTTTGTCACTTAAATTTAAGAAAGAAGAAAAGGTTGTTTTTGAAATTGTTTGGGTTGAAAAATAAAGCAAGAAATAAAAAGAAAGGTGGAATACTAATGGATGAAGAGAGTGATGGGGTCAGGATAGGATTCACTTTTGAAATGTCATCATAGTAATAAAGATCATATTCCCTCTCTTCCTTTTGAATAACAAATGAAAGAATCCTCAATAAAGTTATTAATCACCCTTGGTTAAAGAAACAAATGAGAGTTTCTCTTATGTGCGTGGAAGTTCATAAAAAATCCCTAAAAAACTAAGGCAAGTCCCGATCGGGAATTGTTGCTCCTTAGAACTTTAGAAAAAGTATAATAGTTTCACACACGTGCCAACGATCACTAGACACTAACCACCTAACACAATCTGCTCAATCGAGACAAATTACACTAGGCGGAGGGAGATTAAAAGTCTTTAACCAAAGCTATGAATAATGAATACACCAAACTCAAAACATGATCACATTAAGATAATTGGGAAAGAGTGATAATATAAATTATTAAAAATAAAAAGAGGATTTTATATTTAATCACAAAAATCCGACATTACAAAAGTGAAAATCCCTCTTCCACGATCACTCAAAGGTATTACCCCTCCATGTGAAGGGTAATAGAGTTTAAAGGGGAACAATAATGCATTACAAAATAATGGAAAAGAAAATAAACAAAAGAAAAAAACCAAAAAGTTTTCCAGCCGATTTTTTCCTCCAAAGGTTTGCTCCTGGTTGGCACCACTTCTTATTGAATCACCCAATGGTCCCTTCTTATAGAATTCTCCAAATCCAATTTCCTTTCGTTCCTTCAAATCCCAAATTAATTGGACGGATATAGAGAAAGATATGTAATATTTATTGAGGTTGACTTTTTCTCAGTGAGATTTCCAAAAATCTTCATTCAATGTTTCCCATCCAATATCCAAATTAATGAATCTCAATCTCTATGATATTCAATAGAGATACACATATATGACTTGAATTCCCATTCAAATTTTAATCACCTTAATTGGATCTATTATGACCGATTTATGATGGATTCAATGATGTAGGGTCCACATGGTCGTCTGGAATCTTTCTCCATAGTAATTGATTTTTTCGGGTCCCTTAATGGCCGAATTATATCATAACTCAGAAGAAAAAGTTGTAGAAAGACCCTCCAGGGTTCCTAAAAAAAAGGAATCACATAACTTGGGATTATATTTTAAAAGATATGGTCGAATTACCAAAACATATTAAATCTGCTAAATTCCCAAAATTAGGAAACTTTTCAATTTTAACACAAAACATACCATAAATCCAAAAATGATGTAATTAAACTTAAATTGATGGATTTTGGGGGTTTAAATATTTGAAATACATATAAAAAATGTTTAAAATATTAACTCTATAAATTCCCCCACACTTATCACTTGGAATCCTGGACAAGTAAACATTAGAATCAAAGCAAATTCAAAACGCATAGCCACGAGATCCACCAAATCCACACCATGAAACGAAAAGATATCATGCCTCATAAAAAATTATTTCAAGTTCCCCATTTATATTATTTATTATATTTCTACTTCATTCTTCATCCCATGCACACAAGATACCTACCTCACATGAATTTTCTCTCATCTCACAAATATCAATTTTCAACAAGGTTTTTCTCATCCAAACTAATGCAAGGGTCACCATAGGTTTGAAAAACTTCTACTTCTCCACCTGATGTGAGTCAAGGATATGTGTTTATCATGGTGAATTTTCAGGGTTGTTCTATGGCTTTCGGTTGGTAGGATTTAGATGATAAAAAAATCTGAGGCCGAAAAATAAGGCTTGTCTCTTTTTGAAGTAAAATTGAAAGATTCCAATTTTCACTCAAATATGGTATCCTTATCTTCCTCTTTGTAGAAAATAGGCTCCATAATCGAGATAAATCAAGGAAAGTTCATGCCATTTATCATTTCGCCAGAAAAAATCTCATTCTTCTCAGTCATGATTTTTCTTGAATGCTCCAGAAAAGGTAGAGCTTTCTTCCTCCATTAGAAGCTCTAGAAAAGGAACAACTTCTCTTATCATGAAAGCTCCAGAAAAGGCACAGCTTTTAATAGAATGATTTTTTAGCAGCACACACATCTCTTCAACATTTGATTTTCCACCCAAATATTCACCAAATGAGGTAGCACAACACAAGATAGCTTCCCCCACACTTAAGTTCAACTAGATCGTGCAATTTCACTTCAAGAGAAGGTTGGATAGGGAAAATTGGCTTGTAATGTGGCTAACCTAACAGACTGTTCACGACTTCTAAGGGCTATAGGGATTAAATTTACAAGGTAGGCCAGAATTAAAGGGATTATATTGAAAGGGGGATTTCAATCCAAATAAATGCCTCAATCATTTAAATCACATATACCCCAAACCCTCAAGTTTTGAAAGGAATAAATCAAATTATAGTTAAGACAAGCATGGTCTGGTTCTCTCAAGAAATAAGGTGAATGTAAAGAATATGGAAAAAATGGTTTAGAAGCCTCACAAGAAAGTAATTTCAAATATATAGATAGTGAAATGTAGCATGGGATTCAAAAATTAGTGTACTTTTCTTGAATTTCCAAAAGATTTGAACTTGAAACAAAATCATTTTTAACATTCATTTAAGCTCAATTTCATGGAATAAATTGGTTCACTCAATGACATGGGTCTAAAAAATTGCAATGATAATCATTTCAGATAAAAACTTTTGAAAAAAACAAAAAAAACTGAAAAATAAACACACAAAAATTTAAAAACATGCAATTTTTAAAAAAAACACACAATATGAAAATCCTAAACTACAATGGTTCCCTACCCCACACTTAAATGATGCAGTTTCCTCAATTCATTCAAGTGTATTTAACATGTAAGTAGATTTTAAAATGAAACACAATAGCAAGCAAGTTTAAAGGAGAGGTACAACCTGATTTATTGGTAGTGCAACATTGAGTTAAGCTATTAAGTGTTTCACACTGATAACCTGAAAGAAAAAGAAAAAAAGAAAACATAAGACATTTATTGAAATCAATTAAAATAGAAATAGGATGAGAAAAGAAGGATAGATCTTGGTTTAATCCCCCAAGTGGTCCCTGGGTTTTGACTGCGTCCAGATGGGAAGTTCCAGTTGGTTATCCACAATGTGAAGGTGGGTTGAGTTTCTTTGTGATGAACCAACAAAACTTCTTCTTATCATCATGTGTTTCATCCTTTTTGTTGAGGAAACTATGGGTATAGTATACCAAATCCACCCCTAGAAAAATAAAATACAGCTTTCTTGGTGGGGGTGGGACAAAGAATGAGTCCTCATCTTTCTCGGTTTCTAATTTCACAACTTCTTCTTCATTATCCAGTGGTTTCTAAAGGTATGTTGTATCATTGAAAAATCAAAGGGAAAGTCAGAGTATAATTCTATTTGAACAAAGTTAAAGCATGAAGTGTCGATATCAAATTCTTCCATTTCAATGTAATCATCTTGTGTATCTTTTTCCACTTGAATCTTCTCATGTACTCCCTCCAATAAACGATCAACATGTTTCAGGAGCTCCAACTGTTCCTCTTTAAGCGCATCTTCCTTTTCTTCCTCATCCTCCAAGATAATACAATTTTTGGCCGAATCTAAAAATTTCAAGCAATGGGAGGTGATACTCAATTCGGATTTAATAAAATTAGAAGATAATGAGTTCAAGAAAATATCATATCCCATAATTGGATCATCTTCAATTTCTTCTTCAGAGGGAAGTGCCTATTGGAGTAGAATTTCACGAGCTTGAGGTAGGCTGTCAAGCACCTCAATATTTTCTTCAAATTCTACCTTGTTGGTGGTTTCTTATTTCAATGATGCTGGATCTTCTACATTATGATGAACATGGGGATCAAGTAGTTCCTCACACTCCTTCCAGAACTCATCCAGATCTTGTTGATCTCCCATACTTAATTCATAAGGCACATCTTCTTCATAAATATTCTTTAGCAATGGTTGAGAAGGGACAAATGGATCTACTTTTAATTCCATCATGGTCTCACCTGGTTCTTCAAAATCAAGGATGAGTGGGAAATCCAATTCCACAAATGGCTCAAGTTTAGGTTCTGGTTTCTCTTGAGATGTGTGAACATATTCAATTATCCATTCCATTTTTCTCTCCAGGTCCTGTATTTCTTCTCGAATTCCTTGAAACTGATCTTTTGTTTGAGTTTCCTCTTCTTGTTTCACCTCGACCTTTTCCTGAAAAATTTTTGGAAAATACTCATGGAGTTCAATTAATTCACTGTCCAAACCCTCCAACACTGGGTAATCAAGGTTTTCTTTAAAGTCTTGAATGAGATCCTAGAATTCATCCTCGTTGATTTGGATTCGAGCTCCCCTGATCTGTTTAGAAAAAAAAGAAACACTATCCTCTATAGACTAAGGTGATTCAATAATTGTTTCATTCACTTGTGGATAATTACTCCATGAATTAAAGAAAAAATCATTTGAGAACATCATGGAAAAAGATTTTTTGGGTTTTTTTAATTTAAAAAAAATCAACTATTTACAAATGGATTGTTGGCACAACCTCCCCGACAACGGCGCCAAGTTTTGAAACGTACCTATCGTGGGGTGTGACAAAAACAAATATTACCTAAGTTAAAGTGTAGTAAAGTGTTTAACCTAAGTTTTCTCCAGAGAGGAGTGAAAAATAATTATATCTGTCAATTAAATTTAAGAAAGAAGAAAAGGTTGTTTTTGAAATTGTTTGGGTTGAAAAATAAAGCAAGAAATAAAAAGAAAGGTGGAATACTAATGGATGAAGAGAGTGATGATGTCAGGGTAGGATTCAATCTTGAAATTTCATCATAGTAAAAAAGAAAATATTCCCTCTCTTCCTTTAGAATAACAAATGAAAGACTCCTCGATCGATTTATTAATCACCCTTGGTTAAAGAAACAAATGAGAGTTTCTCCTATGTGAGTGAAAGTTCATAAAAAATCCCTAAACAACTAATGTAAGTCCCGATCGGGAATTGTTGCTCCTTATAACTCTAGAAAAAGTTTAATAGTTTCACACATGTGCCAATGATCGCTAGACACTCACCACCTAACACAATCTGCTCGATCGAGACAAATTGCACTAGGCGGAGGGAGATTAAAAGTCTTTAACCAAAGCTATTAACAATGAATACACCAAACTCAAAACACGATCGCATTAAGATAATTGGGAAACAATGATAATAGAAATCATTCAAAAGAAAAAGAGGATTTTATATTTAAGCACAAAACTCCGACATAACAAAAGTGAAACTCACCCTTCCTCGATCACTCAAAGGTTTTACCCCTCCATGTCAAGGGTAATAGAGTTGAAAGGGGAAGAATAATGCATTAAAAAATAATGGAAAAGAAAAGAAACCAAAGAAAAAAAACTGAAAAGCTGTCCAACTGATTCTGTCCTCCAAAAGTTTTCTCCTGGTTGGAACCACTTCTTCTCAAATCACCCAATGGTCCCTTCTTATAGAATTCTAAAAATCCAATTTCCTTTCGTTCCTCCAAATCTCAAATTAATTGTACAGATATAGATAAAGATATGTAATATTTATTGAGGTTGACTTTTTCTCAGCGAGATTTCCAAAAATCTTCATTCAATGTTTCCCATCCAATATCCGACTTAATGAATCTCAATCTCTATGATATTCAACAGAGATACGGATATATGAATTTGATTCCCATTCCAATTTGAATCACTCTAATTGGAGATATTATGACCGATTTATGATGGACTCACTGATGTGGGGTCCACATAGTCGTCCAGAATCTTTCTCTACATTAATTGATTTTTTAGGGTCCCTTAATGGCCGAATTATATCATACCCAAGAAGATAAAGTTGTAGAAAGACCCTCCAGGGTTCCTAAAAAAATGAATCACATAAATTGGGATTATATTGTAAATGATATGATCGAATTACCAAAACATATTAAATCTGTTAAATTCCCAAAATTGGGAAACTTTCCAATTTTAACACAAAATATACCATAAATCCAAAAATGATGTAATTAAACATAAATTGATGGATTTGTGGGGTTTAAATATTTTAAATACATATAAAAAATGTGTAAAATATTAACTCTATCAGCCATCCACCTCCTCCGTCTCCCAAAAAATCACCGCGGGTTCAAGCAGCCTCCCAGAAAGATGCACCCTTTTCACGGTGCCATTGTCGAGGGCGAAGTTGATAAGCTCATTAGAGACAACTTCTTCGAGGAGGTCCAACACCACAAGTGGATGGCCAACATTGTGCCATTTAGGAATAAGAACAGACATATTAGAGTATGCATCGAATTCCGAGATCTCAACTGTCACTGTCTAAAGGATTATTTTCCCCTTCCTGTGACGGAATTGTTGATTGATGCTAAGGCAGGGTGCCAAGCCCTTTATTTTATGGACGGTTATTCCGGATAAAACCAGATCCGAATGGCCCCCTAGGATGAGGATTCCATGGATTTTAGGGCACCACAAGGTACATTTTGTTACCAGGTCATTCCCTTTGGCCTGAAGAATGTAGGTGCCACCTATGAGCAGGCCATGCATCACATATTCAAGCCGATCCTCGGGACATTGGTGGAATGCTATGTGGATGACTTGGTGGTCAAATCCTGCCAATTTCAGGACCATCTCAAGGACCTTGAGAAAGTGTTCAGCTTCCTCTGTTCCCACCACCTGAAGATGAAACCGCTGAAATGTGCCTTCAGGGTCACCTACGAAAAATTCCTTAGATTTGTTGTCAGGTACAGGGGAATCGAGATCGACCCAGGGAAGATCAAGGCCATCAACCAGATGCCTCCCCTACGCAATATTTAGAATCTTCTAGGTTTCTAAGGCCACTTAGCCTACATACACTGATTCATTGAGAATCTGGCCAGCAAGTGTAAGCCCTTTTCTTGGCTCATGAAGAAAGGCTCCACCTACAAATGGGAAGAAGAGTGCCAAAATGTGTTTGAGGAGATCAAGTAGTATATGGTCCAGCCTCTGGTCTTGATGCCAACCATCTCTAGAAAGCTACTAATCCTGTACGTGACTACCCTGGAATGATCTCTTAGTGCCCTTCTCACCCAGAAGAACAATGGGAGAACTGAAAAAAAAACCTCTACTACCTTAGTCATATGCTCATAGATACAGAGACCAGATACTCCCCCATCGAAAAGAGCTGCCTTGCACTTGTATTTGCATTTTAGAAATTGCGACACTACTTTCCGCACCACAATGTACAATTGGTGTCTCAGGTAGACCCACTGAAGTACATTCTGAACTGCCCCATGTTGACTGGCCATCTAGCGCGGTGGTCAGCAATCTTCTAGCAGTTCGATATCAAGTTTTTCCCTCAGAATGATATCAAGGGACAAGAATTGTAAGACTTCCTTGTTGCCCATCCGGCTCCTGCTGACTAGTCCCTGGACTTGTATTTTCCCGACGAGGCAATCCTCTCAGTAGATCATGTCATCCCGTGTTGGCATATACACTTTGATGGTTCTTCCCAGAGCCCCACCGACATAAGGCTCAATGATCAGAGACTCAACAGAGTAGGCATGTGTATCGTCTTTATTACCTCGGCATAAGCCATCCTGTCATACTCATTCCTATTGTTGGAAGGCTGCACCAACAACGAGGCAGAGTATGAGGCTCTTATCACTATCCTTGAGCTAGACCTCGAGATCGATGTGGCCCATTTTCATGTGAAAGGGGATTCCAAACTAGTTCTCAAGAAAATAAATAGTGACTATGTCTTCAGAAATCCAGAGCTCATACCATTGTTGGAGAACACCCACCAGCCCATGGCCTAGTTTCCATCTCGTCTAGAAGCTACTCATGTCCCTCGATCTCAGAATGATTCGATGCCCTGGTCGGCTTGGCTGAATCACTTGCATAACCTTAGTAGGATGATATGATTATACGCGTAGCACATTGGAGAGTCATTTCTCCTGTCACCCTAGATGATGACGATGGCCTACGGGTAAGCCATCTTACCACTGAAGCCTCCATGTCAGGACCCCCAGGTTCCTCAGATGCAGTTGTTGAAGTGAATCCCAACTGGAGATCCCCCTTTTTCAAATATCTCCGAAATGGTTACCTCCCAGATGATCAGGCCGAGCGTGAGTGAATCCAACACTGAACGCTGCAGTTTACCCTCCAGAGTTGTCCCAGTCTTGAGCAGATCCTCTACAAGCGCGGGTTCGATGGTTTTCTACTCCATTGCATCCAAGGAGTAGAGGTTTCTCATGTCATGTAGGAGGTTCACACCGGTTCCTGTGGGGATCAACAGACTAGGCTGAAGCTTTTCCATCAAATCTAGAGACCAGGGTACTTCTGGCCCTCTATGTTCCATGATTGCGCTGAGTTTTCCAAGAGATGTCATGGGTTCCAAATCCATGATAACTTCATGCATCAGATTATAGAACCTCTCAACTCCACCAAGTATTCTTGGCCATTTGCGGTATGGGGACTCGATGTCATGGGACCATATCCACTAGCGACAGCTCACCAGTGGAGGTTCATCCTGACCGCCACAGATTTCTTTTCCATGTGGGTAGAAGCAATTCCGCTCAAGGAGGTCAAGGCCTGTTCTATCGTCGACTTCGTGAGCTCCAATATCATATACCAATTTAGAGTCCCTCATGCTGTCCTCATCGATAACGAAACCAACTTCTATGTAGCTGATTTGAAGAAGTTGTACGCCAAGTACAACGTCCATTAAAACTATACTTCCAGCTATCACGCGCAGGTAAATGGAAAGATCGAGGCATTCAACAAGAATCTTTATAACATCTTGCAGAAAATGGTTGGTCAGAACAAGAGGATTTGGTTGAACAAGCTCCCCAACGCCCTCTAGGACTATCGTACAACGACTCGTAATTCTACCCAGGTGACCCCATATTCCCTGGTGTATGGAGCTGGGTCCGTCCTACCCATCGAGATTCAATTTCCTTCATTATGCACAATGGTATATGACCAGATGGCACCAGATAAGGTAGCTGAAATTCATCTGGCTGAATTGGATGTGCTTGACGAGAATAGGCTTCGTGCCCTGCACAATCTGGAAAGGCATCAGAATAAGATAGCTAGAGCCTTCAACAAGAATGTTCACCTCTGCTCTTTCCTGCAAGGCGATTTGGTATTGGCCCTGTGGACACCAATGATCCCTTGTAGGAAACCACCCATGTTGGATCCCAAATGGGAAGGAACTTACATGATTCACAGGGTTTACACCAATGGAGCATACTCCCTGGTGACCATGGATGGAGAGTTCATCACTCCTCCAACCAATGCCAAGTTTCTCGAGCAATACTTTTCCTAAGCCTGACGGTCCTGCACAACCTTAAACTGCCTGGTCCTACATGACCTTAAACTGCCTGGTCCTGCATGACCCTAAACTGCCAAGTCCCACATGACCCTAAACTGATTCTCCCCGCATGAAATTAAACTATATGTCATCCTACAAGACGTTAAACTATATCCTTATAACTACATGTGGCTTGATTACCATCTGCATGGGATATATAGGAACGCTCAAGAATTTCATCTTGAGCCCATTTCCAAACTCTTCTCTTTGAATATACCCTTGGGTATAGTTCTCTTAGAGGATCCTTGCATGATATGGTGTAGGCTTACTTAGCCCCACTCATGTCAGGATTACAACGATCGCACTATGCACCCACTCCCCGTTCTTATATCCTCCCACGTCCTCACCACAAAATATTAAACATCATGGCCTTCAAGAACTATGTAAGGCTTGATTCCAATTCTCATGGGATACATAGGAATGCTCGGACATTTCATCTATTATCCCAGCCCAAATGCTAGAGTCTCCCCTCGGGTCAAGGCATATGATGCGGTGCAGGCTTTTTCCCCAATCCATGCCGAGCTCATCTCGATCCCGCCATACCTCCCACTCCCCAGAGGTGTCCGCCTCTTTTACCAATGGGAACAACTATGCTTCACCCACTCCTTTGATTGGGACTCCAACATCTCTCCCATTCAGAAGGTCCTCCGAACAACATGGATGCTAGGCCCAAGGGCTCTCCTACCACTTCGGGCCAACACCCTTGAGGATGTTGAGCAACAAATTGATATAAGTCTCGCATTTTGAATATGTTTAGAGGTCAAAACTCATTTGTTGTTCCCATTCTGGGTCACTATAAGGATTTTGTGTTTTGAACATGGTCAATAGATATCCTTTGTCGTCAAATCCACCCCACGATGTCCCAAACATGGAGTGTAATGGTTCATTATGCCCCATAGTATCTCCAAGAGATGAACTCCCTTCAGGCGATGCCAGCTATCAGACCCCTATATGACAAGGAGATCCGAGTACGGCTCCATATTTCCCACACTTAGAACTGCTCACATGGGATTAGAAGATGTCATGAGGTGGTAACCGCACAAGAGGTCGTATGGCTACCATTGGTTGGGACGCCCGGCCTTAGGCCCCTTGGCCCTCTCCGCCCCCTTGTCCCTTTCTGGCCCCTGGCCCAAGTTCTCATTTAGGGTTGTGTGGTGTGGAGTGGACTTATGTCCTCATTCACGTCAGGTTATTTCTCCATTCTGCGCATATCCCCATGAGACATCCTTCCCTTCATTTATCGTCCATACCGCAAGCACATGCCCTATCATAATTCACGTGCCCAGTTTTGGGCCCCCAACCCAGGTTCTCTTTTATGGGATTGTACGGTGTGGTATGAGATTATGTCCTTATTCACATGTAGTTACTCGCCATACTGTACACCTCTTGTATGTAGGGTATCTTACCCATTTTCTTCCTCACTACAAGAAGTTAAACTGAAAACAGGTCGGGCCTTTCCGTCCAAGGCCCAGCCTTAGGCCCCTTGGCCTTTTCAGGCCCCTGGCCCAAGTTCCTATTTAGGGTTGTACGGTGTGGTATGGTACTATGTCCTCATTTACGTCGGGTTACTCATTGTGCCGTACACCCCCCTCTTTGGGGTATCTTACCCCTATGTGCGCCATTTCCAGAACTACGTGTGGCTTGATTCCCATCCTCATGGGATATGTAGGACCGCCTGAGCATCTCGTCTTCAGGTTCAACCTCATCTTGTCCCCTTGGCCTGCATTCCCCTAGGGAGAGGATCATATGGTGTGGTATGGAATTATGTTCTCACTCACGTTAAGTGTTGTAACAACCATGACATTTACCCCCTCTTGAGGGTTTTCCATCCCCTTGTGCTATACTCATCTTTCCAAGCAGTCTGCTCCCATGATGGGCCCCTCGGTCCTCTTCGGCAGTTCACTAATGTGCCCAAGGGTACTCTGGTTCAGCACCTAGAATGTCAGATTCTACCCGGACATGCTTTCACCCATTTCTCATGCTTCGTGTTCCCCATCATCAGGGTTTCCATTACCTTTAACATCCCAAAGGGACCCCCAAATGGCATGGATTCTAGGACTAAGGGCTCTCCTACCATTACGAGCCAACGTCCTTGAAGGTTTCAGATAAAAAATTGATACAAGTCCCGCATTGTGAATATGGTCAGCGGTCGACGCTCTTTTTTTGTCCCCATTTCAGGCTAACACGATATGGATGCTGTGTTTCAAACATGGTCAACAGTTATCCTCCATCATCACATCAACCCCATTAATCCCAAAAATATCAGTTTCACGATTCACATCCTTCTCCACCTCATCATGTCCAAGTAGAACTTCGAGACCCATGGTACTATTTCTCAATGCGCATCTGCACGTTAGGAAGAGAAAGCTGCGATAAAGCGTCATTTGGGGCTCTCCACCGATTTCCCCTTTGTATGTATTTCACATGTTGCAAATAACTTATCTTCCCTTGTTTCCTACACCGAGTTTGACCCACTTAGGCTTGGGGATCGGATTAAGGTCCGCACTTACTTGGAATAATCATGATCTTCCATGGTCAAAGTTATAAGACCTTAAACTAATATATCTTTGTATTTCTCTTCTGTAGAACTACGTACAACTTGACTCCTATTCTATAGGATACGTAGGAACACTCGAAAACATCGTCTACAGGACCAGCTTAATTGAGAGATAGTCTCTCCCACTTTCTACCTTTCAACCTTTTCTGGACCCACGGCCTGAGGTTTATTTCTTGGAATCTCACGCAGTGTGGTATGAGATTATTTCCTCATTCACGTTGGGTATGATTTATTGCACCGTGCGCATTCCCCCTTGAACCTCATCTCTACGTCCGGGACATATGACATTAAACTATGCTGCTTAGTCCCACGTGAATTCAAACTATTACCTCTATGATGCACGACATTAAAGTTCATGGTTGGTCCCATCACATGACCCTAAACTGTGACAATATCGTCCTGACCGCACGACGAAAAACGTGAAGGTTCCGGGAACAGCGGAAACACGTGGATGGATGTGCCCACTTGGCTTCTTGTCATTAACAATGATCAATCTGGGATCAATACGACGATAAACGTCAGTCTCCACGGATCGAATCATAGAAATAGACAAAGAAAAGGAAAGTCCCGGTACCACAAAGTAGGATCATTATAGGTTGATTATAATTAATTTAATCAATTTAAAAGAAATACCTTTTGGGTGTTCTTTCTTCGTTGATGTTCTTGATCACGTTCTGATGTGATTCGTCGTTGCATCACAGAAGCCAAGTGTAGACTTCCTCTAGCAGTGATCCACACGTGTACCTCGTATCTTGGGACGTCGCCAAAGGAGTCTCCAGGTGCTAGCATTGTAACGACCCAAACTTTTTGAATAGTATATCAACTTACTCTTAACGATTTAATAGAGATTTAAATGGTTAATGCAGAAAGAGGAGTCGATGGATTCATCCAGTAGACTCAAACCTTATGAATCCCACTTATCAGAGCTTGGGAAGGAGGTGGCATCGTTGGGATTTTCTTTGGACCAAGCCCAATCCAAACTCTAGCGTGTCAAGCTTGAATGGAAACGCCTGCGGGAGAAGTTTAAGTTAGTAGAGATTACTACTAGGGCGATTTTATCTGAGCCTCCCTCAGATTCTCTCACCATAGCACACCTTACACTTAGGTTATATGCTAGTGTTATAAGGGGCTATGTGACGAGACCGTAACTTCTTTGTGTAATAATTTGGGATGAATAAATTGAGATTTCTTCCTTTAGTGAAGTTTATGAAATTTCAAATCTTCAGATAATTTTAGGATGTATTTATTGATGAATTTTGAAAAAAAGGATATTTTAAAATATTTATGTAAACCTTAAAAAATTAATGATGTGTAATGATTTTCAAAAAATGGTCCTCTACAAAAGTGTTCAGTAAGGAATTTGGAGTCTAATAAGATCAACTTAATTTTTGATGAATAGTAAATTATGAGTAGTGATTTTATGCTTAGGATTAGTAATGTGACCAAATGGATTAGTAATCTCACTTAAAGAAAGTTTTAATATAATTTAGACACCTTGATTAAGTAATGTGATTCAATAAAATGGGTAAATAATGGTTTCATAAATTAATAGTCAAGTATTAGTTTTTTCGGGTGAATAGTGTTTTTAATTAAAAATTAAATTAAAAATATTTCGAAAATTATTTTTATAAAATGGACTTTATTTTTGAACTCAGAGCATTGATATTATGTTATGGTAATTTTTGGGTATTTTTCTAAAAAAATGAATTTTCAGTGAATAGTGTATTTATTTAAAAATTAAATTAAAAATATTTAGAAAATTATTTTTATAAAATGGAGTTCATGTTTTTAATCAAAGCATCAATATTTGGTTAAGGTGAAATTTTGGGATTTTTCTAAGAAAGATGAATTTTCAGTGAATAGTAAAAAATGCAGTTTTAGGGTTTCGGTATATTAAATGACATCATAACTGTGTCATGATGATTTCATGAGATATTTTAAGGGTTGGCTGACCAAAGGTGATTAATTATTGTATTGGGGGCCCCATGTGGCCTAACTCCATGGGAAATACCATGGGAGAGCCCATGGTTTTGAGAAAACCACTTGTGAGGTGTCCCTTGAAATTATTAAAGTATCACCTCACCTTCCATATAAATACCCACCCTTTACTCCTTTATTTTTTACTCCCAACTATTCCCCAACGAATCTCTGGTCTTAATACCTCCCAAGGAGTCCTCCCAAGGTGCCCCCAATCCCTCAAGGTCCAAACCTTTGAGTTTTAAGAGTTACGTTTAAGGTAAGGGATCCGACCTCTCTCTTTCTTTTTCAAGTAATCTCTTTTATGTCATTTATTTTATGCTCCATGTTATTATGTTGGAGTATGTTCTTTTATATTCATCTTACTACCCTTTCATTTTCATATGATGAGATACCCCCTCTTACTCTCATTAATTCGTTTTAAGAATGTTTAAGTGGCGTCGTTAGGCTGCCAAATTTTTAAGGGATTCTTTCACCCTTCTCATTTTTCAAAGTTCTACTTTCATGTTAATTCTTTCAAGTTCTTTTTTATTATGTTGGGGTATGATATCTATATCTATCATACTTATATTTTATTATCATATGATGAGAGACCCTATTTGATCTCGTCAATTCATTTTTATTGAAGTTTAAGTGACGCCGTTAGGCTGCCGAATTTTCATAAGAGAAATCTTATTTTTGTATTCCTTCCATGTTTTTCATTTAAAATGGTATGTCCTTAAAATTTCATTACCAGGATTCATATAATTTATATTATGTCCCTCTACTTTTTTTATAGATCATTTATGAGTGGGTGACCCATGTCCCCTCTCTTTTCAATGTTTTCTAAAACCCTGTAACATAGTCGTTATGCTGCGGAATTTTCGTCTCAAAATGCCTCTCTTTTTTTCTAAAAATTATTTTATGTTATTAAGTGAATACTCAAGCTCTCTATTATATAGGGGTATTAACATATATACAAATTTGTTCTATTTTAAATTCTTGTATTTAAATACATGAGACCCGCTTTCCCTTTCCGTGGGTTTAAAGTGACATAAAGATCATGTCTTTAAAGCAGTTTTAAAACGTTATGATTATGAAATGAAACCCATTTCTTTTATTCTATATGGGCTGTTTATGAAATGATTGATGATGATATATGTGGCTCACATGATAATAAATACATGTCAAGGGTGCGCCCTGATAGCGCTCCAATGCATTGGGTAAAGACTTAATCTCTAGAGATGACCATTTTTAACGACGCCTTGGTGAATAACCTTGGTAATTTTTAATGACACCTTAGGGATGGACCTTGGTGAAACGGGAATGATTGTCAATATTTAATGTTGTAGCCACATATTCAAGTTATGAAAAATGTTATTTTTATTATGATATGCCTCATGATTTCTTTCTCATGCCTTAAAGTTCTTTTCATGACCTTATTGAAGTATCTCAAGTTCACATGTAAAATGTTTCTCTTGTTTCCCTTACTGGGCCTTCTGCTCACCCTTTATTTTGATGTATGTCCCCAGGTTATGAGATGAAGTAATGAACCTAGGATGAACTTAAGGAGAATCCTTTCAAGTGTTTAAGAAGAATGTTTTATGTTGTTTTCATGTATTATGTTCCTGGTTTCCAAGATACTAAACCTTAAAGATCCTCAGTTTTGTGTAATGTAATGAAAGTTTATGTTATAAAAAGGTGGGATTCCATAGTTGGTATAAAAGGATGGTTTAGTTATTTGTAGAAATTAGGATATAAAAACTTTAGGAAGAACCCTATAGAAAATTTTGAATACAGGAAAACTTCCTAGTATTTTGGTAAGTATTGAGTAAGTGGTTTATCAAACAAATACATCCATGTCTGGATATGAGCAGGTAGAGGCGGCTCTGGCACATATGTACATAGGGGTAAAACCTGAAAACACCACTTTGAGATAGACTCAAACGGGAACTGGTGCACGATAATGGGCCTTGCTGCACTCTTGGTTACGACACTCCCGGGGGATATTTTTGGTTAATCACAAGATATTTATGAATCATTATGAAGGAATTATAGAGAAATGTAATTGTCTAAGCATGAAGTCTTAGTTAAAAGATTCATAAATGAAATAAGTTTCTCACTAAGGTTTTATCCTTTTAGAAAATGGAGAGAAATAGGAGGAACTGTGCAGATGGTGACCGCAATGCACCATGTGTTGACGACCCTCTGATTGAAGTCAGAATGGAAACATTAATGTGAATGATGAACCAACTGACTCAAGTTACGAGTAATAACTTGAATCAAGCTGAGAGGATGATCTCACCACAAAGGGAACAACACTCTGTTGAGTCCTTCATGCGTCAACGACCACCAAAATTCAGTGGATCTACTGACCCATTGGTTGCGGAACAATGGATAAGCTCTATTGAAAAGATCTTTTCTGTACTCCTTTGTTCGGAACAAGAAAAAGTCACCCTTGATGTTTACCGCCTAGAGGGAGAATTTGATTAGTGGTGGTCACTGGTCAAAAACACAAAGCCTAGAGGAGATATGGAAGCAATGGAGTGGGAAGAGTTCCAAGGAATATTGTTTAATAAGTATTTCCCTCGTTTCATGAGAACGAGAATGGAGAAAGAGTTTCTTGAGCTGAAGCAGAAGGAGAACGAATCTGTCAGAAGCTATGAGATGAACTTCACCCAACTTTCACGATATACCTCTAGCTTTGTCATGGATCCAAGTGGGAAGGTTGATATATTTTTTGGTGGACTGATACCTCATCTTCGAAAGAATTTAGCCAACTGGGACTACGATAGCTACGAGGAGATCGTGCAGAGTGCAATGAAAGTCGAGCTAGAGTTTGGTGAGACACAATGGTATCATAAATCAAATGACAAGAAGAGATCGTTGGAGCCCAGTTTAGGGAAGAATTTTGATCAGGGAAGAGTTGGAAAGAAAATGCAACTTACCACATGCAATAAATGTGGGAAGAAGCAATTGGGGCACTGCTTGATCAGAAGTGGAAAGTGCTACAAGTGTGGAAGAGGAGGCCATGTTGCTCGAAATTGTCGTAGTGAGGTGAAGCCTCAACTCCCCAACACTAACGATAGAGGAAAGATGGTTTTGGCCCTACCCAAAGTCCAATGCTTCAAGTGTGGACAGCTTGGGAACTTTGCTAATCACTGTCCAAATCCAAGGGAAGTGGAGGGGAATCACCATCAACCTCAGCAAAGGACAGGGGATCAAGGTAGTGCTTTTTCTATTACAACAACTGAAGTTGAAGCTCCGAATGACTTGGTAGCAGGTACTCTTGTTGTCCTCTAAAAACTAGAAACTACTTTGTTTGATTCTGGTTCTACGCATTCCTTTATTTCCTCCAAGTTTGCAAAGAATATAGAATCAATCCCCGAACTGCTTGAGGTAGAGTTGTCAGTCAAGACTCCAAGTGGGATTATCCATGAATCAAAAATGTTTAGAGACTCTAGTGTTTACTTTAGTGAGCACAATCTTATCGCTAATCTAGTAGTCATTCCCATGTTGGAATTCAACGTTATACTAGGGATGGACTGACTCTCAAAGTATAATGCTAAGATCAAATGCAGAAGTAAGGAAATCTCAGTAGTCTTGAATGAACGACCTACAATTATCTTCCAAGGAGAGATATCCTGAACTGATCCCTATCTAGAAGCACCTCCTATATCTTTCTTTATAGAGTTAATCGGTGATGATGAAGAAGGAAAAGGGAGTATACAAATAGAAGATGTTCCGATTGTTCAGGAATACATGGATGTATTTCTTGAGGAGTTACCTGGACCTCCCCCAGAAAGAGAGGTAGAGTTCTCCATTGAACTCATACCTAGATCTCAACTGATATCAAAGACCCCGTATAGAATGGAAAATGTGGATCTAGAAGAGTTAATGAAACAACTACAAGACTTATTGGAGAAGGGGTTTATCTGACCGAGTGTGTCTCCTTGGGGAGCACTAGTTCTCTTTATAAAGAATAAGGATGGATCAATACGGCTATGCATTGATTATAGATAACTGAACGGGATCATAGTGAAGAACAGATACCCTCTTCCAAGAATTGATGATTTATTTGACCAACTTTGTGGGGATCAATTCTTCTCCAAGACTGACCTTCAATCTGGTTATAATCAACTGAGGGTGAAGAAGGAAGATATTCCAAAGACTGCCTTCCGATCAAGATATGAGAATTACGAGTTTACTGTTATGCCCTTCGACTTGACTAATGATCCTTCTATTTTCATGGATTTGATGAATAGAGTCTTTAATGACTACCTTGATAACTTTGTGGTAGTTTTTATTGATGATATTTTGATATATTCAAAAAGTCGTGAGGAGCATGAAGATCATCTGAGGGTTATTTTGAAAACTCTACAGAAGGAGAGGCTCTTTGGAAATTTTAGCAAGTGTGAGTTTTGGTTACAACAAGTGGCTTTCTTGGGGAACATCGTAACCAATGAAGGAATCTCGGTTGAACCTACAAAGACAATGGTTGTGGAGGAGTGGCCTCAACCCACAACAGTAACTGAGATTCGTAGTTTCCTTGGTTTAGTAGGATATTATCGGAGGTTTTTAAAAAAAATTTCACGACTTTCTAATCCACTAACCAAGTTTACTCGAAAAGGGGTTAAGTTCATCTGGACAAAGGAATGTGAGGAAAGTTTCCAAGAGCTGAAGAAGAGATTGGTTACTGAACCTGTGTTAACAATACCCTCTATCATAGAAGGATTCGTTATTTTTAGCGATGCATCTCTGAAAGGGATTGGGTGCGTCCTCATGAAAAATGACAAGTTAATTGCTTATGCATCTTGACAGTTGAAGGTTCATGAGAAGAATTATCCTACACATGACCTAGATCTAGCGGTGGTTGTTTTTGATCTAAAGATATGGAGGCACTATCTTTATGGGGAGAAATGTGATATATACACCGACCACCAAAGTTTAAAGTATATTTTCACGCAGAAAGAATTGAACATGAGACAAAGGACATGGTTGGAGCTTATTAAAGACTATGATTGTTCAATTCATTATCACCCTGGAATAGAAAAAAAGTCACAGATGCGTTAAGCAGGAAAGACCCTGTTGTTCTGGAAACAATGATGATCCTATGATATCCCTTGATTAAAGATCTAGTAAAACTGGACATGGGAATTATAGGGGAAGGGACATCATCAACCCTATCCCAAATGATTTCTCAACCTTCATTACTTGAGAAGATCAAGAAGGCTCAAAAGGAAGATCCTTTGCTGCAGGAGAAGTTTGAGGCTATAAAGGATGGGAAGTTCCCTGATTTTAATATTGATCAAGAAGGTGTATTAAAATTTTGTACAAGACTATGTGTTCCATCTATTCCAGAGATAAAGAAAGAACTGATGGATGAAGCTCATAGATCTACTTTATCTATACATCCGGGAAGCACTAAAATGTATAGAGACCTTTGTGATCATTATTGGTGGGATAACATGAAGAGGGAGATTGCTGATTACACTACAAGGTTCCTGATGTGTCAACAAGTAAAGGCAGGACGAAAACTTCTTAAGGGGGTATTACAACCGCTACCCATACCAGTATGGAAGTGGGATAATATCACTATGGACTTTGTAATTTGTCTCCTGAAAAAATCCAAAGGAAACAATGTGATATGGGTTATTGTGGACCGTCTCACCAAGACCACCCATTTCATCTCTATTCGAGAAGATTTCTCTCTGGATCAACTTTCCAAGATATACGTAAAGGAAGTGGTAAGGCTGCATGGGGTACCACTATCCATCATGTCTGATCGTGATCCAAGATTCACATCAAAATTCTGGAGAAGTCTTCAACATGATCTGAATACTGAATTGAATTTTAGTACGGCCTATAATCCTCAAACTGATGGCCAATCTGAAAGGACTATTCAGACACTCGAAGACATGCTGAGATTATGCTCAATGGAATTTAAAGGTGGATGGGACCAAAACCTCCCATTAGTTGAGTTCTCCTATAACAAAAACTTCCATTTGAGTATTCAGATGGCACCCTATGAAGCTCTGTATGGAAAGCGATGCAGAAATCCTACTTGTTGGGATGAAACTGGTAAGAGAAAGATTCTTGGGCCTGATCTTGTGCAAGAGATGATAGAACATGTTCATGCCATCCAACATAACATAAAGGCTGCTAAGAGTCGGTAGAAGAGCTATACTGACAACCGTCGAAGGGACTTGGAGTTTGGTGTCAGTGACAAAGTCTTCCTTCGAATTTCTCCATGGAAGAGAGTCATGCAGTTTGGGAAGAAAGGGAATCTCAGCCCTAGGTACATTGGCCCCTATGAAATCCTTGACCGCATAGGAGCAGTGGCCTATCGACTAGTACTTCCACCGAACCTAGCTCAAGTTCACGATGTCTTCCATGTATCTCTCTTGAGGAAGTACATACCCGACCCTTCACATGTACTGAACCCAGAGGTGGTACAACTGGAACATGACCTCTCTTATGAGGAGAATCCAGTGGAGATCTTAGACCATAGAGAAAAGGTTATATGAAACAAGACTACCCACCTTGTGAAAGTGTTGTGGAGGAATCATAAGTATGAAGAAGCGAATTGGGAGCCTGAGGAAACAATGAAGCAAAAGTACCCTCACCTTTTCGACTAGGCCTCAAGTATAAAATTTCAGGGATGAAATTTCTTAAGGGGGGAAGAATGTAACGACCCAAACTTTTTGAATAGTATATCAACTTACTATTAATGATTTAATAGAGATGTTAATGGTTAATGCAAAAAGAAGAGTCGATGACTTCATCCAGTAGACTTGAACCTTATGAAGCCCACTTATCAGAGCTTGGGAAGGAGGTGGCATCGTTGGGCTTCGCTTTGGACCAAGCCCAATCCGAACTCCAGCGTGTCAAGCTTGAACGGAAACGCCTACGGGATAAGTTCAAGTTAGTAGAGATTACTACTAGGGAAATGTTATATGAGCCTCCCTCAGATTCTCTCACCATAGCACACCTTACAGTTAGGTCATATGCTGGTGTTATAAGGGGCTATGTGACAAGACCGTAACTTCTTTGTGTAATCCTTTGGGATGAATAAATTGAGATTGCTTCCTTTAGTGAAGGTTGTGAAATTTCAAATGGACGGATAATTTTAGGATGTATTTATTGATGAATTTGGAAAAAAATGATATTTTAAAATATTTATGTAAACCTTAAAAAATTAATGATGTGTAATGATTTTCAAAAAATGGTCTTATGAAAAAGTGTTCAGTAAGGAATTTGGAGTCTAATAAGATCAACTTAATTTTTGATGAATAGTAAATTCTGAATAGTGTTTTTACGCTTAGGATTAGTAATGTGACCAAATGGATTAGTAATCTCACTTAAATAAAGTTTTAATATAATTTAGACACCTTGATTAAGTAATGTGATTCAATAAAATGGGTAAATAACGGTTTCAAAAATTATTAGTCAAGTATTAGTTTTTTCGGGTGAATAGTGTTTTTTAATTAAAAATTAAATTAAAATTATTTTGAAAATTATTTTTATAAAATGGACTTTATTTTTTAACTCATAGAATTGCTATTATGTTATGGTAATTTTTGGGGATTTTTCTAAAAAAATGAATTTTCGGTGAATAATGTATTTATTTAAAAATTAAATTAAAAATATTTAGAAAATTATTTTTATAAAATGGAGTTCATGTTTGTTATCAGAGCATAGATATTTGGTTAAGGTGAAATTTTGGGATTTTTCTGAGAAAGATGAATTTTTAGTGAATAGTAAAAATGCAGTTTTAGGGTTTCAGTATGTTAAATGACATCATAACTATGTCATGATGATGGCATGAGATATTTTAAGGGTTTGACGACCAAAGGTGATGAAGTATTGTATTTGGGGCCCCATGTGGCCTAACTCCATGGGAAATACCATGGGAGAGCCCATGGTTTTGAGAAAACCACTTGTGAGGTGTCCCTTGAAATTATTAAAGTATCACCTCACCTTCCCTATAAATACCCACCCTTTCCTCTATTTTTCACTACAAACTCTTACCCAACGAAGCTATTGTCTCATTACCTCCCAAGGAGTCCTCCCAAGGTGCACCCAAGCCCTCAAGGTCCAAACCTTTGAGTTTTAAGAGTTACGTTTAAGGTAAGGGATCCGACCTCTCTCTTTCTTTTCAAGTAATATCTTTTATGTCATTTCTTTTATGCTCCATGTTTTTATGTTGGAGGATGTTCTTTTATATTCATCTTACTTTCCTTTTCATGTTCATATTATTATAGACCCCCTCTTTCTCTCATCAATTCGTTTTAAGAATGTTTAAGTGGCGCTGTTAGGCTGCCGAATTTTTAAGGGATTCTTTCACCCTTCTCATTTTTCAAAGTTCTACTTTCATGTTAATTCTTTCAAGTTCATTTTTATTATGTTGGGGGTATTATCTCTATATATATCATACTGATATTTTATTATCATATGATGAGAGAACCTATTTGATCTCATCAATTCATTTTTATTGAAGTTTAAGTGATGCCGTTAGGCTGGCGAATTTTCATAAGAGAAATCTTATTTTTGTCTTCCTTCCATGTTTTTCATTTCAAATGGAATGTCCTTAAAATTTCCTTACCATGATTCATATCCTGTATATTATTTCCCTCTACTATTTATATATATCATTTATGAGTGGGTGAACCATGTCCCCTCTCTTTTCAATGTTTTCTAAAACCCTGTAACATAGCCGTTATGCTGCAGAATTTTCGTCTCAAAATGCCTCTTTTTTTTCTCAAAATTATTTTATTTTATTAAGTGAATACTAAATCTATCTCTTCTATATGGGTATTCAAATATATACAAAGTTGTTCTATTTTAAATTCTGGTATTTACATACATGAGACCCGCTTTCCCTTTCCGTGGGTTTAAAGTGACATAAAGATCATGTCTTTAAAGCAGTTTTAAAACGTTATGATTATGAAATGAAACCCATTTATTTTATGCTATATGGGTTGTTTATGAAATTATTGATGATGATATATGTGGCTCACATGATAATAAAGACATGTCAAGGGTGCGCCATGATAGCGCTCCAATGAATTGGGTAAAGACTTAATCTCTAGAGATGACCATTTTTAACGACGCCTTGGTGAATAACCTTGGTAAATTTTAATGACACCTTAGGGATGGACCTTGGTGAAACAAGAATGATTGTCAATATTAAATGTTGTATCCACATCTTCAAGTTATGAAAAATGTTATTTTTATTATGATATGCCTCATGATTTCTTTCTCATTCCTTAAAAAGTTCTTTTCATGACCTTATTGAAGTATCTCAAGTTCACATGTAAAATGTTTCTCTTATTTCCCTTACTGGGCCTTCTGCTCACCATTTCTTTTTATGTATGTCCCCAGGTTATGAGATGCAGTAATGAACCTAGGATAAACTTAAGCAGAAGCCTTTCAAGTGTTTAAGAAGAATGTTTTATGTTGTTTTCATGTATTATGTTCCTCATTTCCAAGACACTAAACCTTAAAGATCCTCAGTTTTGTGTAATGTAATGAAAGTTTATGTTATAAAAAGGCGGGATGCCATAAGAATGGAGAAACCTTTTCTTGCGTTGTCTGTCTTAGATCATCTTGATCTGATGGAAGAGGATCTCTCTCAGTCTCGAGAGCATTCTTGGAGGAAGAGGTTCTTTCGGCCTTCAAAGAATTCTCCAGAGTTGTTGTGCACAATGATTCTCTTGTGTGTTGGAAAAGAGTTGTGGTTGTGAGGATATTTATAACCAGGTTTGAGGCTGTAGAGTTGTGACAATAAATAAACGCGTTACACATTTTATTTATTTCATTGACTCTTATTTAAAACCCCATGTCGAATAATTAATTCCCTGACATGCGCCCATGCTGATTATAATAAATATCCTTTAAAACAATATTATATCCTCAAAAGACCGATTGAAAAAACTACACGGCATGTATTAATAAATACATGGCGTGTACTTGATTTTCATTAAAAACTACACAGCGTGTACATTAAATGTACACGGCGTGTATATCTTGTTTTCATTTATTCATTTCCTTTCCATAAAGAAAACTAGACAGTGTGTAATAATTAATACATGGCATGTACTTGTTTTCCATGAAAAACTACACGACGTGTAATATTTAATACACGACGTGTATATCTTGTTTTTCATTTACTTCTTCCTCCAATCATTAAAACAATCTAGTCTTCCTTGAATAATTATTAAACCATGTACGAGAATAATCTTTATTCGACTTGAGATACTTGAATACACTTAGTGTGTGACCCTCTAGGCCTCTTTCTCGTTGTCATTAGGCGGGCTTGCCTAAAGTCCAAGATTATTGTCTAGCAATGGGTCAAGGAACCCAAGAGAAAGAAGTTGACGCTGCATTGACGTATCACCTCATACAGATGCTTAATATGTAATTTAATCCCTTTGTCTCAATATCTCATAAAGAAGGTTTCATGGCAGTGTCATAAACCTATATGCTTGATCCGTCGTTCTTTGACTTCCTGAAATAAACTCGTCGTTTACACCATGGAAATGGAATTTAATGTGACAGTTCTATTTCAGTCAAAGGGTCGAGATATCAACTTTTATAAATGGAAGGGACAAATCCTTCCTCGACTTATCCATTAACAACATGTCACTTGTGATGCACCCAACGTACCCTACTTCCCGCCAACTGTCTACGTGATGGTTTTCATCAGAAAATCTAAGTGCACGAGTCATGACATGAGTTAATGATAATCTTCCAGTCTAAGGACCATTACGCACACTCATAGATAGCAATGTCCGATGACACCAAGACATGCCGAATTGCTACTGGCGGGTCTGTTCTCATAATCTCTCATCTTGGAGAATACCAAGTGCGAACTCCATGATAGAGAGTCTCGTCTTCTTACAAGTGCTCGTACATGACGGTCTGTATACTATGTGTCCTATCATAGTATGTCATCCAACCATAGAACTGTATTTAAGAATATTGTTATAGAATTTCAAGTTTCTCATCACAGCGGGGATCTTCCATGACCTTATCAATGCAAAAAATATTCCAGGACATTATTATATTATAGTCATGCAGAACAATGAACAATATATAATAAGTGAATATTCATGTAATCAAAGTACAAAACAGTTGGTTCTCAGGACACCAACCCTTACAAACTCCCACTTGGACTAGAGCCAATTACCTACGACTTTTAGTCTTCTAGACCTCACATGATGATCATGTTTCTACTGAGTCAAGGCTTTAATCAAGGGGTCTTCCATGTTGTTTTATGTGGAAATACTGCTCACTGAAACTTCACCTCTCTGAGAAAAATCCTTCAAGAGATGATACTTCTAAAGTATGTGCTTTTTCTGCTGATGTGACCTTGGCTCTTTAAAAAGTGCCACCGCTGCAGTATTATCACAATAGAGTGTGATAATATCTTTTATGCTCGGTACTACATACAGCTCTTGGATGAAGATTCGCATCCATATTTCTTCTTTAGCAGCCTCAGAAGCTGCGATATACTCGGACTCCGCTATAGAATCTGCCACCACACTTTTCTTTGAGCTCTTCCAGCTCAATGCACCTCCATTAAAACTGAATATGTATCCAGTCTGCAACTTCATTTCATCTTGATTAGTCTGGAAACTAGCATCTACATGTCCTCTGATGACTAGTTTCTCATCTCCTCCATAAACCAGAAACATATCCTTAGTATGCCTCAGATACTTAAGGATAATCTTAACTGCCATCCAATGGCGGTCTCCTGGATCAGCTTGATATCTGCCTACCGCACTTAATGCATAAGCAACATCTATCCTCATACATATCATAGCATACATGACTGACCCAATCACAGATGCGTAAGGGATCCTTGCCATTCTCTTTCTTTCCTCATGTGTCTGAGGACACATTTTCTTGGGAAGATGAATTCCATGTGACACTGGAAACAATCCCCTCTTGGACTGTTCCATACTGAATCTCTTCAGTATCTTGTCAATGTATGTACTTTGACTTAGGCCCAGCATTATCTTGGATCTATCACGATGGATATTGATCCCAAGAATATATGCTACCTCGCCCAAGTCTTTCATGGAGAAGTATTTATGCAACCATGACTTAACTAACTGTAAGACAGGTATTTAGTTTCTAATTAGTAATATGTCATCAACATATACTATTAGGAAAACGATTGCATTTCCACTAAACCTTTTGTAGACACAAGGCTCACATTAATTCTTAAAAAAGCCAAATTCCGTTACAGCTTCATCAAAATGAATGTTCCATGACCTTGATGATTGCTTTAATCCATAAATGGATTTCTGCAACTTCCATACCTTGTTGGCATCCTTTGGTGTCACAAAACCTTCAGGTTGTGTCATGTATAAATCTTCATGGAGGTTCCTGTTAAGGAATGCTGTTTTGACATCCATTTTCCAAATTTCAAAGTCATGGTAAGTGGCAATGTCCAATAGGATTTTGATGGATTTTAGCATCAAAACTGGTGAAAAAGTTTCATCATAGTCAATTCCTTGATGCTGTCTAAAACCTTTTGCAACCAGTCGTGCCTTATAGGTGTTTACTTTCCCCTCCATGTCCAGTTTCTTATTGAATACCCATTTATTACCAATAGGTTTTACATCAACTGGAGGATCTAACAAAATCTAGACTTGGTTTTGATACATGGAATCTATTTCAGAATGCATGGCTTCTTGCCACTTGGCAATGCTTGTGCCTTAAACTGCTTCCTTGTAGGTAAGAGGATCATCATTTTCAACCAATAATGAGTCACCATCCTCAGTGACAAGAAAACCATATCATTTTGGTTCTCTCACCTCTCTCATGATCCTACGCAGTTCTTGTGTCTCTAGAACAAATTGTTATTCCAAGGGGCTTTGTGGAATCTGTTCTTGTACCAACTCTTATGTATCTTGAGCCTCAACTTCATTGAAATCTATCTTGCTCCCACTATATCTTTTAGAGATGTGCTCCCTCCCAAAAAATATGGTGTGTCTTTCCACTGTAACCTTTTTGTCTGAGGGGTTGTATAGGTAATATCCCCTTGTTTCCTTGGGATATCTTATAAAGATACACTTTGTGCCTCAGGGTGCAAGCTTGTTACCTGAAGATTCCTTAACAAATGCTTCGCTACCCCACACATGTAAATTTGATAACATGGATTTGCGTCCACTCCATAACTCATATGGAATACCATTTATCGATTTAGTTGGTACTTGGTTTATTATGTGCGCTGCTGTTTGTAATGCATATACCCAAAAGGATAATGAAAGACTCGCATGACTCATCATTGATCTCACCATGTCCAACAGGGTGCGGTTCCTCCTTTAACTTACACCATTACATTGCGGTGTGTAAGGAGGAGTGAGTTGAGATATAATCCCAAACTCTTGTAAGAAATCAATGCAGTCCTGATTAAGATATTATACTCCTCTGTTTGAGTAGAGTTTCTTAATCTTCTTACCAAGATGGTTCTCAAATTCATTCTTGTATTCTTTGAACTGATCAAAAGAATCTGACTTATACCTCATTAAGTAGATATATCCATATCTACTAAAATCATCAGTGAAAGTTATGAAGTACGAGAACCCACCCCTTGCTTCAACTAGAAATGGTCCACACACATCTGTGTGAACTAATTCTAGAATCTCTTTAGATCTTTCACCTTTCCCACTAAATGGGGATTTGGCCATTTTTCCTTGTAGATAGGCATGAAATACACCAAGTGGTTTTAGTTCAAAAGAATATAAATACCCATCTTGATGTAATTTTGTCAAACATTTCTCCTTGAAATGAACTAACCGGTGATGCCAAAGTTGGGTGTGGTATGAGTCATGTGAATTAACTTTGTTATCGATTTCCATTACTTGGTTTGTGTAGTCTAAAACATAAAGGCCATTATATAAATGTGCCCTACCAAAAAAAATGTTATCATTATAAAAATAGACACATCTACTTCCAAACATGAAGATAAATCCATCAGTATATAATCTGGATACTAAAATAATGTTTTTGGTTACAGAGGGTACATAATAACATCCTTTCAAAACCAATACCATACCAGTAGAAAATATGATGTGGTAGTCCCCGACAGCTACATCAGCAAGTCTAGATCCATTGGCTGCTCATAGATCTACCTCCCCTCGATCAATCTTCCTGAATCTACTTGGTTCCTGTATTTGGATATAGATGTGAGCACCACAAGCAGTATCTAATACCCAATTAGTAGAAACAGATAGATTTCATTCAATAAAAAACTCACATGAAGCTTCCCCTTGCTTCCTTGGATGGGTGCAGTTTTTCTTCCAGTGGCCCTTCTTGCCACATGCGAAACAAACAGCATCCTGTTCCTTTGCCTCCCCTTTGATCTTCCTTTTCTTGGAAGGCCTTAAAGAAGCTTTGGGCTTAAATCTCTTCACCTTCCCTTTCCTTTTATTCACCATGAGGACAGAAGGATTTTCACACTTCATGTCATTGTCCACTTGGCGAATAAGGATAAGAAGATCAAACAGAGACTTCTCAATGTCCTTCATGTTGAAGTTCACAACAAAGTTTGAGAAGATCTGGGGGTGTGATGCGAGAATAATATCGATACCCAGTTCTTCATGGAGTTTAAACCCTAGAACCTCCAATCGCTCAATGTAGCCAATGAGCTTGACTACATGAGGCCCAGCTGGGGCACCCTCTCCAAGCTTTTTCTGAAATAGAGCCTTAGAGATCTCAAACCTTTCCCGTCTTTCTCTCTCCTGGTATAGACCACGGAGGTGTTCGAGCATGCTATAGGCATCCATGTCTTCATGATACCTCATGAGCTCACTAGACAATGATGATAAAATCAAACACTGAACGTCAAGTGCATCATTAAAATATTGATCATAGACTAGGAAATCTTCATCACTCGCCCCTGGGGTAGGGGAATCAGGAAGTGAGGACTCCAGCATGTAAAACTTTCATTCATGGTGTAGGATAACCCGAAAGGCACCTAAACCATTCCTAAAAGTTACTGCTTGTGAGGATGTTGTCTTTATCCAGAATTGATCGCAGAGAAAATGTGGTTGATGTGTTTGTCATTTTGATTCTACAAATTAAAAGAGTAGATTTATCAGTACTTTATTGATTACATTTTATGAGAAATAATAAATTTTATTAAGTCTCTCACTATTTTATCAAGTCCCAATGGCCCTTACCATTGAACTCGGAATGTCCAGTTGCTTTGACATTCTAGTGGCAAGGATCCATATTTCCCTTCGCATAACCCCAACAAGGATTGGTCAAGCTATTTGAAGGTATTTAGGTAGGCAGGTCTTTTCCAACTGTGAGCTTACAATTCCTTGATCTGTTGAGTGGACTCCCTAATCCTGAAATCCATACTTGGATTTCCTCAACTCTTGCCTCCAATATTACATCAAGTCTAGCAAGGGCTACTCCTCTTGATGTAATATGGTTAAGTCAACCCGAAACCTTTCATAAGGGCTTCCTTTATAGAAGTAGGTGTCCCAACAAGGGTTTGTCAAACACATAGTTTTATTGAGTCTTGCCCTTAATCAGGTAACATAAGGTTAAGTCTGACTTAATATGGCATTGAGGGATTTTAATCCTTTATGCATAGTTTTGAATTATCACATGCTTGTTAATATTAAGTGATGATTTTTTAAGTGATTAACCATGTTTTGATAATGTTTACGCAAATTCTAGTTTTTATTTTATTCCATCTTTGCATGCTTGTACATTTTATTAACTATGTGATCATGACAACACATACATAATAAATAAACCATGCAATTTATACAGAAATAAATAAAATGGCATCATCATGATCTTCATTAGTTCGATTATCTAGCGGTTTTGATAAGATAACCCTGACCTAGGGAAAAACACCTTGAACCTGGTGGTTCGTGTTTTCCAGCTCCCACCTGTCCACCTTTGTATCTTCTTGCATTAGTTTTGCCTCGGCTTCGGGATTTTAACCATCTCCTCTGGCTTGGGAGATCCTCCATTAAATGGGTTTACATTAAAGAAACCATGGGCATAAAGGCCCTACATTTTATTGGAAGAAGGCTCACAGGCCAAAAAATTTAAATTAAATAAATTTAAATGAAACCATACACATACAAAGGGTCTTTGGTCTAGCTCATGATCATCCATAGCACGCAACAACATTTATGAAAATTTATAATTCAAATTCTTTTAATCGTTCTTTCATTTAAGATAAGTCGCACTCGAATTCAATTAATTATGATCTTATAATTAATCAATTCTTTATCTTAAATTCCTTTCTGAATTTCCTTGAGATTCTTCTCATCCATATTCCTTGTACGGGTCTTTGTAAATTGGAGGAAACCTGGTGAAATTCAATTTTGGGAAAGTACACGGTGTGTAGTTTATAATTACATGTCGTGTATTTCTTTTCACTCTTTATCCAATGTACACGCTGGGGGATTTGGCGTGTTTTCTGTACTTTGGAAATTTTGGATTACACGACGTGTAGATAAATCATACATGGTGTGTACTACATTGTTATGCAGTAACCAGCCTGGCGATCCCGTGTACGCGGTACGTGGCTTATCCTTGTACACGGTTTCACCTGGGTCGGAACGGACTACACAACGTGTTGCTCCAACATACACGTCGTGTATTCTGGTTTCCACACACTATTCAGTTCTGGTCAACACGACGTGATTAATACTTAGGCATATTCAATTCACACGGCGTGGTTTGGCGGACCAGTGCCGGTTCATTGAACCTAAGTACACGACGTGTAGTTTTAATTACACGCCGTGTAATCCTGTGTTGTACAGACAAAAAGAGCAGCTCCTCCGAATGAGTTCCTCATTTTTATTTTAATCAAAATTAAAATTAAAAGGTCATTTTTGTGATGTGAATCGAGAAACGAAAAAGGAAGAACAAACCTCTTTTATTCAGATTTATAGAATGATTTATTTCGAATTGAATCAAATATAAATGCGTAAATTATCAAAGAAAATTAAATAACTATAATCAATGTTGTAACCTCCCTCTGATACCATTTGAAGGTTCCAGGCGCAGTGGAAGCGCGTGGGTGGATGTGCCCACTTGGATTATTGTCATTAATAATGATCAATCTGGGATCAATACGATGATAAACACTAGTCTCCATGGATTGAATCATAAAAATAGACAAAGAAAAGGAAAGTCCTGAAACCATAAAGTAGGATCGTTACAGGTTGATTATAATTAATTTAATCAATTGAAAAGAAATATCTTTTGGGTTTTCTTTCTTCGTTGATGTTCTTGATCACATTCCGATGTGATTTGTCGTTGCGTCACAGAAGACAAGTATAAAATTACTCTAGCGGTGATCCACACATGTACCTCGTATCTTGGGACATCGCCAAAGGAGTCTCCGGGTGCAAGAATGGAGAAACCTTTGCTTGCGTTGTCCACCTTAGATCATCTTGATCCGATGGAAGAGGATCTCTCTCGGTCTCGAGAGCATTCTTGGAGGAAGAGGTTCTTTTGGCCTTGAAATAATTCTCCAGAGTTATTGTGCACAACAATTCTCTTGTGTGTTGGAAAAGAGATGGGGTTGTGAGGATATTTATAATCAGGTTTGAGTTTGTAGAGTTATGACAATAAATAAATGCATTAAGATTTTTATTTATTTCATTGACTCTTATTTAAAAACCCATGTCAATAATTAATTCCTTGACATGCGCCCACGCTGATTATAATAAATATCATTTAAAACAATATTATAACCTCAAAAACTCGACTAGAAAAACTACACGACATGTATTAATAAATACACGGCGTGTACTTGTTTTTCATTGAAAACTACACGGCGGGTACATTCAATGTACACAACGTGTATATCTTGTTTTAATTTATTCATTTCCTTTCCATAGAGAAAACTACACGGTGTGTAATAATTAATACACGACGTGTACTTGTTTTCCATGAAAAACTACACGACGTGTAATATTTAATACACGACGTGTATATCTTGTTTTTCATTTCCTTCTTCCTCCAATCATTAAAACGATCTAGTCTTCCTTGAATAATTATTAAACCATGTACGGGAATAATATTTATTCTACTTGGGATACTTGAATACACTTAGTGTGTGACCCTCTAGGACTCATTTTCATTGGCATTAGGTGGGCTTGCCTAAAGTCCAAGATTATTTTCTAGCAACGGGTCAAGGCACCCAAGAGAAATAAGTTGATGCCGCATTAACGTATCACCTCATAGGAATGCTTACTATGTAATTTAATCCCTTTGTCTTGATATCTCATCAAGCAGGTTTCATGGCAGTGTCATAAACCTATATGCTTGATCCATCGTTCTTTGACTTCCTGAAATAAACTCGTCGTTTAAACCATGGCCATGGAATTTAATGAGACAGTTCTATTTCAATCAAAGGGCCGAGATATCAAATTCCATAAATGGAAGGGACAAATCCTTCCTCAACTTATCCATTAACAACATGTCACTCGTGACGCACCCAACATACCCTACTTCCTGCCAACTGTCTACGTGACGATTTCATCAGTAAATCTAAGTGCGCGAGTCATGACATGAGTTAATGATAATCTTCTAGTATAATGACCATTACACATGCTCGTAGATAACAATGTCCAATGACACCAAGACATGCAGAATTTCTACTAGCAGGTCTGTTCTCATAATCTCCCATCTTGAAGATTACCAAGTGTGAACTCCATGAGAAAGAGTCTCGTCTTCTTACGAGGGCTCGCACATGACGGTCTGTATACTATGTGTCCTATCATAGTATGTCATCCAACCATAGAACTTTATTTAAGAATATTGTTATAGAATTTCAATTTTCTCATCACAGTGGGGATCTTCCATGACCTTATCAATGCAACAAATATTCCAGGAAATTATTATATTATAGTAATGCCAAACAATGAACAATATATAATAAGTGAACATTCATTTAATCAAAGTACAAAAAAATTGGTTCTCAGGACACCAACCCTTAGAAAACGGCACTGCGTTGTGATTTCCTCACCCAAGAGACATCATGCTTGGTATCATTAAAACACCATACCATTTTTCAATGCATTTCTTTGGCTTGATTCTTGTTGCGATGCCTGGATTCTCCATTCTAGGCTAATTACTTCATAAAAAAAACACCTTCATTCACCCTAAAGGACAAATAAGATCTATTAAATACCACTTCATTTTGTGTATGGGCCAGACCCACACATCCTCATTATACCTGTCATTGGTATACCACCATCCCATCTTAAGATCTATGTGTAGCTTGAACCTCATCCTCATGGGGTATGTAGGAACGCCCGTGCACTTTGCCTTGGGCCCAACTTAACTCTCTTTTCTGGTCCCTCGACCTAAAACCTCCTTAGGGAACACATGGAAATCTGGTCTCCGGGTCCTCATTCATGTCTGGTTTTATAATTACCCCACCACGTGTCTCTTACATTCCTCACCATCCATGGTCCAAGCTCTATGACCGTAAACTAAGATCACTCTAAGTCCTTGCTTCAAGAATTTAAACTGCATGACATCTTCAAGAACTACGTGTGGCTTGATTCGCATCCTCATGCAATATGTAAGAACGCCCAAACATCTTGCTTTTGGGTCCATCCCCAGGAATCATCAATCTTGTTCCTCCTCATTTCTGGCCTCCTGGCCTGACCCCTTGTGGGGAACCATGTAACTACACCTTTACAATGAATAAGTCTAGGATGCCTCGTGACAACATTGGGAAGCAACCATTTCCTCGTTAGAGAGGTCTTGTTTAGAAGAATGTTTGATCCCTAATTAGACTGATGCACCCACCCAATGTGTCTCCACCACGGTGGCATAATGTCAAGAGTGATGAACCACATTTGAACAACCCATCACCCCACCATGAACGCTTTGCGTGCCCCTTATTCTAACCTTCGTCCCTTTTCACATCTCGAGGAACCCCCGAACAGTATGGATGCTCGGCCTATGGATCGCCTACTATCCTGGGATAACGTTCTGTTAGACTAATGGATTACATTTTGAGTCAGGCCCCGTGCTTTGAACATGGTCAACGGTCGACCCTCATTTGATATCTCCATTCCAGGATAACGTAATAAGGATGTTGTGTTTCAAATGTGGTCAATAGTTATCCTTCATTGTCATGACACCCCCCCACAATGTTCCAAATCCTGGGTATCGTGATTTACACCTTTTATTCCCATCTGTTCAGATTGATTCCAACACCACTGGCATTACCCCGTTCGTGCATAAGAGCACACTGGGAAAACAGTAATTCGACTGTTCTTAGTGATTCATTCTCTAGTCTGGCCTCTCCCATTTCCTCCCAGAAATCCGGACTAGTTGTTCAAACCTCGAATGCCCAAATCTTGGTTTGGACTCCTACATTTGGATGGGGTGATAAGGTGGTCATCCCTTGTTTCTCACATTGGGCCCGACCCACGTGAGCTTAGGGAATGATCGCTGGACGCTCCATGAATATCACCAGAATGTAATAAACCAATGTAAATAATGGAAGTCATGCATGATATAAAATCAATAAATCAATGAATGAAAGTACATTTGAGGGTTTGTAATCATTACAGTACCCGATGTTCTATTCCCCCCATGGACTAGTTAACCTCGTCAAAAGAGTGTAGCACCTCTACCACCCTCTGGCTGGTAGCGTCTATGAGTTGTTGCCGCCTGTTCAGCTCCCGCCCCTCCTTGGTAGCTAGGGGCCACAATTCATCAGCCACAATCTGGGATCGCTTTACATCGGTCTGAATGACAGCCATCTCCTCAGCAGCTCGCTTCATTCCCTCTTCGGCCTCTACCAGCTGGGCCCTCAATAACAATATTAGCTCAGATTGCACGTTGAGGGAGATCGAGTGCTTTTCCACCCGGCTCTGCAGCCTCTGGACCTCATATTCAGTCTCTTGGAGCCTCTTGATGTTTACCACCTTCCTCCGCTGCCAACCCACACCAAGTCCACAATCATACTCCCGAATCTTTTCTGCCATAAGATCTCGGACGAGCATGTGGGGACATTGGGAATCCACTCCCCCAACACAAAGTTTGCATAGTCTTGAGCGAAGTCTGTCAATATCATCCATCCATAGTGCTTGGGGGGTGTTATTAATGAAGCGTGTGATCAGCTTCCATGACCGGAAATAGACTATTTTGTTTTCCTCCCCATCAGAGGTCGTCTCGTCCCGATCAGCGTAGTTGGTAGGCTCATATGCGGGGAATGCCTTTAGGAAATTGTCAGAAAGATCCACATTAGGCATTTGATCAGGCGTGGTAGGTTCTGAGTTGTCTGATTGATCCTCATCATCATATACCACCTCAATAATTTCAGGCTCAGCCTCCCTGACGGTCCCACTGGTGATTGGGAGCGCCACTAATCGATCAATCTGGACCTCCACCTCCACAGTCATCGGCATTAACCAAGGAAAGGCACTGCTAGGGGTACCGACCGACCTCACCAAGGAAACCCACATCATTCAAAGGACAATGCATACCAAAAAGGGATCATGCACGTCAGTTAACATAGTCAATGGATG
This sequence comes from Viscum album, assembly GCA_963277665.1. Lineage (NCBI taxonomy): Eukaryota > Viridiplantae > Streptophyta > Magnoliopsida > Santalales > Viscaceae > Viscum > Viscum album. The sequence goes on along the minus strand of OY728135.1, from coordinate 661,051,220 downwards.
ACAGTCATTAATTCAGTATATAGGGACTTACAAAGATCAAACTTCTGATCTCGATCTTGGGTTGGTGTCATAGGGACTCCGAAACGTGGCCCCTTGTATATGGTCAGAAGTTATGAAAGCTCTGGAGGGGTCGAATTAGGTATCCCAACCCCACTGGACGTATCAATTGGTGCGGTGGAAGGCATAGATCCCAAAGGCCCCAAATCTGAATCCACTGAGGGATGAGAATGAGTTCTATATATAAGACTCTCCTTCATGGTTCAGATGTTTGTAAGGAGTCCAGAATGACCTTCAAGAAATTCTTGGAGAATGGGGTTTCAGATTTTCTACCTCAAGGGCCTCTGTGAACTCTTTGAGATTCGAGTCTTGATCTCCAACTTCACCCTCCTCCAACGGGCTCCCTCTCCCGGCCTCGTCTCCCCAGGAGGACTCTTCTGATTCTTCCGAAAGAGGGAAGTGCTCTATTAAATCAGTGGTCGACAACTGCGGGGGAGTAGTGTGATCGAGAAGAACCTTTACCTGATCTGTCATTGGACGAGGAGCACCCCAGGAGTGCACAGATTCCTCTAGCTCAGCCAGATATTGTTCCGCCTCTGCTTGGGGCACCGCAAAGCTGGCCCGAATAGGGCCTATCCCCTGTAAATCCATCCTGAGGCGGTTCAAGTGCTGCCACAACTCGGTGGGGCTAAGGAATTTCTTGTTGACTTACCAGATTTCCCAAGCCTCCGGGAAGACATCATTCTCCGACATGTTGATATGGCGCAACCACTACCCCAGAGCCTAGGTGGGTATCCTGCGGAATCCTCTCGGCAACCTCCCCTCTGGATGGCTCTATTCTTCCAGAACTGCTGGGTCTGCTACCACTGCTAGATCTATGGCTGCTACCTCACCCTCAACTGGTGCGGGCCTCACCTCCCTGACAGCCCCACCACCATGGGATGCCCTTGCTGCCTTCCGGCCCTAACCCCGAGGTCAGGAAAGCTCACCATCATTGACTCGAATGGTTGGATGCTTCAGCATCTCCCCCGGGTAGGCCGCCTCCTAGCTCTAGGAATATTAATTTACCAGCATGAGGACGGTGGTCGGTGGAGGAAAATAATTCCACATTTTCCCATCTTCCCGCGTGAACATGATCCACATCTGCCTCATCACACACGAGGTTCTTCATAGCGCACCTCTAGATAGACCTGTGGGGTCAGTCACTGCATACACCGGAATTACCTTGAAAACTGGTGTGGGGTATACGGATCACGAAGGGGCTCACAATCCACCCTCGCCACCAGGACTCCTCCTAAAAAGGCCAAAAGATAGACCCGGTGCTCTTCTGTCGCCCAACCGTCATCAGTGAATACTCCTATAGACAATAAAAATGGGTGGAAATTGAATTCCTCCACCCTCTACACCCGGTTCAGAATCGATGACATAGTCATCTTGGCTGGAAATCTCTCGACGGTGTTCAGGATTGATGGGAAGAATTTTGAGCCTGGAGGAGAGATGGGTACGGGTATTCGTAAACCCCGCTGATATGTGTTTCTATCCACCCATACAGGAGGTGGAATGGCCCACATACCATCTGCAGCCTTTTCCCCTCACTGATATTCCACATCACTTTATATAGCTTGGCGAGCATCGGGATTTCTATATTGAACCATCCTCCAGTCTCCAATGTGGATGCCATGATAAATGTGCTTGGGCGTACTCCCATGTTGGTATCCCTTACTAGCAGGATCCAACCACAGATAAGAGCCACGATGAATGCTGTCAGCCTGACTATTGGTTATTGATCGGTGCTGACACTGAATCCCCACGTCTTCCACTAGATGTTCTCCAAAAGCTACCAGTACGAGTTCTCCTTACGTCGATCTCCCTTCAGGTAGGTATCAGGCCTTGCTGGAAACTGCATGTTTCTCGGGAAGTTCAAGAATTGTTTGAACCAACACCTGAAGTGGACATCCCTTACTGCTTCCTTGTCCTCCCTGGGCACAATCTCCATTTACACCATCGCCAGCCATGGCATTTTCTCTAGATCCTCCCATTCACTCATGGCCATCAGCCACCCTGAACCATTGGTGTTGGCACGACATACTCCTGAACCAGTAAGTTGGTTCATCCCTACTTTCTTTAGGGATGAAGACATCATCCCTCAGTCCAAAGCCATACAAAGGCAACCTATTACACAACAGGTAGTTTTTCTGGCACTTCGAAAGTAGCTGCACCAGTGAATCATGGTCGGAGTGGCTCCGTACCAACTCCCCCAAACCCAAACTATTCACCATCTCATTCTTCTAGGTGGAATCCGCAAGGACCCCCGGGTAGCTTCTGGATGAGCCATTCAGTTTTGAAATTTGGGAGCTTTTCAGGTTGGTTCACGAAGCTAGTTCGCGGAGGACGTTCGCGGAAAACGTTCGCAGAGAGCGTTGGCGATGCCTGTTTGCAGAGCCCGACCTCATCCTTCAAACATAGAGTCACAAAGCGCTGAGACGCGAAGTCAAAGACTCACTGAAGTTCCACAAAGAAGAAGGCCCGATTCGCAGAGAGAAATCACGGAGTACACCGAGATTCGTGAATCAAGAGCGCAAAAGTCCAAAATCACGGAGAGGAGAAAAGAAAAAAGAGATTTTAGGTCCCCTATTTATAGACGAGCCCCCCCCGGAGCTTTACACCGCATCTTGACCGAAGCGAGCTTCGCGGCGCATCTGGATGGAGCTTCGCTTTTCGGCTTGGCGAGCCCTCTTCGAGAGATAGCTTCACGAATGACTGAGGATTTTGGCGATCTACCCTCAGACTTAGACCCTTGATTTCTCCACGGATCCAAGTCTGAGGGGGGGAATTTGTTGATGCCAAAATGTGGAGAGGAGAAGAAGACACATACCCTATGGCTTCCTCGCGAAGCCCCTTTACGGAGTCACCTTTGATGCTCGTGACCCGCCGTGGTTCAAGGAGGCGGGATGCTCCACGAATGAATTTGACGTTTACGACTGCCGTAGAGGAAGAAGGAAGGAAACTCTGTGAATGCATTTGATATTCACAACGCACTGCAGAGCAAGGAGGTGGGACACTCCACGAATGCATTTGATGTTTGTGACCGCCGCAGAGCAATAAGTTGGGATGCTCCACGAACGCATTTGACATTCGCGATGCACCGCGGAGCAAGGAGGTGGGATGCTCCACGAATGCATTTGACATTCGCGACTGATGCGGATCAAGGAGACGGGACTCTCTAGGAATGAATTTGACGTTCGCGACACACCACGGAGGAAGGAGGTGGGACGCTCTGTGAACGCATGCGCATTTGACGTTCGTGACCCACCATGAAGCAACAAAAAATCTGGCTTCACGCCGAGCGAGCATTGCTTCGCGGCACCTCTCCCCTATAAATACCAGCCTCCCCCCCAAGTCCAAGGGGTGTACAATCTGACCTTTCAACTTCTTAGCTCTCGAATCATGAAACACCCTTCTGCTCTGTGAACCATGAGCTGTGTGAGGTACTTCTTCTCTTCGAAGCGCCTCCCCTTTGCCTTGTTTTGATCCCATCTTTCAAGAGGGATTCCTTTTGCCGAGCCTAAGGGCCTCCACAAAGGAACGGTATCCCCAAGGGGACCCAGGTAGTCACAGAGCATTTATGTTTCACAAAACACCCACCACACCCACATAACCTGTATGCTAAGGCAGGGTCACTGTGCTTTGCGAAACACATTACTTCACGACACCCTACTTCGCGAGGCACCCCTACTTTGTGAGGCAGTGCTTCGCGAATAACTTTCCACTTCACGAAACTCCTCCCATATGCACCTATACCCTATGCTTAGTTTGGGATGCTCCACTTTGAAAAGCACACCCCTTCGCAAGTTCCCTCCACCACGCGGAGCACCAGAGCTTCACAAGGCCCCTGCCTATGAACCCCTCTGCTTTACGTTTCCTTTTCTCGTGAGACCCTCTAGGTTTTCATGATGTGACTTCAATTTCCCCTGGACGATACTGCCCGTTGTGTTTCTTTGCCTCATGCTTCTTCGCATAGGCACGCTAACAACTATTTCTTCTTTGTATAGCCACACTAATGTAAACCCCTCAATGGGTCTCTCCATAACACCCCCTCACCATGGCATTGTCGGTCCCTTCCCTTCACCAAGGTGTAGTGGGTACCAGTTATGTAAGTCCTAGGGGTGTGGAGTGAACCCAACTCATCCGAGCTATAGGACGTTAAACTACCAAGCAACATCGTCCTCAGTACATGACGTTAAATTGTGACCTCGCCTCATGCCTCGCACGCGGGGTGCCCCCACCTTGGCAATTCTCCATGCCTAATGGTCTCCACAAGGCATGATATCCTTCTTATCAGAGTGATTTTTGTCTACGGGGAAAGAGCATCCACTTTGGTGTAAGCCCCTAACCTTCCTTACAGGAGGTAACCCAGCTTCTACTCCTTTCTTTTTCGGTGACCAAGGCCAGAAAAGGGAGTGATGGGGAATAGTTCCCCTCCTTTCTTCGGTACCAAATCCCTCTCCCGCTAGGCTTTGTCGCCACTGGGCCTCCACCCTGGAGTAAGTCCCAACCTCTTTGGGCTACTAACCATGCATACGCCCATGTTCCCTCTTTGGGCCACTAACTACATGTAAGCCCCACTCCACTTTCCACGGATGCACCTTTCGTGATGTGATTGTCAGGTCTCTGTTGCCTCTTGTTTCTCACACCGAGCATGAATCACGTGGTCTTAGAGTAAGCATCGACCATAAAATACTTGGACTGCCTCAGAGCGTAAGCTCCACACCCACCCATGAACTATGAGGTCTTTGATCCTTGCCAAGGAAAGGTACGCAGGAAGCCTCTACAAGGTTCAAGTCCACCACCCCGGTTGTTCTGACCATCTTCATGTCAGTTCACCAACACATTGGGTTGCCTCAGAGTGAAATCCCCACACCCACCCATGAACTATGAGGTCTTTGATCCTTGCCAAGGCACGGTACGTAGGAAGCCTCTATGAGGTTCAAGTCCACCACCCTGATCGTTCCGACCATCTTCATCTCGATTCACCAACACTTTAGGCTGCCTCAGAGCGTAAGCCCCAAATTCCCCCACCATAAACTATGAGGACTTTGATCCTTGCCAAGGCAAGGTACGTAGGAAGCCTCCATGATGTTCAAGCCCATCATCCACCCACTTCATTCAACCACCCCATCATCCACCCACTTCATTCAACCACCCCATCATCCACCTGGACCCCAGGTCCTTATTCACATCGTTTCACTGACCCCTGCCCTATACCCGAACTACGAGGACTTTGATCCTTGCCAAGGCAAGGTACATAGGACACCTTCCTAAGGTCTAATCCCAAGAACCATTGGAACCTAGTACCACCTTCACATCGGTTCACCGACCCCCACACCTGAACTACGAGGTGTTTGATCCTTTCTAAGGCAAGGTACATAGGAAGCCTCCACGAGGTTCAAGCCCACCACCCATTGGTCATTCCGACCCTCTTCACAGTGGTTCACCAACACTCTGGGTAGGTGTGTAAGCCCCACACCACCTAAACTGTGTGGACCTTGATCCCTCACCAAGGCAGGGTATGTAGGAAGCCTCCATGAGGCTCAAGCCCAACACCCCCTATTGGTCCCAACCATCTTCACATTGGTTCGCCCCCATCCAGTGGTAAGCCATTGGGACCTCAATTAGTGGTAAACCGTTGTGATCTAATTCAGCGATAACCCATTGACACTCTTATCCAGTGGTAATCCATTACGACCCCACCCAGCAATAAACTGTTGGAAACCCCAATCGGTGCTAATCCATCATCAGATGAACTACGTGGACTTTGATTCACTGCCACTGGGATACATAGGAAGCATCTTCTAGACTCAAGCCCAAAACCATTGTCATCCTCATGACGGTTCCATCCCATTCACCATCCACCTCATTCAACCTCTTCAACACCCATAATGATTCTTACTCGGGCCGCCACATCCTGGTGGGATCATGCCACCTCATACCCCATTCCCCTCAACAATCGAAGATCCAACCACACGTTAGCCCTGACATCAGTGTTCCCTCTAGAGGTTGCACCCATTCGATCCACTCTAGTAAGTGTTCTGATCAGTCCGATCCGTCTCTGCTGGACGTTAAACTTGTGGCATACCCTATGTTAAACATGGGAAGCTGAGGAAAACCTCAGATACATGCATATGACATATAATTCATCGCATTCAATGTGGTATTCCTCAAGCTTCTGCTCCCTCGAGAAGCCCTATAATATGGGGAAGAAATCCAGACACACCAGTGTTCCAGCGCCCAGACACACCAGTGATGCCCAACGTGACTACTCCCCTGACTGAAGGTTGCTGCCCTGACCGAACCCATTGGAATGTCCTAACAGAAGTAGTGTAATTAACTGGAATCCATGAAGACATGACACCAGGAAGAGTTTCATGAAAAATGTCTCAAGTCTATGAGGGAGACCCAGACTAGGTGACTGTAACACCCCGAGATTTTATGAAAAATATTCTTTTTAATTTCATTGATGTCTTGTGTTGTAAGCTACACCAAAATGATCTTTCACTACATGCATCACTGAGTTGGCTTTCATTACACACAATCATGACCTTCCACGATAGCGTGTGTTGTACGCAATATCGAGTTTTACTAAACAACGATATTTAATTAACATATTATATAAACTAGCCATTATGAATATTAATACCCACTTTTTGAAATTTTATTTTTCAAAATGGACTTCATTTTTGGATTCGGAATATCGAAATTAGTCTCGGGTGAATTTTTGGTATTTTTATGAAAACTTTCAATTTTTGATGAATAGTGAAAATACTCGGTTACTATTTAAAAACTGACTTTTTATTTAAATAATTATTTATTTTATTTCAATTTATTTTAGGAAAAAATTGATACATAATACCAATATAAGTTCAATGTAATTCATTGGAGTCATTTTATAATAATTTTAGATATATAATTTTTTTTGAACTTTTCACCGTCTTTTACCCACTTCTTAGGAGAATTTGCAAATTTACATAAAACATAATTTTACCACTTCTGTGAATGGAATTTAAAAAATCCAAGAGACACGATTGATTTCAGTAAGTAAAATGTGGTTCAATAAGATAAAAATAATTTTTGGTGAATAGTAAGTTTTTACTTTTATTTACCACGATTAAAAGTAAATAGGATAATTAAGAGTAAAAATGATATTATTATTACCCTAAAAGATGTCATAATTCTATTGGATAAGTGTAATTTGAACAAAAACAACCTTAGGGATAAAATATTACCCTTTAGGTCCACTTGGATTAGATTAGGACATTTATTATTATTTTATCTAAAGAAGAATTAAAATAGTTAAAATCAAAGTTTAATAACTAAAATATTTTTAATATAGGGTTATACATAAGATAAATTCAACTATAAATATTCATTATATATATAAAAAGATTTACTACATAATGGTATTTTATTTATAATTTTTAGATATTAAATAATTTAATTTATTGATAACACAATGATGATGCAGTAATTACCTTATTAATGAAATATTAACATAATTGATGTTATAAATACCCAAATAAATGTAATTTTAGACTTTTTATGAATTAAACTAATTTTATAGGTTAATATGACATGTTAATATTGGTTTAATTAATTTTTTTCCAACTAATCATGCTGTTATGATTTTCACAAAAATCAAGTACCAAATAGTGTCAAAATTGACATAAAATAGTTTTTAAAAAAAATATTATATTATTAATTGTTATTTTATTTCTAAAAATCTATGGTTCGGCCAAATGACTTATATTAGGATATATATATTAATAATGAACCACTTGGGGTTCTTTTAGCTTGTTATAGTAAGTTTATTAACCATATAGTGTAAGAAAATAAAAAGACACGGTAAAAGATAAATTATTTAACTTAGAGTTAAATCTAAATGATAAGAATAAAATAGTAACCTAAACTTGTCTAAAACCTATTGGTTGAGAGTATTTATACACATAACCACCTTATATTCGAAATAAATTAATTTGGAGCTATTAAAAACAGAATATTACTTTATTATAAAATAATATTTTAAGTTTTTCTTAAGGTGCCCCTCTCCTCCCTTATAAAAAGGGCACCCCTTCCCTCTACTCTTCACACCCTTTTGAGCCTTCACGATCGTCCAAACCCTACCAATTTATCTTCTCCACTTCCCTAGAAACATCCTAGAGGTCCTGGTATTCTTCAAATACCATCTTTAGTGCCCTAAGAGGAGTTTAAGAAGAGGCACTTCAAAGAAGAGGTAACGCCCGTTACCGATTGTTTCAAATTTATTTCTTCTTCTACTTACTCTTCTTTAGTTGTTTCATTATGAAGTAATAACATAAGTATAAATTATATAATAATATGTTATTATAAATATTAAACAACCCCATTTCACCTTCTATCCATCCTATGGAAAATGAAATCACCACGGGTGCGTACGTACGGAATACCGTCTCCACGCCGTGGTGTAATCTGTTTTTCCACCACCACCTTACTTGGATGGGTATAATGGTGTAAATAATAACTATATATGGTTATTATAACATCATAATTATTCTAAGATATTATATCATCCACTGAAATTCCATTCAATAAATATGGGAACGATATCATCGCTCGTGCGTACGTACGGATTACCGTCTCCACGACGCGATGAGATTCATCTTCCATGTTAACAATTCAAGAATGATTATAAAGTATATATAATAAGTAATAATGAAATATATGACATAATAATGATACTGTATTTATGTATATATATATATATATATGTATGTCATCTACTTAATTCCATTCAAGTCAATGAGGAAAGGAAAACAACGTTCATGCGTACGTACGACCTACCGTCACCATGAACGGTGTATTTCATTTCATTCATCTATCTAATATATATATGTATATACTGAATATATATGATATATAAATCATGATTTACATTCTGGAAGTAATTAAATCATGATATATGTAATAATAATATCAAGAACAACAATTCCAAACACATACGATAAATAAAACGATTTTACCAAAAATGCTGCTTTAACATGGAATTTACAAAAGAATGGGTAATATAAAGTCATAAGTGAACCATATATGATATCATAACAATGAATATGATTCTATAATAAGTCAATGAAATTATTTAAATCATTATACAGGAGGTTCAAATACGTATGAAGCATATCAGACCTAAGGTAAGGGATAATTTTGCAATCTGATTTTTATCCGAGATAGATTATACATAAGTATTTACTGGGGTTATATTTTTCATCCATGCCCATAATATTTTATTCATAAAGTATTTAATATTCTTACATGTATGTTTAATTCCATTTTTACCCCACTTTGACTTTTACTTTGTGTTATGGAAGGAATATTTCTTCTATTTACCATACGAGGAACTTTTTGACTTTTCCGGCCAAAGTACGAGAAAAATGTTTTTTAACTTATACGGCATGAAAAGATTTTTATGGTTTTATAACGCCTTATTTTCATGAAGTTTAATCTACAATATTTCATGACTATTTTCAACAAATTCCTTTTCTTTTAAAATTTCATGGCATTTTGTGAAAAGAAAATGATTTTGAAGAAGAAAGGATATTTTCCTCAAGAATTCATTTCAAATGTTTTATTAAAATGATTTTCCATATAAGATGAAATTATTTCATATGTGTATGTTTCAAGTATAATTTATATATGATTTACATGGTTTAAATTTTCTTATGATGAAATGATATCCATTTTTTTATATGGATTTTGTTATGATGGGATGATGTTTATGAAACCCATTTTTATTTTTTGGGTTATGATGAATGATTTATGTTTATGTTGTGGCACAAGTAAGAATGATTTAATTATGAGATGGGTGGGACCTATATATCCCTCCAATTCATTGGGTAAAGATTTATATCTCATGAGATAAACATGGCTGGAACGGTAAGTTAATCCAGTTCAGTGATACAGGACTGGAACGAGGAGTGAACTCGATTCAGAAAGGGACTTTGTCCACTAAGATGGTCTTGGAAGCAATGCCTTGGCTACTATGGAAATATTATCATGTGATTAATGGTTTTCCAAAAGTACATGTTTTATTCCCATGATATTTTATCATTATTGATGTTCCATTATGATATATGCCTTACGTACTTCCAAAATTTATTTCTTTTCTTAAGATTTTGATGTTTAGATTTTATGTTCATGTTTTTGCATTCATATGTTTATGAATTGTTTTATGTCCTCTATGTTTACCCTTACTGAGCATTTGAGCTCACCATATTTATGTTTTCTTTTCCCCATGATATAAATAAAGGTTTTAGGTAAGAAAAAAAAGGGAAAAATCTTTATGGGAGATGTTGAAGATCTTTCACCATGATTAGAAGAGTATATTCTGAGTTTCCAAAGACACTAAACTATTACGGTCCTTCAGTGTTTGTTTTTGTTATGTATTATTAATTCTGCAAAAGTAATGTAATGTCCATGTACGTTAAGCTTTGGGTCTCTATAGTGACCAGTTTTGAGGAGGAATCCATAGAAGGAAGAACCAACATCCCATCATCCCATTTCGATCAAGGAGTAGACGTCCCTGAATAAGTGATAGATGCTGCCCGCCTTTGGAAAGCGGGAATGTAGGGTAAAAAAATTGTGCCTCTCGTCCCCGAATGAGACAGACACGCACGCCCCAGTGAAAGCATCAGAAACAACATCTAAATAATCATAAAACTAAAAATATTTGTATTTTTTAGACCACAATCCATAATAAAGAGTCTTTTGGATGTATCACAACATATATTTAACTTCCTTAAAATAGGAATATTTAGGATTACCTTGGAATCATGAAAAAAGGGTAACTAAAAACAAGATTTATAGTCTAGATTTTACAAGTAGAGTAGGTTGACAATAAGCCATAAAATATTTTTAATCCACACTCCTTCATTCTCCGTCAAAGTAAAACAAGTTCCCATGTTTTATATAAGTTGATACCTCTCTCAATTCTTAGTTTTGAAACTTCCTTAATAATACATGAACATATTTCTATTTTGAGAAAAAAATATATTCCTCGGAATATTCCTAACATGAAATACCAAAAAGAATTTCATCTCACCATTCATATTCGGCTTGAAGTTTTTCAATATTTATGTAGAAAATTCATCACAAGTCTCCTATTTTTTTGGTAAAAAATTTCATCAATGCAAACAATAATAATGAGTGAGTTTGTTCTATCGCACTTAACATGGATAATATTATCCACCTTTCATTTATTCAATTAAATGCTCTTTAAATTACTTTCCAACATTAAAAACTAGGATCAATGTTCTTGTTTAATCCTAAGAAGTAATTTTTCAACCTAAATACTTGATAATTATCCCCATCAAGAATAAATCCTTCTGGTTGTTCTATATAACCTATTACTTAAGTTATCTATTTTGGAATAATGAAATCACATCAATTTAGAAAACTTTATAATTCCTTTAATCACATATCCCATGAAATATCTTTATTGTTAAAGACTTGTTAATGTATCAAATGTCACATAAAAATACATTATTTTGATTTGAGAGCATCGATTACAAGAATGATGAGATTTTTTCCATGCTACATCTCTGTTCTCATTGATATTTTTTCTAAAAAATCAATCTATACCTATCACATTTGTATTTTTAGGGAAAATTCCAAATATCATTTTTTTCAATATAATTCAGCTCTTATTCAATCGATACAATCCAATTACAATATTATAATTCATTTTCAACACTTTTTGGGTTAAATTACACGAGAAAAATGGTATGATTGGAAATTTTTAGACTTCTATGGGTTTGAACACCATTGCTTCTATATTCAAGTATTTTGTAAGGATTGACATATTTTCTAAGTCTTTAGAACATAGATCCTTATTACTTTAGGTTTTCCACATTACTAGAACTTTTATAATCATAATGAGAGTTTTGAAAATCTTATTTTGAAACCATATCACTCCCATGTTATCCACCATTTCTCAAAGAGATTCTTCAATATCATTAAAAATAAATGATTTTTTAATTTGTTTTTATTTTCCAAATAATCACATCAAACCGATCAATGATCTCCTTTAGGTTCTTTTTAAACCTTCTATAACTTCTTCTACTGGGTTTATATCAATGAAATATTCTCTCATTATCCCTCTCATCAAAATTTACAAAATATATACGTTGAACCTTGAGGCTAGAGGGTCTACCAAAACTTCATAAGATACACTTCTTCTCAATAGACATATCATAAAGTTTATTCACTGAATTATATTTAATTTACCACTGATTCAATATATAAACACCTATTTTTGATTCTTATCTCCAAAAGTACAATAAGTTTTCATACTTTGACAACATGGTTCTTTACATTTCCACTAAAATCTAATTATTTCACTCAGCTACTCCATTTTTTGAGGTCTGTATGAACCACTATATTCCAGCCTTATTACATTATCCATATGACATTCCTCAAAGTCTCTATTTTTTTCTTCATATCCATTTACAAAATGAAACATTTTTATAGAACACCTAATTTTTTTAGAAAACCTTAAAAAATTATTAAACATATATAGAGATTTTGATTTACTTGATATAATAATATACACAGTTCATACATGTAAAGTTATAAAAAAAATCCATGAATAACTTATCTCAGTTAGTTGAATTTAAGCTCATTGAACCATAAATATATGAGATTATCAACTCAAGTGGTTTATTTGCGTTGATATTCACAAATTTTTTACTCTTGTTCACCATTTAAAATTTGTGACATGTGTCACAACTATTGAGCTTTTCATGATCCATATTCAATAGATTACCCACAGATTCATATTTAATAATCCTATCCATGTTATTTTGATCTAAATGTCTTAGTACTATATATAAAATCTTCTTATCCACCTTTATGATCAAGAAACATAAACTTTAAAAATTTGAAATATGAAATAAGTTTAAATTGATTCATTGTACCTTAGTGAGAATTGTAATATCCTTAAACATACTTATGTGAAACTTATTTTTTAAAATATCACCTCATTCTAATTATCACAAAGCTAAGATACACTCAAGATATTATGTGTTATCTTATATATAATGTGAACATCATTGAATTCACGTTTCTTCTTCCAAATTTTGACACTTCCAACTCCTCTGACATCATGAAATCCATTATTTCTAAAGGTATCAACTCCTATATTATAAATTTTGTTATATTTTAATATATTATTATTTCTAACGATGTGTGAGGAGAAAAAACTGTTAAGTATTCAAGTATTTCCAAATTTCATTACTTTGTAAGACACCCCAATCACCAATGTGTTTTAATTATCACTACTATTTATAGATATAGAGTTAAAATTCTAGTATAATTAATCTGATAACATAGTGAGATGATTGTTTGTGTTATTTATTAGTTGGTCACACTCCCCCATAATCTTTCTCATGATAATTAAACATATTATGTAATTATAAATTCTATTTAGGATTTTTTACTTAGCTAACAGCTAGAAATATTAGGTTGAACCTCCATTGATTTATGGTATTATTCAACTAATGGAGTGAAATATTATACTGGAACACATATTGTTCATGTATATAAACTAAGAAACACTAACATCTTTCATAAAAATATAATCTCTTCAGTTGGAAATATGATTCATCTAATTTTTATCATTGAATTTCCTAAAAATTTGGAACCCACGGCTTCCTTTCAAACATCATCATGCTTATAATCACCCTCTTTTACTTTAGGTTTTCCCTTAGTCTTAGCCTTAACATTCTTATTTTTTCATAGCTCATTGTTTTTATGATTTTTAACATGACCAATTAAACCTAAAATGGGTGTTTTTTACTTATTAAGTGAGGTAATCACCTTTTTACCTTTCTATCCACTACAAACACCTTTATGATTACAATAATGGATGTACAAAACAATATTTAATGGAACTATAAGATAATATCTAAGTTTATTACTATCATTAACAACATTCTTAGCTGATTTGGAAGATTCTCGAATTTCATTGATAGAATTTTGCAATTCAAATTGAGTGTTCTTAAATTAATTTTCATCTTCAACCAATTTTTCCTTAATAATCTCCACCCATTCATTCTTAGAAATTATATTTTCTATAGTAATATAATGTATCTTATCACATTATTTAAGGATTTCATTAAGATTATCCATTTATATTTCTAAATCTACTTCCATCTTGATAATGTAATTTTCTTTTGATTCATTAAGATATTTATTTAATTAACCATTCTCAATTATTAATTCACTATTTGTAATTTTTATACTCTTGTTTTCTTTTAAGAACACCAACATTTACATTCTCAATTAGAATTTCATTGACATATCTTCATAAATTACTATCCTCCTCACTAATTCCTTCTTCTTATTCACTCGATGAATCTTTAGGCTGATTATATTTTTTCCATGGAGTTCATTTTAACTTTTAAAAGTCCTCTAAGAATATTAGAGATTGAATAATATTCATGAAGTGAATTGAAAAAAAGGGATTTGAGTTAATCTCAATTGAGACATATTCTAAATTGAATTGATCTTTCACTATGGGATGTAGTCCTCTCATAATCAATGTTCTATCCTATGGTGAGAAATCTAGGTAAAATCCATATTAGACACATGAAATTAATGATTTTGTGTTTATTTCATGTTTTATTCATTATCAACATGATCATGGATGCGTTAGAATATTTTTGAAGTTGAGTGGAAATGTACAGGAATGAAAGGAGTGATGTTCTTCAGCTGACCAAATCATAACATAAAGGATAGTTATCACAATATGGTTGATCAAGAATATCTCACATAGAAAATACTTTGTTTAACATGAGAAGGTAGAATCCTTAAGTTATTCCTATGTATAAATAAATTAATCTCATGAAAGGTGGATCACATCGTGGACATTTTGATTATGACATAATTATACCAATAGGTGAATGAATTAATATAATGTGAGATATTTGTTATATAGAGTTAATATGATATAGTAAACAGTTAATCTAACCCGAAGTGAATCATGCCACAACTAGAATGGTTATTCCAGAATGGTTTTCCTGAGGAGTTAAAGATAAGTCAATTATGTCATGGAGAAACCCTGGAAGAGTCAAGTGCCACATTGGTTTGATAAGTCATGTGGTTTCATGCCATCATTCAATAGTAAAAACTTCAATTTATTGGACCCCATTATGAGATTTTTGGTTGTATCATAGGGTCTAGAAAAGGGAAGAAGACCACATTTTAGTAGGATAAACCACACCACTATAACTTAGGTTCCAAAGTTCTAAGGATTTACTGGTTCTGGAAATTTGATTCATGCCATGTTTTAGTGCATGATTCATGATATAGTGAGTCTAACATGAGAATATTTGAGGATTATTGGTTCTGTAAAATTAAAATATGAAACACTATAATCTACCTATCATGATGAAAATCCATTCAAATACATTACTTTGAGATCTTCGTGATTTTGTCTTCCATAGATTTAGAATCTTAGTATCATGATAAAAGAAGAGGATTCACTCTAAAATGTATTAAATGTATATAAAAATACATTTAACTATCTAGATAAGGTGTGTGTGATGAAAATATTGGAATTTAAGGGACGTATCTATGATTATAGGAGGGATTTGACATGCTTTTAAGGAGAATAATAAGACCACAAACCAATGCCAAATTATGAATGCACTTGTGATAGGGGAAGTGTAGATCATTTAAATTTTTGAAAAAAAAATCATTTTTTAACTGGGAGTTTAAGATAATCCTATTACTCCTTTCCTTGTCCCTTTTATAATAAATTAGAACATGGGTAGCAAGATCAAAAGTTCTCCACACCGAGGATTAGCCACATGTAAATAAGCATGAGTGAAACTGATAAAAAACACACGTGTCTATTTGTTTTCTCTCTTTCTCAATATATCATCATAAAATCATCACTATTGATGTCACGACCTATCCCCCGGGGCCCGTTCCGTGACTACCCCAAGCCCGCCTTCCATAGGCTAGGGGCTAGCGACTAGCACTGAAAGGCGTATTCCCTATAACCGGGAAAGCATTGCCTTTATAACCTATAAATAAACACAACCAAGAACACAAAAAGATGCGAACACAAGTCAACTGTATAGTAGAAAGAGTGATGAAAGTAAAAATGGGATGGAATATAAGCCTAACTGTAAAGATACAAGTACAACTTAAATACAATACAACTAAAGAAAGAGAAAAAAAACTACTGGGTCTTCCTTCGAGGTTCCTACCTGAAAGGTAGGTACAGATCACCTCCTTGGCACTCCACGTCCACCAGTATCCTCTTCGTACTGACACGCCATATGGTCCACCTCCGAGCACCCTCCAATCCTAGTACTCTCAGTCTTGATCAATGCTGTCTGTGATCTGCACCAAACACAACGAGGTGCATGCATAACTCGTGCATGGGTGAGTATAACGATACTCAGTAGGGACCCCAAGACCTTAAAGGTATCACAAAATCCACAAAGGATAAACCACTAAGAATAAAACAAATGATAACCCTACTTAGGTATATGCCCATACATATACCTATGTTATCATGTAAACCCATCTCAATCATGTTGAAACACAAGGCCTAACTCATTAGCCCAAAGCTCAACTATTACGAAAATGAAGGAATACCACAAAGGCAAGTACCACACAGGTACGCCACATAGAAGAATACCACTATGGTATTTCCATGAAGGAAAGTACCACATAGGTACAGACTCATCTCAAACAAGGTATAACTTATGTACAATAGTATAGATGATTAGATGTAACTACTAAATCATCTTACTCGATTAAGAGGATTTTCTATTGACCCACAAAGGATCTCTCAGTGCTGACCCACACATGATCGCTCGGTGGTGACCCACATAGGATCTCTAGGTTCTGACCTATAGAGGATCACTCGGTGCTGACCCACACATGATTTCTAGGTGATGACCCCCACAAGATTGCTCTATGCTAACCCACACAGGATCACTCTTCATTCTTCACGTCACAGCCAGCTACTGGGTTCCCGCACTTTTCTCACTTGTCTCTGGGAGGGTCCACTCCATAATCCACTAGTCAGTACTCCAACTGCCATGAAGTCCCACGATAAAGTATCCCAAAGGAACGCCACATCATAAGGGTCTCAATGCAATAGATGGTGTGTCAATTAGACGCCTGGTCTGTGAGTTATTAGCCTTTTAGTCCTGGGGCCCCGGTCGGATTAGTACTCGATCCAACCTGACCATACCCCATCTTAATGCAAATCTCTAGTGAGGTATACTCAAAGGTTCCATCTTGCTCCAAGGTTTCCAATACCACTGACGGTTCATCAAACAGATGCCCGGTGCCAAAATTATGTCCAAAGGAAGGAATATGGGTTGAAGTGGGCCCGGGTCTGGTCCGACCTGGTCGGACCAACCCGGGTCGACTCGGCCTGACTTGTTGGGTCCAGCCCGGCCTGTTAGGTGGCCCGGCCCACTGGGTGGCCTGACCCACTGTGTCCGGCCTGTCCCGCATAGGGTGTCTTGGCCTACTGGGTGGTCCGGTAGGCCGTGAGGGCTGGGAGGACTGCGAGGGGCCGCGAAGGGCCATGGAGGGACGCCGAGGCTGCCGAACGGTGAGGCCATGGGGTGACACAGCCGCGGATGGCATGAGGCCACGGGGCAGCTCGGTTACAGGGCAGCTCAGCCGCAGACGGAATGAGGCCATGGGGCAGCTCTGCCGCGGGGCACAGAGGCCACAGGGCGGCTTGGCCCCGGACAACGGGAGGCCGTTGGGAAGCTCTGGCACGGGGCATGGAGGCCACGGGGCGGATCAACCGCAGGGGGCTCTGCTGCTAATGGCGCGAGGCC
The DNA here is from genome assembly GCA_963277665.1 of Viscum album. Lineage (NCBI taxonomy): Eukaryota > Viridiplantae > Streptophyta > Magnoliopsida > Santalales > Viscaceae > Viscum > Viscum album. Next base: position 661,033,320 of record OY728135.1, on the reverse strand, counting down.
GTGGGGTGGCTCGGCCATGGAGCGTGGAGGCCGCGAGGCAGATCGGGTGCGGAGCGTAGAGGCTGCAGGGCGGCTCGGCCAGGGACGGCGGAGCCGCGGGGCGGCAGAGGTCGCGGGCGGCGGGGGCCACGGGGAGGTGGTGCCGCGGGGCAGTGGAGGAATATCACCTATTACGATTAAAATTCCTAGCCAATCCGAAAGGTATGAATTTCTTACTTAAGTTTTTGTAACCACTTTTACTTGTTGGTAGTTTCCTTTTCTTATAAAATTCTCATACTCAAGTTTCCTTAAATTTGAAATTTTTTATTAAAACCTCAAAAGATCGAATTCATGAGTTCCCTATGGGTATGATTTCAACCATCATATCAGATAAAAGTGTTTTTCAACAGTTAGATGGTTTTTGGAAGTTCAAAGGTAACCACAATCACCTATATAAAGGGGACCCCTATTTGTGTCCCACATTGATTTCAAAGCTCTCATGTGCTGAAGCCTTGCCTCAGTTCTTAAAGCCCATTAAGAACTTTTATTTTCTCCATTCTGAATGTCTGTAGAAGACACCTCTCATGAAATGTCTTCCATCAAACAAATCTCAGCTTGGTTAGTCTACCGAGAAAGGTTGGTCCACCCAAATTTCCTCAACAAGTATGATTCTCTTATCTCTAAGAATATCAAACTCTACGGTAGGGAAGATTTTTTGATATCAAAGATAGGGGACCAAGATGTTGTCTACACAGATTTGCTTATATAATTCTATGAGTCTGTTTCCTTCTATGGAGAATATGGCAGAGAAAGTTTTTCTTTTATGTCGTATGGAAAGACTTATAAGCTTTCTTATACCAAGGCTGCAAGCTTGGTGGTCTTATCTTATGATAGAGAGGCTGAATTTTGATCACACAAACTACCGGATGATCATGGAAGTTTAAAGAAAGTGAAGGCATTGAAATTCCTTGGCCTCAAAGATGATAAAACAATGAAGATTTCTCATCTCTCCACCAACAACTGGATGTTGCAGTTGTGGGTTCAGGGATTTTTCATACCGAGGAGAGGTGATAAGTAAAATCTTAAGAAGAGTGATATTTATATCTTGAATTTATTGGTAAATCTAAGGGAGATCAACCTGATGAGTCACATTCTTATTACAATTAAAAATATCAAGAATGGAACTCTGAATGCACAAATTATTATGTATCCATATCTCCTCTCCAGGCTTATTATTCGATGTCTTTATTCTTTAAAGGTTGCTTGCACCTCAAAGATCAAGAATTGTAAGGTAATGTTGATGAGTGAAGACACCTTAAATAGAATGAAAATTGGTTTTTCAAAAGAGTCAGGAGTGTTCTACGATCTTCCACAGGAGGAGGCAGAAGCCGGTACAAAAAATGTAGAGAAAGCTGAACCATATAAGAAGACAGGGAAGAAGAGGAAGCTTAAGGAAGTGCAAGCTAAAGGAAAAACTCCCAAGTTTAAGGAAACCCAATCTGCACCACCCAAGCCAAAGAAAGAAAAATAATACTCGGATGAAGTGGTAGATAAGTGGATAGATCTCAAGGAGAAGAGAAAAGAAGGGGAACCCCAGTTCGGATTAGACCCTGCTGAGGCTAAGTCCTTAAAAGAGAAAGAATATGATGAGTTAGAGAGGAAAGTAAAAGAGAAGAAGATAGAGAAAAAGATGTCTGAAGCTGATGTTGTACAATCTCTATTGAGTGATACTGAAGTAGCCTCTGAGAAGATCCCCATTCCGGAAACTTTTGATGTCCAACCATTATTAGAGACCCCTGGGAAGAAGTATTTCACTCCAGAAAAGTCTAAAGGGGAACAAGATGTTGAAGAAGTAGAGAAACAAGCTGGTGAAGAAGTAGAGGAATAAGTTGTTGAAGAAATTTAAGAACAAGAAGAAGTGTAAGAAGTAAGTGAGGATCTAGATTCCTTGATTAAACAAGTTGAGGATTATCAAGAAAAGGCCAAATCCTCAAAGTTTATACTCCAGAAAAGGTAGCTCAGAAAGAAGAAAATGAAGATGATAATAAGGAGGAAGATAAATAGAATGAGTTTTCTGAGGGAGAGAGTTATAAGAAGCATTTCCTTGAAGAAGGAACAGAGAAGAAAAAACCAGATGAAGATAAAATTGTTCAAGTATCTGAAAGAGAGGAAGAATCTCCTGACGAACAACCCATTATGAAAGCTAACAAGGGGAAGAAAGTGCTTATGGATACCCCAATAAAAGATGTTATAAGAAATACGGAGGTTGGTGGTTATTCTAAAATGAAGCTGGTGAAAATTGAAGAAGAAAAATCCCCAAGCAAAGTGTCTGATTCGGAATCATCAGCACTAGGTCATGACTTTGTTGTCGAGTCTTTGAAAAATTTGGTGGACACCATTCCTATCTTTCTCACTATAGACTCCAGATGCCAGATGCTTCAACATAACATGAATCAGAAATCAGAATCCTTATATATGGTGATGGATAAGTGTGTGAAGATTGAGGCTGACCATAGAAATTTCCATATCAATTATGATGTGCACAGGAAATCATGTAGAAAAGTCACTCTGTGGTCAAAGAAAGTTGATGAGGATTTGGCTCAGTTTGATCATTTTCATAATGATGTAAAAAATTATTTTGACACTGAGGATGGAAAAGTCAAGAATCTTTAGGAAAAGTTGACCATTGAGAAAGACTCTTGGAATCAATAGGTCATAGATCTGAATGAGAAGATTAACTCGGTTGCTCAGAACTGGAAAGGGGAAAGAGATTTCCGTATTGAGTTTCAAGAAAAGATTCAAAATCAAGATGAGTTGCTGAAGATATAGGAAGAGGCCATGAAGGCTCAATAAAAGGTGCTGAAAGCTCAACAAGAAAGGATCACAACTTTGGAGAAGCAAGCTGAGGGGGATCAGAAAGATTTGAAGAAGCTGAAAACTCTCTTAAAGAAGTTAATTTCAAAGGAGAAGGAAGAAAAATGGACTCAATCCTATCTTTTTTTTGCATTTGATTTTCCTTGTAAAAATTCTTTCAAATATAATGAAATCTCTGGTTGTTTGTATCTGGTGTTATTATGTACTAATGTTTCAGGTACTTTATTACTTTTCCATTCCATCAATTCTTTTTGAAAATCACATAGGGGGAGAAGGAAAAAGAACCACTAACAAGGGGGTGAAGGAAAAATCTCTAAGTAAGAACTATCCCTAAGTAAGGGGGAGCTTATCCAAGGGGGAGTTTCTCATTACGAAGGTTTTCATTCCCATGATAATGAAAACTCCATTCCGGAAATCTAGAATACAATCCTTAGTGTTCCTAAGCCTAAGGGGGAGTTAGTTGTATTCACCATCATCCATAAACAAAGAGATATAAGTTTTAATTTCAAAGCATAAAGAAATCTTTCTACGTCCTTATATTCTTTTTCGTAAGGATGTTTGTGCTTTCCAAAAAGGGGGAGATTGTTGATTCAGTAAGGTTTTCCTTATGAATTTTCCATTCATTCTTGTTTTGAAAATCACAAACACCTTATACTTAAGCAAATCCATATTTTACTTCTATAAGGAAAATTTCTTTCTTTAAGGAAATTTACCCTTACCTAGATTTTCTTATTCATATCTTAAATTTGCCTAAATATAAATTTCGGAATGAAGCCAAAAACCACAGAATCATATAAATACTTAGATTTAAGGTATTCTGTTTTTTCATTACGAATTCCAGTGATGAATTTTCATAACAAATTCTGATGATGAATTCTTATTACGAATTCTGATTACGAATTCTCATTACGAATTTTGATGATGAATTCTCATTATGAATTCTAGTGTAGAATTCTCATTACAAATTTTGATGATGAATTCTCATCACGAATTTTGATTATGAATTCTGATTACGAATTCTCATTAAGAATTCTGATTATGAATTCTGATTACGAATTCTAGTGCAGAATTCTCATTACAAATTCTAGTGCAGAATTCTCATTACGAATTCTAATGAGGAATTTTCATTATGAATTATGATTTCGAATTATGATTACGAATTCTCATTATGAATTTCTTAGAAAAACAGAATCTGAACATCTCTTTATTATAGACTCAGAATACCTTTTTGGTTAGACTACGAACTTTATTTTTCTTACATTACGAACTTTATTTTTTCTTATGATTACACTTGTTTCATTAAAAAATGATGTCGTGTATTCATTTATTGACTAACCGTTATTTGAGTGACACGTGTATAGGTCCCTACGAAATTTAAGGAAAATATGACCGTTGGAGGAGGGAGCCGGCCATTGCCTACCGAGCCTATAAATAGGAGCTCATTTGAAATAGCTCAAACATAAACAAGTTGATCACTCTAGAGACCATACAATGTCAAGGTGATTTATAGAGAGAGAAGCTTTTCATGCCTTGTGCGTACTGAACTGCTTGTTCAGATTGCTTCGTGCGACTCCGAATGTTGGTGATTACATTTGAGGGCTTCTGGGGATAGGAAGACAGAGGTGACGACTACCTTGAAGTTTGAGGGCTTCCTTGCTGAGGAATACAGAGGTTCCAACTACCTTGAAGTTGAGGTCTTGCGGGGATAGCAAGACAGAGACTTCGATCTTCGTATTGAGGGCTTACCCAGGTGTGGGTAAGAAAGAATTTCTTGAAAGTATAAATCAAGGGACCTTTATCCAAGGTTGTTGGATACCCTTCTCTTTAGGTTAGAATATTTATATCTTGTTACTTGTTTTTGTTACAAGTTTATTTTTTCCGCTGCATTTTTGAATGTTTAAGAAAGTATAACCATCTTATACTTCCTTACACTTGTGTACTCTGATTCAGTTAGATTCTATATTCTTTAAGGTAGAATCTCATATTGTAAACTTTGGTTAAGTTTCATTTTTCAGATCCATATTTCCAGAACTGGTTTTTCAGAATCTCTTTCTAGATTTAAGCAAGTGTATAGAGATAGAAGTTTGTAACTTCATAATTTTTCCCGATCTTTCAATTGTTGTTAGAGCTGTTGTGAATTTTCTTAGTTTAACTTTGTTAAACTTAGATATTTCCTTGTTTATGGAAATTTTTAAAGTGTAAAATTCACCCCCTCTTGTATATTGAGCATCTAAAACTTTATTTAGATCCTACACGGGCAGCGGCGGTCGCGGGTGGCGGTGGCCGAGGGGCGGCTCCGTTGCATAGTCGCCTTCATCGCGGCCGACGGTGGTGCTGACTGCCATTCTTGTGCACCACCGTGGTTGGTCGCCGTCCTTCTCCATCGCATAGAATACCACAAATCATCACAAGAATTGCAGAGAGGATAACCTATGTTTGTTTGGCCCGCACTCTCCGCATTAAAGTGGTAGAAAGCGACTATAATCTCTTCTTGAATTACAAAGAGTCGTCAAGAACTAAAAAGGGGTAAAGGGTTCAAACAACCACCATACAACCTCCCGCAATAATTATTCCCAACTCTAAAAAGAAAATATCTGTTGATCAACATGATAGTGAGTTGTTCCGCATTCTTTGTTTTAGAAGGGAAGAACATGGGAATATAATAATAATCAATTTAAACCCCTACCTCAGAGATTTGTTGACATCGATGTGGAGGGGAGGATGGTCATTGAAGACATCCTACGTTGGTTTCCTTTGCAATGTGCTTCAAATATGGATCGGGGTAGGTTTCCTAGTTCTTTGATCACCAGTGGTCATTCTTAGTTGGGAGGAGCATTATTCATTGGAGAGAATAAGTTTCTCCAAGTGCTTCTCTCCTAATTCCACCAAATAGAAAAGTAGCCAAACTGTTGTGTTTCCCCAATTTAACTGTTGGCACAATTTCAAATTGGATTAATTAATTACATTTTGGTTGGAATAATAAATTAAAGGGGGGGGGGTGGCACCATTAAAGTGGGGAAAGTTTAAGAGGCTTCACCACACTTAAGAGGGAGTTCAAGGGGGTTTTAGCCTCAGGTGGTCCCCACCACCATAACCTCTCATGGGAGGTTTAGTTCAGTTGGTCCCCACCTATGAATCATCCCCATGGAAGTTTTAAAAGAAAATAAAAATAAAATGTTACACCATTTTAGTTTTTATTTTATTCTTTCACAAATAAGTGAAAATCTAACTTCCACCCTCGACCTACTACGTTCGAGGTGAAGGTATCATTAAGCGAATACCGGTGCTTCGAGTTCAACGCTACCCTCATATATCAATTCCGAGAACTGGTTCAAAAGTTACAAAAATCCACTCACACATTTACTAAACGTACCCGAATAAAAGTTTATAAATTCATTCCAGGCACACAGGGCCTTGGAATCACGTGCTGTCAATTTTCGTGGACTCATAAAATTCCCATTTAATTAAAAAAAATAACATGGAAATTCCAGGTATTTACATTCTCCCCATCTCAGGGATTGCATCCCCATAAGACACAACTCAAACTAAGGGAACACGTGGGGGTACTGAGCACGAATCTGAGCCTCCCGCTCCCATGTTCTATCCTAGAGGTTCTCATGCTGCCAAAAAATGCACACCAGAGGTATCAACCTCCCACAAAGGACTCCCTCCTATCAATCCTCAATCTCCACTGAAACCTCTGTAAAATTCGCCCCATCATTAATGTCGAGCTCTCTGTGGTCGATGATGTGAGAAGGGTCATGCACGTATCTCCACAGCTGAGATACGTGGAAGATATCGTGCACTCGGTGCAACTGAGGTGGAATAGCTAAGGGGTAAGACACCTCACCAACTCTGATGAGGACCTGGAATGATCAAATGAATCTCAGAGATAACTTTCTGCCTCGTCCAAATCTCCGCAAACCTCATCGAGGTGAGACCCGTAGAAAGATGTGGTCTCCATCCTCAGACTCCAGAGGTTTCCATCTCTTGTCGACATAAGACTTATGCCTGCTCTGTGTAGTCTTCATCCGCTCCTGGATGATTTGCACCTTCTCTGTTGTATCCCATAATATATCTAGTCCCACTAGTGCTGACTCCCCTAGGTCAGTCCAGCACAAAGGTGATCTTCAAGGTCGCTCATACAACGCCTCAAAAAGTGCCATCCCAATGGTGGAGTGATAACAGTTGTTGTATGCAAACTACACCAAAGTCAAGTGATCCTCCCAGCTATGACCGAAGTCATGGACGCAAGCATGTATCATGTCCTCGAGGGTCTGAATGGTCTGCTCAGTTTGGCCATCTGTCTAAGGATGGAAGGCGGTGCTCAAATGAAGCTTTGATCTAAAAGCCTATTATAACCCTTTTCATAGTCAGGAAGTAAAACCTACCTCATGATTAGAGACAATCATCGAGGGTACTCCATATAGCTGCACAATCTCATGCACATAGAGGCATCCCAAGCTCTCAACTGAACCCTGCTCTCTGATCGGTAGGAAGTGGGCCGACTTGGTGAGTCCATCGACGATCACCCAAATCAAGTCGTGTCTCCTAGATATATGTTGAAGTCTTGTCACGAAGTCCATGGATATCCCATCCCACTTTCAATTTGGGACATCTAAAGGCTGATCTAAGCCTGTTGGTACCTGATGCTCCACCTTCACTTTCTAAAAAGTGAGGCACTGAGAGACATACTCTGCAACTGCTTTCTTAATTCTTGGCCACTAGTGCTATCGTCAGAGATCCTGGTACATCTTCACCACTCTTGGATGTACTGCTAGAGGGAATGTGTGGAACTCCCTCAACAATTCCTCCAAAAGTGACACTGGTACCATGGTACATCCTCTGAAGAGAATGACATGCTCCCCACCTTCAAAAAATCCATAAAGTGCCTGCCCTATGGATATCTGATCATATTGAGCCTCGTAGTCAGCATCCCCATACTACGCCTCCCTGACTCACTAAAGAAGTGGGGGAGTGACTTCAAGATACTGTAGAAAAGATGCTCCATTTCGATCCACAAAGGATATCTACAAAGCGGCCAACCGCTCCGTCACCTAACCTAGAAGCTGTATACCATATCTCTTGCTGAGTTCATCTGCTACAACGTTCCCCTTCCTAGAAGTATAGACTATCTCAAAGTCATAGTACTGGAGGAACTCAAGAAAATTTTGATGTCTCAGGTTCAGGTCCTTCTGAGAAAAGATATAACTAAGACTCTTGTGACCAGAGTACACTGTAAAATTCTTTCCCATCAAGTAATGTCACCAAATATTCAAGGAGAAGACCACTGCTGCTAACTCTAGGTCATGGGTAGCGTAGTTCTGATCATGCTATCTCAGCTGTAGATAACCATATGCGATCACCGCTTGCTCCTGTATCAAGACACATCTGATCCTGGTCCCTGATGCGTCGTAGTAAACTATGTACCCTACCCCCTCCTCTGGAAGCCTTAATATGGGGGTTACTAGTCATCATCTGCCTCAAATTCTAAAAACTCTACTGGAATCTCCCTAAACACACAAAGGGTTTCCCCTTCTTTGTCAATGCTGATAATGGTTCTGCAACTCTGGAGAAATCTGGCACAAACCTCCAGTAGTATCCAGCCAAGCCAATGAAACTTCGTACCTCCATCACACTCCTGGGTCACTCCCAAGAAAGTACCACCTCAATCTTCACTGGATCCACTGCAACTCCAGACTCTGATATGACATGTCCCAGAAAGTGAACCTCTCGGATCCAGAACTGGCACTTTGAGAGCTTACCATAAAGCTGGTGCTCTCAAAGTGTGTCCAGTACTACCCGCAAATGATAGGCATGCTCCTCCTCAGTAGTCGAGTAGATCTGAATGTCATCGATGAAGACTAATACAAAGCGATCAAGTTATGGATGAAAGATCCTATTCATGAGTCCCATGAACACTGCTGGAGAATTGGTTACACAGAATGGCATAAGAAAGAACTAGTAATGGTCGTACTGACATCTGAAAGTTGTCTTCTTTACAACCTTGTCTCACACTCTGAGATGGTGATAGCCTGATCTGAGGTCTATCTTCGAGAACCACCGTTCTCCCTTCAGCTGATAAAAGAGGTCATCAATCCTCAGAAGTGGGTAATTTTTTTACACAATCACCTGGTTCATGCACCAATAGTCAACACAAAGCCTCAGGCTCCCATATGCCTTCTTGGAAAATAAAATTTGGGCTACCCAAGGAGAAATACTGGGCCAAATGAACCCCTTTTTCTACAAGTCCTCTAGTTGTACTCGTAGCTCACGAAGCTCCGCAGGAGCCATCCAATATGTAGGTGTAGAAATTGGTGTCATCCCGGGGTACAAGTCAATGTAAAATTACACCTATTTGCGAGGAGGTAGACCTGGAACATCGTCAGATAAGACATCCGTGTACTGGTCCACCACTACAGGATAACTGGGACTCTCCACATCAACTGCTCTGAGGGTAAGGCTAGCCAACCGATGAGTGATCGACTGAACCCTCCTCCGGGTAAGTCCATCCTGTGCTACAAAGGCTCCCTACTCACTGGTGAAGGTAAACCTGGTCCCATCAATGTGGATACACTGCACTTTGAGCCTAATACAGTTTATCTAATCATGGGCTATTGATAACCAGTCTATACCCAAGATGATGTCGTAAGGCCTCGACGCTTCTACTAGGAGATCCCAACCAAAGCTCTCACCTCCTAGAGTAAGCTCACACTACTGAAACTAGTGAGTAATCATCGAATATGCTCCCGTAGGAGTCTATAGCTTTAAGGATCAAGGCAACGGCTCCGTCGGAATCTACGAGCTCCAAACGAGTGTAGTGGAAATAAAATAATTACTGGAACCTATGTCTATAAGTTCTACAGATAAGGGGGAATAGACATAGATCATACCTCGTATCTTTTCTGGAGAATCGTGATCATAGGCCTCAGCAGCCTGGAGCTGAGCTCGCCCATATCCACCTGCTCTCTATGGTCAGGCTGGACCACCTAGGGGTGGTGGCGGTAACATATGGAATCATCACCCACCACCAGCTGCACGACCAACTCCTCTGCCACATCCGCCTACTCCATACGGACCACCATGATCGAATCTATGTCTCTACCTGGGTGGTCCTTCGACCGTCTGCTGATTATCCGTACGACGGCTCGGAAAGTCTCGAGCCATGTGACCCTGCCCACTGTATGCATAACACTGCCCACTCTTGGCATGAATGGCTCTGCCTCAGGTGCCCCGCACAACTGACTCTGAATCATGCGGTCGTCCAACCGTAGGTCTAGTCCTCTTGGACCTCTACGACATCTGTCTGCAGCCAGCTGCAGAAGACTCCGCTACGTGAAGACTAGTGGTGGGTCTCACTGCTGGTGACTGTTCAACAAGGAAACTCTCCACTAAGAGGGCTCTCTCTAACACCCCCACCTACGTTGGGATGCTGAGTGAGATCATCGAGTCCCTGATCTCTTGCCTGAGCCCCTACTCAAAGGTACAAGCCCTGAAGAATGGGTCCCACACCATATCCATGGAGTAACGTGAGAGGTCAGGGAACCTTACTGAGTACTCATCTACAGTCATGTTGCCCTACTGTTGATGAAGCAGCTCCTGTATGCGCACTGCGTGAAGAGTTTCTGGAACAAACTCTGGCCGAAACAGGCTCTCGAAGTCTGCCTTGAGAAGTGTCACCTCATCGTGAACCTGGAGCATCATGCTCCACTATCTACCTGCTGTTGACTATAAAAGACTGGTGGAAAGGATCACTATGAGATTAGTGGGTGTCCCTACTAGTTGAAAAACTCTCACTACAGCCTCTAACCAACCCTCAACTGCCTATGGGTCTGTCTCTCCCCTGAACCTAGGTGGCCTCTGGCGATAGAACTCATGCAATGCACTCAAGAGGCGTGCACTCTCTACTACTGGGGCTGGTGGCATCAGTGGCCCAATGGGGAATGGTACCACTGGTGCCTCTATTGGTGCCTCTACTATAAGAGGGCCTTGCACTGAGGCCTCATCGCTCGGTGGGCTATCAGTGTGTACTACTCTCGAAACCCTAGATGGATGTATGGGTAGAGGCATCCTGAAAATAAATAGGTGCAACAGGGTCAATAAGTTATACCTGGTGAGCCGACTGAAGAGATCACAAAGAAAACTCATGAAAACACAGACGCAATTAGGGTTTTCGTGCACTGAGTCAGAAATCAGAAGTCAGGGTCCTGGTGTATGGATACGTCGGCCGCCGCACCAACACTGGGTTCCCTAAACTAATAACCACACTTACTAAAGTTAACTCTCTTTTTCTTATAAATAAAGATTATAGTCCTATATTATATGGTAGAACCGACTCCTCTAATAGCAATTTGTCATGACCCATCCCCCGGGGCCCGTGTCATGACTACACCAAGCCCACCTTCCATAGGCCAAGGGCCAATGACTAGCATAGAAAGGCGTATTCCATTTTACCAGGATGGAATTACCTTTATAACCTATAAATACATGCAACTAATCACACAGTAATATACGAACATAAGTCAATTGTATATGAGAAAGAGTTATGAAAGTAAAAAGGGGTCGGAATACAAGCCTAACTATAAATATACAAGTATAACTGAGGAAAGAGAAAGATAGCTACTGGGTCATCCTTCGAGGTTCCTACCTGAAGGGTAGGTACGTATCACCTCCTCAACACTCCATTCCCACCCGTCTCATCTATGTACCGACATGCCGTATGGTCCACCTCTGAGAACCCTCCAGTCTTGGTACTCTCGGCCTCGATCAACGATGTCTGTTGTCTATACGAAACACAATGAGGTGCGGGCATAACCCATGCATGTGTGAGTATAACGATACTCAGTAGGGACATCAAGACCCTCAAGTTCTCACAAAATCCACAAATTATAAACAACTAAGAATGAAATAACTGATAACCCTACTTAGTTATATGCCCATACATATACCTAAGTTATCAAGTAAACCCATCTCAATCATGAGGAAACACAAGGTCCAACTCATTAGACCAAAGATCAACTGTTCCACAAAGGAAGGAATACCACAAAGGAAAGTACCACACAGGTACGCCACACAGAAGAATACCACTAAGGTATTTCCATGACGGAAAGTACCACACATGTACGGACTCAACTCACACCAGGTATAACTTAAGTACAGTAGTAGAGATGATTGATGTAACTGCTGAATCATCTTACTCTATTAAGAGGCTCTGTTGCTGACCCACAGAGGATCGCTCGGTGCTGACCCACAAAGGATCGCTCGGTGCTGACCCACACATGATCTCTAGGCGCTGACCCACACAGGATCGCTCGGTGCTGACCCACACAGGATCACTCTTCATTATTCACGTCATAACCAGCTACTGGGTTCCCACAATATGCTTGCTTGTCTCTGGGAGGGTCCGCTCTACAAGGAACTAGTTGATACTCTAACTTCCACGAAGTCTCACAAAGAAGTATCCCAAAGGACTGCCATGTTATAGGGGTCTCAATGCAACAGATAGTGCGTCAACTGGATGCCCGGTCTGTGAGTTATTAGCCTTTTAGTCCCAGGGGCCCGGTTGGATTCGTACTTGATCCAACCCAACTATTCCCCATCTTAATCCAAATCTCCAGTGGGGTATACTCAAAGGTACCATCTCTCTCTAAGGTTTCCAACGCCGCTGATGGTTCATCAAACATACACCTGGTGCCAAAATTATGTCCAAAGGAGGGTATATGGGTCGAAGTTGGTTCGGGTCGACCCAGCCCATCTCACTGGGTCCGGCCCAGCCCAGCTCGCTGGGTCCGGCCCAGCCCATTAGGCAGCTCGGCCTACTGGGTCTGGCCCGGCCTGCGCTGGGTGGCCCGGCCCACTGGGTGGTCTGCCAGGCCGCGAGGGGCCGCAGAGGGCCACATAACGACGAGGCCGCGGGGCGGCTTGATCATGGACGATGCAAGGCAGTGGGGCAGCGCCATCACGAGGTGTCTTGGTAGCGGATGGCGCGAGGCCACGGGGTAGCTCGACCACGAGGTGCGGAGGCTGTGGGGTAGCTTGACCACGGGGTGTCTCGGCCGGGGACAACATGAGGCCGCGGGGCGGCTCGGCTGTAGACCGCAGTGGCCGCGAGGTGGCTCGGCCACGGACGGTGGTGCCATGGGGAAGCGGAGGCCGCAAGCAGCGGTGGGCATGGGGATGCGGTGTCACGGGGTGACGAAGGCCACGGGTGGAGGTGCCATGGGGCGGCGGAGGCCGTGGGCAGTGACGGCCGCAGGGCGGCGTCGTTGTGTCACAGCTGGCGGTGGTGATGGCTGCCATTCTCGTGCCCCACCGTGGTTGTTCACCATCCTTCTCCATCGCGAAGAAAATCACAAATCATCACAAGAATTTCGGAGAGGATAGGTCATGTTTGTTTGTCCCGCACTCTCCGCATTAAAGCGGTAGCAAGTGACTATAATATCTTCTTGGATTATAAAGAGCCTTCAAGAGCAAAAAAGGGGTAAAGGGTTCAAACAACCACCGTACAACCTCCCATAATAATTATTCCCAACCTACAAAAGAAAACATCTGTAGATCAACTTGATAGTGAGTTGATCCACATTCTTTATTTTAGAAGGGATGAACATGAGAATATAATCATACTCAATTTAAACCCCTACCTCCGAGATTTTTTGACGTCGATGAGGAGGGAAGGACGGTTTTTGAAGACGTCCTATGTTGGTTGCCTCCGCAAGGTGCTTCCAATCTGGCTCGGGGTCATTTTCTTCATTCTTCGATCTCCGGTGGTCGTTCTTCGTTGGGAGGAGCATTCTTCGTTAGAGAGAATAAGTATCTCCAAGTGCTTATCTCCCAATTCCACCAAAGAGAAAAGTATCCAAACAGCTGTGTTTCTCCAATTTAATTGTTGGGAATAATTTCAAATTGGATTAATTGATTACATAGTGGTTGGAATAATAAATTAAAGGGGAGTGGCACCATTAAAGTGGGGGAAGTTTACGAGGCTTCCCCACCATTAAGAGAGAGTTCAAGGGGGTTTTATCCTCGGGTGGTCCCCACCACTGTAACCTCTCATGGGAGGTTAGTTCAGGTGGTCCCCACCACCATAACCTCTCATGGGAAGTTTAGTTCAGGTGGTCCCCACCTATGAATCATCCACATGGAAGCTTCAAAAGAAAATAAAAATAAAATGTTACACCATTTTAGTTTTTATTTTATTCATTCACAAATAAGTGAAAAACTAACTTCCACCCTCAACCTAATGTGGTCGAGGCAAAGGTCTCCTTAAGAGAATACCTGTGCTGTGAATTCAACGGTGCCCTCAGATTTCAATTTCGAGTATCGGTTTAAAAGTTACAAAAATCTTCTCGCGCATTTACTGAACATACTCTAATAAAAGTTTATAAATTCATTCCGGGCACACTGGGTCTCGGAATCATGCGCCGTCAATTTTCGTGGACTCGTAATATTCCCATTTAATTAAAAAAAAATTACATAGAAATTTTGGGTCTTTACAATTGAGTTCATTTTACACTAATAGGTGACGGTAATTAAATATTTTGTGAGAGATTTTGCTTTCAACAACCACATATTCACCCCCTTAAAGAGGTGGTTTACTATCTCCGGGGACTCAGAATTTGTATCAAGAGCATAATTGAAATAGTTATTTATATTATTCATATTGATATGATTTTCCTTTAAATTTATTATATATTTTATCTGTGATATCCATGGATTCAAGCAATATTATCAACAACAAGGGAGTCCCCATGTTTGATGGAAAGTAAGTCCATCTATAGAGAGAGGGGGATGGATATGTATATTTTATTACTCAACCTAGACATTATTGATGTCACTGAGAATGGTGTTAATATTATAATATTTTGTATTGAATATAATTATCCTTAAAATAATAATATCTGAGTTTATGGGAGATCATAGAATGCATTACTCTCATCAATCATACATAAAGAGTTGACATGAGTTATGGGTATGAATACATCCAATAGAATCTAGATGAAACTTTATGATAACCATGAAGGATACAATAAGGTGAAGTATTCATGATTAAAAAATTACCAAGATCAATTTGAAGATATATAAATTGTAATACCCCAGGCTTCCATGGTACACTTCTCTTTGAATAATACAATAGCGTGTGTTGTACGCAACACTATTTTCAAGCGCACCACGACTTACCAAACTAGTCGTTCAAAAGAGGTTATGAATATTATTAATTGAATTTTAAATTTTATATCATCCTTATAATTTTAATCCATATTATGAGTTTCTAATACATGATTGATGAACAAATTCATTTTTTTCAGATAAAATATGTATTTTTCAAAAAATGAAATTTTACCACCTTTTAACGGCGAAGCCTTTTTTAAATACAATAATTGATACTTTTATATATTCAATTTAACAAAATGAACTTATTCTTTAGAATCGGGACATAAGAATTTATTTTCAATAATGTTTTGGTGTTTTTCTGATAACTTTTATATTTGTGTCAATAGTGAAAAATACGATATTTTAACCGAAAACAACTTTTTTAATCAAAATAATTTATATTGTTAAATTATACATTTTAATGGTTTGGAAGTATAAATAGATTATATTATTACTATTTAATCCAATGATGGTCATTTTAAGTAATTTCACCTTGAAATTGGACATAAACAAGTGTCAAACTTTTGATAGTTATTATTTCTTAAAAACACGCCTTTTGGTTTCGAAAGCGGGAATTAATTTTAAATTAATAAATGAAACTTTTATGTTTTGAATTTGATAAAATAGACTTCATTTTTGGATTCAGAATAACAAAATTATCCTAGGGTAAAATTTTGGTACTTTTCGGATAACTTTTATATTTTGATGAATAGTGAAAATTACTAAATTTTAATTAAAAACAACTTTTTTAATAAAAATAATTAATTGTGATAAATTATGAATTTGAGTGGTTTTAATTTATATTTATAATATATTTTTACCATGTAATACAATGTGGGTCATTTAACATAATTTCACATTTAAACCGGACATAAACAACTGTCAATCTTTTGATAGTTATTATTTCTTAAAAACACGCTTTAACAACGAGAATTAATTTTAAATTAATTTCTGCCACTTCTGTGTATTGAATTTGGAAAAATAGATTCCATATTTGGAAACATGATTTCCAAATTGTGTAAATAGGTAACTTTTATTTTTAGACATTTTGAATAATTACTTCGGTAAATATTTTATTTACCATGGTTAAAGGGTAAATCTGGTAAATAAGGGTAAATAAATAATATTATAATAATATTAAATTACCCTAAAACGTGTCCTAATCTTATTGGTTGATACATGTCTGACCATGGAAATCTTTGAGTCGATTTTGGGACCCCATGGAGCCACTTGTAGGTGATAGGGACACTTTATTTTAATTAAGTTAAAATAAATACAAAAATTCAGTAAGCATATATCTTTTAGAAAAACAATTTTTCCATAGGGTTATGTATGTTTTATTTTCTCATATAAGTATTTATTAGAAAGGTAAAACGATTTCCTACATAATGGTATTTTATTTATAATTTTTAGATATTAAATAATTTAATTTATTAATGACACAATGATGATGCAGTAATTACCATAATAGTGAAAAATTATAATAATTGATATTATAAACACCCAAATAAATATAATTTGAGACTTTTTATGAATTAAAATAATTTTATAGGTTAATATGACATGTTAGTATTGATTTAATTAACTTTTTGTGAAGTAATCATTATTTTATTATTTTTTAAAAAATCATTTATTGGATAGTGTCAAAATTAACATAAAAGAGTTTTTAAAAACAATATTATATTATTAATTGATATTAAATTAAAAAAAATCTAAGGTTCGGCAAAGAGACTTATATCATGATAGTTGAATCATTAATGGACCACTTGGGGGCCTCTTGGATGTATATAATAATTTTATTAACTATATAATATAAAAATACAAAGTGACATGGTAAATGTTAAACTAATTAACTAAGAGTTAAAACTAAAAGATAAGGTTAATATAGTGACCCAACCCTGTCTAAATCCTATTGGTTGAGTTTTTTTAGACCCATACCCACCTTAACATTTAAATAATACACTTTGGAGCCATTAGAAACCAAATATGAATTTATTAGAAAATAATATTTCTAGATTTTCCAAAGGTGCCCCTCACCCCTCTTATAAAAGGGAACCTCCTTCTCATTAATTAACACTTTCAAAGCCTTTTGGTTCATCCAAAACCTTCCCAAATACTCTCTAAACTTCCATAAATTAATCTTAGAGGACTTAATTTAGTCAGAAATCCAACCTAAAGAGTCTTTTTGATCAAATCAAAAAGAAGAACCCGAAGAAGAGGTAATGTTTTCACCACCCTCTTTCAAGTTCCTTTCTTATTCCACTTCTTATTTATTTGTTATTTCTATTATAAAATAATAAATCCAGTATCTTCTATATAATGTGATGTTATTATAAATATAGTACAACCATATTCAGTATTCTATCCATCCTTTTAATGACATGTCACCATACGTGCGTACGTACATCTTACCGTCTCCACATCGTGGTGTAATAGTTATTCAATAACTTATTATTTGGATGGGTATAATAATGATGTGTAATTCAGGTAAATAATAAATATAACATGATAATTATTATGTATATATAATATACCATCCAATTATATATTATTTTAATATCAAAAGAGTGATATTGTCGCCCGTGCGTACGTACGGATTACCGTCTCCATGAACGTGATGAGAATCATTCCCCATCGTATCCATTCAAGAATAAATTTAATTTGATGATTAAAAATAATGTTTATAGACATTATATCATTCTGGATACGAATAAGATACATACCATCCATAAAAAATACGGCTTGCATAACAAATAGTATAAAGGAAAACGAAACCGTTAACACCCGAAACGACAATAATACTAAGATATTATTAAAAAATCAATGTTAAAAGATAATATATGATATAATATTAATGTAAATAATTCTTGTGTGATTAAATAAAAATTATTTCACCATTATACAGGAGGTTAACCTACCATCGACCAAGGAGAAATTACAAAGTAAGGGGTTTCTTATCTCACTTTAAATTCCGTGAGATTTCCATAATTCACCACTTATTTATTGCATGTGGTGTGTGTACTGACCATGATTGTATTGATTGTGTAATATAATTTAATTTATGGATGTTTACATCATCATTTTATTATACTTCTTTCATGTGTGCATGTTTCATAAGTTACCAAATCGATAATGGAATTTGAAATTTCAATTTCCACTCATTCGGCTTTACGCATACTTCATTGATTATTTTACTCCAAGATTATGTGTGGAATCACTATTCATTTGATTATGTCATAATTTCCACTCTCCTTTCTGTGGATATAATTTTTATAAACATAATCACTCCATTGATAAATTCTCAAGTCATCGGTATGAACTTGATAAGATTAATTTTTACTCAATCTCGATTTGTTGAGATAAACATCCAATTCAATGGTGTTGTTTTTACAAGAATATGTGTGAATGTCATTTGATTGTTTTACACTAAATATCCAATAATATTTAGTGTATTTATATTTTTCACACATAATTATGTCGTTTATTTATCCTTAACCTAAGGATACATCCTTTATGAGAGATTTCATCTCAATTTACATTCCATTGAGACTTCTTTGTTGTTATACACAAATCACTTTTATGTGGTGTATATAATGTACTTTGACATAGTATATCATGAATCCCTTTATTCTCATGATATTAAAAAGTTTTTATTACCTCAATTATTCTTATTCAAGTGTCTCTCTTTTGGTTAGAAACTCTAACTAAAATACCATTTTTAAATTTTTTAAAGACTTATTCTTCTAAATCTTGCTCATTAATGTCCACATTTTAAAAATGGTTTTAAGGATTTATTTATATGGACATTAAAGTTTTAAAATTAAAACACCTTTTAAAAGTTTCAAAGTGGTATGGGACACTTTGATTCAAAAATCTATTTTTAAATGGCTTCTTGACAAATAGTGTGACTTTTAAATGATTTCAAGAAAAATGGGGATATTTCTCTCAAATAGTTTTGATGATTATCATCATTTATGTCAATATACTTCATCATTCTCGATTGAGGTTAATCTGATACAATACATTCTTCCATATTTTATCGAATGAGTTATGTTTGACTGTGGATGTGCTATTTTTATACCATTCATGGTTTATGGTTAAAGTATTGACATTTCGTATGCTAGTTTTAATACAAATGTTTATGTTATGTTTAAACCTGTTCATATGAAGGATGCATTGGACTTAGTAAGTGATGGGTGGAGCCCTCTATAGCTCCTAGATGCATCGGTAGGTCTCATGAGACAAACTAGTGTCTTGGCACAAGGCCTTGAAAAAATCTTATTTGTAGTCTTGGAATGAGGCCTTGGATATGTGGTTATGATAGTCTGGCATTATGCATTTCATCATTATGAAAGTAGTTATTGATATTGCATGTGATTATTCGACTGGTAGAATATCCTTGTGATTAAGTAAATGGAATTATTTCATTTTATCTTTGCCATTTTATGCTGAAGTTCAAGTTTAAAAGTCTTTTGTTTTAGTTATAAATTGCCTTAATTGTTTATGATTATCTATGAAAGATTTTGCTATATTGTTATCCTTACTGACCATCTGATCTCACCCCTTTAAATGTTTTTTTACCAGGATTGTGAAGAAGTAATTTATGAATGACCTGCATGGATAGTATGAGTGTGGACTATGGAGACTATGTTGTTGTAGTTTTCATTTTATGATGTAATGTAAACTTTATTAATGTATCTAGTTATTCCAAGGCTACTAAACTAATTGGTCTTTCGAGACTTGATCATTCTTGTGATCATGCCAATGTTATGTAATAATGCACTGACTCTTTGTAACTAGGGTCAGGGCGTTACAGTTGGTATCAGAGGAAGTTTAGTACAAACCTTGGAAGCTAGATTTAGATAAAATCTGATTAGATCACATAGCCCTAAAATAGACTTTGAGGATTAGTATAGGAGAACTTCCTAAAATTTTGGTATTATGGAGATTTTGTGAGTTTTCTGAGCAATACATCCCTGTCTGGATATGAGAAGGTAGAGGCAGCTCTGGCACAGATGTACCTAGGGGTAAAACCCGAAAACACCGCTTTGAGATAGACTCGAACGAGAACTGGTGCATGACAACGGGCCTTGCTGCACTCTTGGTTATGACACTCTCGGGGGATATGCTTAGGATAATCTACATTTTATTTACAAACTAATTTGAAGTATTATATATAAGATGAGAGTAAATGACCTTGGTTAATCCTAATGTGTTTCAAATTGAGAATATGGTGACATGATATTATTTAAATAATTTTATGACTACTATTACTCACACAATTCTTTCTGGTTTTAGTCAATGGCTGGATTCCAAGGAAGTCCTAGTAACTTTGAGAATGATGTACAAGGTGGGAACAATGGTTGAAATGAGCAACAAAATGGAGTGTTGATAGGCGTGAAAGACATCGTGTTCATGCCAAATCAGTTTTCCAAAAATATGATCAACAACATATATATTAACCAACTCCCGGACTCAACAAGGAAGAGAAAGGTGATGAATGATAAGAGCTCCAGCAATGGAGACCATGGAGAAAAGAACCCTCAATTTCCATCATGCAAGAAATGTGGTAGGAGACACCCGGGAAAGTGTCTCAATGGGACCAAGAAATGATTTACGTGTGGGAAGGAAGGACATAAAGTGAAGAATTTCCGAAGAAATATGACGAGTACTATGGAAGAAGATAAAAATGGTCCCAAGAATCCATTTATAGTCATTTTCCGTAAATGTAGGGGACCTGGCCATTACCCGAGTGAATGCCCTATTCTATAGGATATTTTCTTGGTCAAAGAAGAAGATATATGGAAATAAATGGTTGGATAAATGTTTAAAAATTATTAGTGATCCTTGTTGATAGGTTTACTTTGGAATAATTTTCTCTTGTATTTGTAACCCTGCAGTTTGCCATGTGAGAATGATATTTGAGGAAGAATTATCTCTTCTCTTGTGGATATAGTTATAAATAACCATTTGGTTTTATATGATCATTGGGTTTGAGACAATTATAAGTTATTATAATTTGGGATGAAAATGCAAGGTATGATATAACATTTGTGGTCAAATTATGTTATGGTTATTTTGAGGAATTTATCTCATTTTGGTAATGTTATAAAATATAGTTTTTGTAAAAGGACAACACATAGACAGTGTGAAAACCCGTCACGTCGGACAAAGCTATGGGAATCGAACCCACAACCAAAGTGCGATTGGGATTTATCGCCTACCACTGGACTACGTGAAGTTCCTAGATAGTGTGACTAATTATTTTTAGTTAAATGATTTTATTGATCAATAATAAGTTGATTTGGGTTCTTATGTATTATCAAATTAATACCCTTGGTATAGGAAAATGATTTGGTGATTAAGTGATAAATGTTATTTTAGAAGATGTTCGCTTTGTTGGGAACCCTATATGCTCAAGGAAAATAGAATACTATGGGGTTTTATTTGTGGAGTAATGGTGGATTTTTATCTATGTTTTTATTGTGGATTTATAGTGATTTGGGTTATTAATGGAAATGATTAACCTATAATAGAGAATATGTGATGAGGTTAATTACTTTTAAGTATGTGGCTTTAAGAGTATTTGATGTCATTTGGAGATACAATTTAACATGGGAGAATACATAATCAAATTCTTCTATGTTTTGAGTTTCAATATTAGTTTGGATTATATTGATGGATTTTAAGGACAATTGATTATTGAATGGTATTTATTTAACTATGGGGTATTGTTGGTTTAATTTTAGAAATTAAGATTAGTGTTTATTTCTCTCAAGGAATATCCTTTTGGGGGATCATTATATCTTGTACTAACCATTTTTGTTTTGATTAATCTCTAAAGACAATGTAAATATATAGTTTATCCTGCATGGATCATGTGATTCTATAGAAGTTTATTCTAGATCTTCCAGTGTGACCAAGTCTTCTTGAATACTCATCATTTAAAAAAATGATTTAGTGGTGGAAATTTGTTAAAGAATTAAACTCTACTTAAAATGTAAGTATATATCTTTATATTCTTAGTCAATATCATAAATTAATTCCTCATCCTTATGTAATGTAACTTAAAACAAAAAATGTTGTCCGTTTACTTTTCCTACTAGGAGACTAATGACTGTTTGTCCCAACACAATTTTGTGGTTTTCTTATTGTTAAATTTCTCCTGATCATGATTTTTATCCCTCTCCATCAGAACTTGACAATTAGTTTATCATCCATATCCATGTTTTCCTACATGGAATCCTAGTATGGGTTATCTTGGGTGACCTTTATACCTCTCTTTCTTTCTTTTAAAGTGATAGTTTTATTGACTCTTTTTCCGATGTGGGACTTTCCATTATATTCTCAGGCCCAATTTTTAAAATTTCGAGGACTCAATTTATTGAAGGAGGGGAGAATGTAACACCCCAGGCTTCCACGGTACACTTCTCTTTGAATAATACAATAGCGTGTGTTGTACGCAACACTGATTTCAAGCGCACCACAACTTACCAAACTAGACGTTCAAAAGAGGTTATGAATATTATTAAATGAATTTTAAATTTTATATTATCCATATAATTTTAATCCATATTATGAGTTTCTAAGACATGATTGATAAACAAATTCATTTTTTTCAGATAAAAGAAGTATTTTTCAAAAAATGAAATTTTACCGCCTTTTAACGGCGAATCCTTTTTAAATCCAATATTTGATAATTTTATATATTCAATTTGAAAAAAATGAACTTCTTCTTTATAATCAGGACATAAGAATTTATTTTCAATAATGTTTTGGTGTTTTTCTGATAGCTTTCATATTTGTGTGAATAGTGAAAAATACTATATTTTAACTGAAAACAACTTTTTTAATCAAAATAATTTATATTGTTAAATTATACATTTTAATGGTTTGGAAGTATAAATAGATTATATTTTTACTATTTAATCCAATGATGGGCATTTTAAGTAATTTCACCTTGAAATTGGACATAAACAAGTGTCAAACTTTTGATAGTTATTATTTCTTAAAAATACGCCTTTTGGTTTCGAAAGCGGGAATTAATTTTAAATTAATAAATGAAACTTTTATGTTTTTAATTTGGTAAAATAGACTTCATTTTTGGATTTGGAATAACGAAATTATCCTAGGGTGAAATTTTAGTACTTTTCGGATAACTTTTATAGTTTGATGAGTAGTGAAAATTACTAAAGTTTAATTAAAAAAACTTTTTTAATCGAAATAATTAATAGTGATAAATTATGAATTTGAGTGGTTTTAAATTATATTTAGAATATATTTTTACCATTTAATACAATGTGGGTCATTGAACATAATTTCTCATTTAAACCGGACATAAACAACTGCCAATCTTTTGATAGTTATTATTTCTTAAAAACACGTTTTAACAATGGGAATTAATTTTAAATTAATTTCTGCAACTTCTGTATATTGAATTTGAAAAAATGTATTCCATATTTGGAATCAGGATGTCCAAATTTTGTAAATAGGTAACTTTTATTTTTAGACATTTTGAATAATTGTTTCGGTAAATATTTTATTTACCATGGTAAAGGGTAAATCCGGTAAATAAGGGTATATAAATAATATTATAATAATATTAAATTACCCTAAAACGTGTCCTAACCTTATTGGTTGATACATGTCCGACCATGGATATCTTTGGGTCGATTTTGGGACCCCATGGAGCCACTTGTAGGTGATAGAGACACTTTATTTTAATTAAGTAAAAATAAATACAAAAATACCATAAGCATATATCTTTTAGAAAAAAAAAATTTCAATAGAGTTATGTATGTTTTATTTTCTCATATAAGTATTAATTAGAAAGGTAAAAATATTTCCTACATAATGGTATTTTATTTATAATTTTTAGACCTTAAATAATTTAATTTATTAATGACACAATGATGATGCAGTAATTACCATAATTGTAAAAAATTAGAATAATTGATATTATAAACACCCAAATAAATATAATTTGAGACTTTTTATGAATTAAACTAATTTTATAGGTTAATATGACATGTTATAATTTATTTAATTAACTTTTTTTGAAGTAATCATTCTGTTATGATTTTTACAAAAATCAATTATTGGATAGTGTCAAAATTGACATAAAAGAGTTTTTAAAACAAATATTATATTATTAATTGATATTAAATTCAAAAAAAATCTAAGGTTAGTCAAAGAGACTTATATCATGATAGGTGAATCATTACTGGACCACTTGGGGGTATCTTGGATGTATATAGTAAGTTTATTAACTATATAATATAAAAATACAAAGTGACATGGTAAATGTTAAACTAATTAACTAAGGGTTAAAACTAAAAGATAAGGTTAATATAGTGACCAAAACCTGTCTAAATCCTATTGTTTGAGTTTTTTTCGACCCATACCCACCTTAAAATTTAAATAATCTACTTTTTATCCATTAGAAACCGAATATGAATTTATTATAAAATAATATTTCTAGATTTTCCAAAGGTGCCCCTCACCCCTCTTATAAAAGGGCACCCCCTTCTCATTAATTAACACTTTCAAAGCCTTTTGGTTTGGAAAACCCCTACCCAAATACTCTCTCAACTTCCCTCACTTAATCCTATAGGCCTTACTTTAGTCAGAAAGCCAACCTAAAGAGTCCTTTTGATCAAATCAAAAGGAAGAACCTGAAGAAGAGGTAATGTTTTCACCACCCTCTTTCAAGTTGCTTTCTTCTTCCACTTATTATTTCATTGTTATTTCCATTATAAAATAATAACTCCAGTATCTTCTATATAATGTGATGTTATTATAAATATTTTACAATCATATTCAGTATTCTATCCATCCTTTGAAGGACATGTCACCATACGTGCGTACGTACGGCTTACCGTCTCCACGTCGTGGTGTAATAGTTATTCAATAACTTATTATTTGGATGGGTATAATAATGATGTGTAATTCATGTAAATAATAAATATAACATGATAATTATTATGTATATATGATATACCATCCAATTATATATTATTTTAATATCAAAAGAGTGATATTGTCGCTCGTGCGTATGTACGGATTATCGTCTCCACGAACGCGATGAGAATCATTCCCCATCATATCCATTCAAGAATAAATTTAATTTTATGATTAAAAATAATGTTTATAGACATGATATAATTCTGGATATTAATAAGATAAATCCCATCCATAACAAATACGACTTTCATAACAAATAGTATAAAGGAAAACGAATCCGTTAACACCAGAAACGATAATAATACTAAGATATTATTAAAAAAATCAATGTTAAAAGATCATATATGATATCATATTAATGTAAATAATTATTGTGTAATTAAATAACAATTATTTCACTATTATAAAGGTGTTTAACCTACCATAGACCAAGGAGAAAGTACAAAGTAAGGAGTTTCTTATCTCACTTTAAATTCCGTGAGATTTCCATTATTCACCACTTATTTATTGCATGTGGTGTGTGTACTGCCCATGATTGTATTGATTGTGTAATATAATTTAATTTATGGATATTTAAATCATCATTGTATTATACTTCTTTCATGGGTTCATGTTTCATAAGTTACCAAATCGATAATGGAATTTGAAATTTCAATTTCCACTCATTCGGCTTTACGCATACTTCATTGATTATTTTACTCCAAGATTATGTGTGGAATCACTATTCATTTGATTATGTCATAATTTCCACTCCCCTTTCTGTGGATATACTTTTTATAAAAATAATCACTCCATTGATAAATTCTCAAGTCATCAGTATGAACTTGATAAGAGTAATTTTTACTCAATCTCGATTTGTTGAGATAAACATCCAATTCAATGGTATTGTTTTTACAAGAATATGTGTGAATGTACTTTGATTGTTTTACACTAAATATCCAATCATATTTATTGTATTTATATTTGTCACACATAATTATGTCTTTGATTTATCCTTAACCTAAGGATACATCGTTTATGAGAGATTTCATCTCAATTTACATTCCATTGAGACTTCTTTGTTGTTATACACCAAATCACTTTTATGTGGTGTATATAATGTACTTTGACATAGTATATCATGAATCCCTTTATTATCATGATATTACAAAGTTTTGATTACCTCAATTATTCTTATTCAAGTGTCTCTCTTTTGGTTAGAAACTCTAACTAAAATACTATTTTTAAATGTTTTAAAGACTTATTCTTCTAAATCTTGCTCATTAATGTCCATGTTTTAAAAATGGTTTTAAGGATTTATTTATATGGACATTAAATTTTTAAAATTAAAACACCTTTTAAAAGTTTCAAAGTGGTATGGGACACTTTTATTCAAAAATCTATTTTTAAATGGCTTCTTGACAAATAGTGTGACTTTTAAATGATTTCAAGAAAAAAGGGGGATATTTCTCTCAAATAGTTTTGATGATTATTTTCATTTATGTCAATATCCTTCATCATTCTCGATTCAGGTTAATATGATACAATACAATCTTCCATATTGTATCGAATGAGTTATGTTTGACTGTGGATGTGCTATTTTTATACCATTCATGGTTTGTGGTTAAAGTATTGACATTTCGTATGCTAGTTTTAATACGAATGTTTATGTTATGTTTAAACCTGTTCATATGAGGAATGAATTAGACTTAGTAAGTGAAGGGTGGAGCCCGCTATAGCTCATCAATGCATCGGTAGGTCTCATGAGACAAACTAGTGTCTTGGCACAAGGCCTTGGCAAAATCTTATTTGTAGTCTTGGCACGAGGCCTTGCCTATGTGGTTATGATAGTCTGACATTATGCATTCCATCATTATGAAAGTAGATATTGATATTTCATGTGATTATTCGACTAGTAGAATATCCATTTGATTAAGTAAATGGAATTATTTCATTTTATCTTTTCCATTTTATGTTGAAGTTCAAGTTTAAAAGGCTTTTGTTTTAGTTATAAATTGCCTTAAGTGTTTATGATTATCTATGAAAGCTTTTTCTATATTGTTATCCTGACTGAGCATCTGAGCTCACCCATTTCAATGTTATTTTTACTAGGATTGTGAAGAAGTAATTTACGAATGACCTGCAGGGATAATATGAGTGTGGACTATGGAGAATATGTTGTTGTAGTTTTCATTTTATGATGTAATGTAAACTTTATTAATGTATCTAGTTATTCCAAGGCTACTAAACTAATCGGTCTTTCGAGACTTGATCATTCTTGTGATCATGCCAATGTTATGTAATAATGCGCCGACTCTAGGTAACTAGGGTCGGGGTGTTACATAAATAGGTAAATATGTATTGGTGTGTGACTTCTTCATTTGAGTAAACAAAATTGTATGATCTGTTGGAAGTTATGGTAAAACTATTGAAGACTCTACCATCATGAAGAAAGTAATGAGAATCCTACTGAAAAAATTCCACAAGAATATTCCAACCTCTGAGTATCAATACTTATATGAGTCAAACATTGAAAAAATCAGTAACATCTTAATTTCATATGAGATGAGAAGAGGTACAACCTTAATGAGAAAATTTAAAACAAAGGATTCAACATTAAAAGCTTCCAATGTCTCAAAATAAGTGTCAAAGAAGTATCAGGAGGAAGAAACTAATGTCGAAGATGATTCCATGGACTTCTAATAATTTATCTCCATTTTCTAATATGGAATGTAATGAGGAAAATTTTAATATAAAGAAATGTTTTTAGTTCAATGCTTTAATTATGTCATGTTTAGTCGTTTTTCATTAGGTTTCCCTAATAATCGAGAATAATAGGAGAAGGATGATCATTCTCAAAGATGATTTGGGAAGAAATAGATGGCCAATAATAGAATTTAAATATTATCCTTCAAAGTAAAAAAATAAAATATAGTAAAATAAAGAAAAAATATTTTTTCTAAAAACATGATTCCACATCTTGTGATGAGAAAAGTGAACAAGAAAAAGAAAACTCAAAGGGTAAAATAAAAAAATTATAGACAAATTAAAATATCTTGGTGATTACTTGAATAGAGAAGAATAAGAATGGAGTCATAAAGAAGAAAACAATGATGACGAGGCACCAAAATATTTTCAACTTATATTGGAACTCATTGTGTGATTGAAAGATAATATAAGAGTCAAAAATGAGAAAAAAAGCATTGAATATAGAGAAAAGAAAGTTTTGAATATAGAGATTGATTCATTAAGGAAATACCTTAATGATTGAAAATCTAAAGATATTACAAAGATGGGTATTGTGTTCAAAAAAAGTTAGGATACCATAATGAAATATTTTAAGTAAGAGATAAAATGTTTAAGATTACCATTGTAAATTTTAGTGTAAAGAATGAGGAGGTGAATACTCATGTGTATAAAATAGAGTAACTTAAAAATTACTTGAGTAAACCCAATGTTTTGGAGTTCAAAATTTTAGTGAATAAGATTATAAAAAGAAACAAAATAGTGAAAAAATATTCTAATGATACTATGATGTCTATAGATTGTTTCATGATTCCAAGAACAATTTTTTAGACACTCAAGCCTATATGAAAACAGATGAAAATGAAAAAGAAAAGAAAAGAAGAAGATGATTATATCATCTAAAAATGATATAATTCACATTGTTAATATTGATTATGGTATTAGAAAAACTAAAAAAAATTAGGGATGGTAGAAAAAAACATAAATTTCATGCCCAAGGTAACGGTCAAGGTGAAATAAAAAATTGAAAAACAATAGTTGATATCAATTCACAAGGAATCGTGATGAGCGTATTTTCAAGAAAAAAATTTATCTCCAAATATACTTTTCTTTGAAGGAAGATGTTGGTGTTATGAAGTCTATGGACATAAATCATATATGTTTTATTATAATATCTCACTCCCTCAATTAAGGAGAGATATTAAATCAAGTAAAAGTAAAAATGATATTCCAAAATTCTAACCAAGTAAATATCTAAACGAGAATGTAAAATTGTAAAATCAATTTGATTCTCTTTAGAAGAATTGTGGGGGGTGGGATCAACCTAAACATACCACCAAAATATTTCCTATTATTCCACTGGAGAAACTAGACCATAAGGAATGTTCCATATATTTTAAGAATATGAAAAATCAAGAGCATGATATGGTGGTTGAGGTAACATACATGGAGGAAAAATTATAGAAGTTGTGAATCCTTGATAGTAGTTACTCATAACACATGATAAAAAGAAATTTTTTTATTAAAAGATACCCAATGGTATAATAAATATTTTGTAACTTTTGAAAATGATGGATCACTCAATGTTAAAGGATTTGGATACATAAAGATTAATAATAAGAAATCCAAAAATATTCTCTTTATAGATGGGTTAAGGCACAATCTTCTTAGTGATTCTCAAATTTTTGATAATGGGAATGAAATGATCTTTTAAAATGACGAGTTTGTTATAAAAATATTGAAGGGTGGAATAATAATGATGAAGTGGAAACAAAAAAATGATAAATTTTTCTAGATTTATGGTTATAAATATTCATGTTGCATGATCATAAAGTAGGAAGACCATCTTGGCATAAAATTGTTTTCCATTTGGTGTAGAATAATATAGATAAGCTGTTTAAGAATGAAGCTGTGAAAAAATTAATGAAGCTATTATATGATAGAATTAAAAAATTATTTACATGTGATTAGTAAAAAATGGTGAATAAGAGTCACTAGTTAGTAGAAATCCAAATTAAGATACCTCTGGAGTTATTACACTCGGATGTGTGTGAAAAAATGAGTTTAAAGTCAATCAAAAGAGATAAATAATTTATTAATTTGTTGTATTATTTTCCTCATATGATTTTTTTATATTGTGTAATGACTAAATCAAATTCTATTAAAACTTTTAAATAATTTAAAAGGATTTATGATAATTAAATATGGGATTTAATTAAAATATTTTGATACAATAATATATCCATATATCAGAATGACGAGTTCAGGGCATATCTTGAGAAGCATGGGATGGCAACATGCCTGTACCTGAGTGGTAAGACCTCCTGATTGGAATCCAAGAGACCCAGCTTCAAAAACTAGTGGAGGTGAATTTCTAGGTTACTATAGAGGGTACTGTTCAGTACTGTAGCAGCCAGAACTATTCACCTAATTTGGGCCTTCGGGCCACCGGTTTGGGCCTACGGGTCTCCAGGGCCTTTGGGTCATCAAAGGTCTTCGGGCCTTAGGGCCTTCAGGTCACAAAGACCATGGAGTAGCTCAGTTCACACAGACTAGGCCCCAGAAGAGGATCAGAACAACAAGACTAGCAGTCTCTAGAAGTAGAGCTACCAGATTGGAAGAATGAGAGGGTATGCCAACTGCCATCAGGACCAGGAACCATGTAGCTTTGTACGGGGCAATGCTAGCCGATCAGCAATGCAAGGTGGGGAGCTAGGTGATCAATGATGTAGAAGCTAGGGGAGGGGCAGTTCCTGTGGGTTGGGCCTACAGGTCATGTATTGGGAATAGTATGCCTCTGGGCCTTCGGGTCATGTATTGTGAGTCGTGTCAGGCCTTGTGCCAGGGGATTCTCTATAATAAAATTAAAAAGAAGGCCTTTGGGCCATTTGGGCTTGAGAAGCATGGGATTATATGTTAATATAAAATTCCATATCCACCCACCAAAAAATATATTTGTTGAGAGGAATAATCATAGTTTGGTTGATATTGGATGAAAAATGTTATAGGAGCCTATTTTTAGATTCAATACAAAACAAAGACTATCTATATTTTGAATCAGTGCCTACTCTGACTTAATTCGGTTAAAAAAATATGATTTGTGATTTTTAAATAAGTCATAATTGAATATTTTAAAGGTGTTTTAAAGCCCAAACATTATAAATAATAAAGGAAATTATTTGGGTATGTTTTATGAGATATCCAAAAATATATATTTATTGGGTATACACCCGAAAAAAATGTTATTAGTGTTACAAAAATAATCTAAATAATATTGTGGAAAATTTTGATATAATTATTTTAGAAATTCAAAATCGTTTACAAGAACTAATGACCATGGATGGTGTTGAAGATGATGAATAAACTATACAACATGAGAGAATTCCACATGAATGAGTATATTTTCATATCTCCTTGGATGATTATGAATATTCTATTAATAATGAATTATTTGAGAAAAAGGTTCTAAGTTTAAATTACATAAAAAAAATATTAATCATGAAAATATTCTTAGATACAATAGAAAAAGTGCACAAACATGAGGAATCTTGAGAATTTCATATCATATATGATTATTTTCAAAGTTTGAACCAAAGAGTATTTATGAATCTTTTCAATAAGAGCATTGGATTTAAGTGATATAAGAAGAGATAAACCAAATCAAAATGAATTAAATATGAGAATATGTGTCACATATCAAAAACCAAAATGTGATGAGAGAAAAATGGGTTCTCTAGGACAATCTCAATGATAAGGGAGAAGTAGCATATAATAAATCTTGTCTTTTCTGAAAATGATATTCTCAAGTTAATGGTATTTATTTTTATGAGAATTTTTCTCCACTCACAAGGGTTAAAATGGTTTGAATATTTCTGGAAATTTGTGCTCAATAAAACTACAAGGTTTTACAAATGGATATATAGTCAAAATTTTATTAATGAAACAAATTAAGAAGGTGTCTATATTGAATATTTATAATGGTTTATTTTTTATGGTGATAGTTACTAATTGTACAACCTAAATAAAGATCTATTTAGGCTCAAAAACGAACACTAATAATGATATTCATATCTAAAAAACAACTTAAATAACATAAAGTTTAGGAAAGGAAAAGTGGATTCAAACATTTATTTCAAGGGAGATGATGCAAAATCATTTATTGTTATTGTATATGTTAATGACATAGTCTTTTCTATAAATAAAAATAAACTTGTGATGGAATGTTCTACAAAAATGAGGAGTATTTTCATGATGTCAATGATTTGTGAGATGTATTTTTTCTTAGGTTTTATGGTTATTAATACAAGCGATTTTATCATTATCTTATAAGAGAATTTTTCTAGCGAGTTGTTAGAAAGGATTGGAATAGGGAATTAAAGAGAAGTTTCCATTCTAATTATTATTGGGGATAAGTTACCCTTATATAAAAAAATAAAGTGTGTGAATCAAATGGATTTCTGAAGACTTATTGGAAACATACTCTATTTGAAGGCATCAATAACTGACATTATGTTTGCTATGACAGTTTTGAAGGTCCCGGGTGCAACAAAAGCTCATGGGTGGATGTTCCCACTTGGATTTTTGTCATTAGAAATGGTCAATCCAGGATCAATACAACGATAAACTCTAGAATCCATGGATCGAATCACAAAAATAGACAAAGAAGAAGAATAGTCCCGGAACCACAAAGGAGGATCATCACAGGTTGATTATAATTAATTTAATTAATTGAAGATAAGTACCTTTTATGGCGTTCTTTCTTCGTTGATATTTCTGATCATGTTCCGATGTGATTCGCCATTGGGTCACAGAAGCCAAGTGCAGACTTCCTCTAGAGGTGATCCAAACGTGCACCATGTATCTCTGGACGTCACCAAAGGAGTCTCTGGGTGCAAGCGTGGAGAATCCTTTGCTTGCGTTGTCTGCCTTAGATCACCTTGATCCGATGGAGGAGGATCTCTCTCAGTCTTGAGAGCATTCTTGGAAGAAGGATTTCTTTCGGCCTTGAGAGAATTCTCCAGAATTATTGTGCCCAATGATTAGGGAAAAGTGTTGGGGTTGTGAAGATATTTATAATCAGGGTTGAGGTTATAGAGTTTTGACAATAAATAAACGCGTTACGCATTTTATTTATTTCATTAACTCTTATAGAAACCCCCCATGTTGAATCATTAATTCCATGACATGTGCCCATGTTGATTATAATAAATATCATTTAATAAAACAATATTATTTCCTCAAAATCCCAACTGGAAGAACTACATGGTGTGTAATCAGTAATACACGATGTGTACTTGTTTTTTCATTTCCTTTCCAAAATGAAAACTACACGGCGTATACATTCAATGTACACGACATGTATATCTTGTTTTCATTTTATTCTTCCTCCAATAGTAAAATGATTTAGGATTCCTTGAATAATTATTAAACCACATACGAGAATGATATTTATTCTACTTGAGATACTTGGATACACTTAGTGTGTGACCCTCTAGGCCTCTTTCTCGTTGGCATTAGGCGGGCTTGCCTAAAGTCCAATATTACTATCTAGCAATGGTTCAAGGCACCCAAGAGAAAAAAGTTGACACCTCATTGACATGGAACCTCATACAGATGCTTACCGTGTAATTTAATCCCTTTGTCTCAATATCTCATCAAGCAGGTTTCATGGTAGTGTCATAAACCTATATGCTTGATCCATCATTATTTGACTTCCAGAAATAAACTATTAATGACACCATGGCCATGGAATTTGGGAAACAATTCTATTTCATTCAAAGGGCATGAGATATCTACTTCCATAATTATGGAAGGGACAAATCCTTCCTTAACTTATCCACTAACAACATGTCATTCGTGACGCACCCAACATACTCTACTTCCTGCCAATTTTATTCATGACAGTTTTCATCTGAAAATCTATGTACGTGAGTCATGACATGATTTAATGATAATCTTCCAGTCTAAGGACTATTACACACGCTCGTAGATAGAAATGTATGATGACACCAAGACATGCAGAATTACTACTGGTGGGTCTGTTCTCATAATCTCCCAGTTTGGAGACTACCAAGTGCGAACTCCATGAGAGAGAGTCTCATCTTCATACAAGTACTCAAACATGATA
Source organism: Viscum album (assembly GCA_963277665.1). Lineage (NCBI taxonomy): Eukaryota > Viridiplantae > Streptophyta > Magnoliopsida > Santalales > Viscaceae > Viscum > Viscum album. The sequence goes on along the minus strand of OY728135.1, from coordinate 660,999,503 downwards.
GTCTGTATACTATGTGTCCTATAATAGTATTTCATACAACTATAGAACTTTATTTAAGAATATTGTTATAGCATTTCAAGGTTCTTATCATAGTAGGGATATGCCATGACCCCATTAATGAAACAAAAATTCCAAGACATTATTATATTATAGTCTTGAAAAATAATTAAAAATATATAATATGTGTACATTCATGTAATAAAAGTAAAAAAAAATTGTTCTCAGGACCCCAACTCTAAAAAACTACCACTTGGACTAGAGCCTACTGCCTACGAATTTTAGTCCGCTAGACCTCACATGATGATCATGTTTCTGTTGAGTTAAGGATTTAGTCAAGGGGTCTGCCATGTTGTCTTCCGTACTGCTCACTGCAACTTCACCTCTCTGAGAAAAATCCCTCAAGAGATGATACTTCTAAAGTATGTGTTTTGTCCACTGATGTGACCTTGGGTCTTTTTCAAGTGCCACCACTGCGGTATTATCACAATAGAGAGTTATAGGATATTTACTGCTAGGCACACCATACAGCTCTTGGATGAAGCTTTGCATCCATACTGCTTCTTTAGCTACATCAAAAGCTGCGATATACTTAGACTCTACTCTAGAATCTGTGACCACACCTTTCTTTGAGCTCTTCCAACTCACTGCACCTCTATTCAAACTAAAGATGTATCCAGTCTGTGACTTCATGTCATCTTGATCAGTCTAGAAACTAGAATCTACATGTTCTCTGATGACTAGTTCCTTATCTCCTCCATAAACTATGAAGATATCCTTAGTATGCCTCAGATACAAAAGGATTTTCTTGACTACCATCCAATGGCGATCTCCTGGATCAACTTGATATCTGCCTACCACACTTAATGTTTAAGCAACATAAAGCCTTGTACATAGCATATAATACATGACTGACCTAATCGCGGATGCATAAGGGATCCTTCCCATTTTATTTAATTCCTCATGTGTCTGGAGACACATTTTCTTGGAAAGATTAATGCCATGTGACACTGGAAAAAATCCCCTCTTTGACTGTTCCATACTGAATCTCTTTAGTATCTTGTCAATGTATGTACTTTGACTCAGGCCCAATATTCTCTTGGATCTATCACAATGGATCTTGATCCCAAGAATACATGCTTCCTCGCCCAAGTCTTTCATAGAGAAGCATTTATCCAACCATACCTTAACTGATAGTAAGACAGGTACTTCGTTTCCAATTAGTAATATGCCATCAACATATACTATTAGGAAAACAGCTTCACTTCCACTAAACCATTTATAGACACAAGGCTCACATTCATTCCTAACAAAGCCAAATTCCAATACAGCTTCACCAAAATAAATGTTTCATGACCTTGATGCTTGGTTTAATCTGTAAATGGATTTCTGCAACTTTCATACCTTGTTGGCATCCTTTTCAGTCACAAACCCTTTAGGTTGTGTCATGTAGACATCTTTCTGGAGGTTCCCATTAAGGAATGATGTTTTGAAATCCATTTACCACATTTCATAGTCATGGTAAGCGGTAATGGAAAATTGGATTCTGATGGATTTTAGCAGCGCAACCGGTGAAAAGATTTCATCATAGTCAATTCCTTGACGGTGTATAAAACCTTTTTCAACCAGTCGTGCCTTATAGGTGTTGACTTGTCCCTCTATGTCTAGTTTCTTCTTGAATACCCATTTATTACCAATAGGATTTACATCAACTAGAGGATCTACTGAAATCCAGACTTGGTTTTGGTACATGGAATCCATTATAGAATTCATGGCTTCCTGCCACTTGGCAATGTCTGTGCCTTCAAATGCTTCCTTGTAGGTAAGAGTATCATCATTTTCAACCAATAATGAGTCACCATCCTCAGTGACAAGAAAACCATATATTTCTGGTTCTCTCACCTCTCTTGTGCTTCTACGTAGTTCTTGTGTCTCTGGAACCGATTGTTCTTCCATGGGGCTTTGTGGAATCTGTTCTTGTTCCAACTCTTGTGTATCATGAGCCTCGACTTCATCAAAGTCTATCTCCCTCCCACTATCTCTTTGGGATATGTTCTCCCTCTCAAGGAATATGGCGTGTCTTGCCACTGTAACCTTTTTTATCTTAGGGGTTTTATAAGTAATATCCCCTTGTTTCCTTGGGATATCCTATAAAGGTACACTTTGTTCCTGGGGGTGAAATTTTGTTAACTTAAGAGGTCTCAAAAAATGCTTCGCTACCCCACGCATGTAAATTTGATAACATGGCTTTGCATCCACTCCATAACTCATATAGAATACCATTTATCGATTTAGTTGGTAATTTGTTTAGTATGTGTGATACTGTTTGTAATGTATATCCCCAAATGGATAATGAAAGAATCACATGACTCATCATTGATCTCACCATGTCCAATAGGGTGTGGTTCCTCCTTTCACTTACACCATTCCACTGAGGCATGTAAGGAAGAGTGAGTTGAGATAGAATCCCAAACTCCCGTAAGAAATCAATGAAGTCTTGATTAAGATATTCTCCTCCTCTGTCTGAGCAGAGTTTCTTAATCTTCTTACCAAGATGGTTCTTAACATCATTCTTGTATTATTTAAATCGTTCAAAAGAATCTGACTTATACCTCATTAAGTAAATATATCCATATCTACAAAAATGATCAGTAAAAGTTATGAAGTAAAATAACCCACCCCTTGTTTCAACTAGAAATGGTCCACACACATATGTGTGAACTAAATCTAGAATCTCTTTATACTTTTCACCTTTCCCACTAAATGGGGCCTTGGTCATTTTTCCTTGTAGACATGCATGACATACACCAAGTGGTTTTAGTTCGAAAGAATCTAAATACCCATCTTGATGTAATTTTTTCAAACGTTTTTCATTGACATGACCTAGCTGATGATGCCAAAGTTGGGTGTGGTATGAGTCATGTGAATTAACTTTGTCATCGATTTCCATTACTTGGTTTATGTAGTCTAACACATAATGGTCGTTATATAAATATGACTTACCAAAACAAATATTATCTTTATAAAAGTAGCTACATTCATTTCCAAACATGAAGATGAATCCATTAGTATCTAATTTGGATACTGAAATAATTTTCTTGGTTATAGAGGGTACATAATAAAATCGTTTTAATACCAAGACCATCCTAGTAGGCAATGTGAGGTGGTAGTCTCCGAAAGATACAACAGCGAGTCTGGCTCCATTGGATGCTCACAGATCCACCTCACTTTGGTCAATCTTTCTGAATCTACTTGGTTCCTTTATTTGGATACATATTTGAGCACCACAAACAATATCTATTACCCAATTGGTAGAAATAGATAGATTGCATTCGATAATAGACACACCTGAAGCTTCCCCTTGCTTCCTTGGCTGGGTGTAGTTTTTTATCTAGTGGCCCTTCTTTCCACATGCGAAACAACCAACCTCCTGTTCTATTGCATCCCCTTTGATCATCCTTTTCTTGGAAGGCCTTGAAGAATATTTGGGATTAAAGATCTTTGCCATCCATTTCCTTTTATTCACCATAAGGATAGAAGGATTTTCATGCTTCATATCATTGTCTACTTGGCAAATGAGGATAAGAAGATCAGATAGAAACTTCTCAATGTTGTTCATGTTGAAATTTACAACAATGTTAGAGAAGCTCTGGGGGAGTGATGCAAGAATGAGATCAGTAACCAGTTATTTGGGGAGTTTAAACCCTAGAACCTCCAAGAGCTCAATGTATCCAATGATCTTGACTACATGAGGCCCAACTGGGGAACCCTCTCCAAGATTGCACTGAAATAGATCCTTGGAGATCTTAAACCTTTCATGTGTTTCTCTCTCCTGGTATAGACCATGAAGGTGATCGAGCATGATATAGGCATCCATGTCTTCATAAGAATTCATGAGCTCACTAAACATTAATGATAACATCAAAAACTAAATGTCGACCGCGTCGTTCATATGTTTCTCATAGACCAGGAAATCCTCATCACTCGCCCCTTGGGCAGGCGAAACAGGAAGTGAGGACTCAAGCACGTAAAACTTTAGTTCATGGCGTAGGATAACCCAAAGGCGCCTAAACCATTCCTGAAAGTTACTACCAGTGAGGATGTTTCCTTTATCCAGAATTGATCATAAAGATAGTGTGGTTGATGAGTTTGTCATTTTTATTATACAATTAAAAGAGTAGATCATTAGTACTTTCTTGATTATGAGAAATAATAAATTTTTATTAAGTCTCCCACTATTTTATCAAGTCCCAATGGTCCTCACCATTGAACTTGGAATGTCCAGTTTCCATGAAATTCTAGTGGAAAGTATCCATATTCCCCTTTTCATAACCCCAACAAGGGTTGGTCAAGCTATTAGAAGGTATTTAGGTAGGCATGTCTTTTCCAAATGTGAGCTTATAGTTCCTTAATCTGTTGAGTGGACTCCCGAATCCTGAAATCCTGACTTGGATTTCCTCAACACTTTCCTCCATTTTACAACAATTCCAGCAAGGGATACTCCTCTTGATGTAAAATGTTTAATTCAACCCAAAAATTTCATAAGAGCTTCCTTTATAAAAGTAATTATCCCAACAAGGGTTTGTCAAACACATAGTTTTATTGAGTCTTGCCCTTAATCAAGTAACAGAAGGCTTGGTCTGACTTAATACATTATTTGAGGGATTTTAATCCTGTATGCATAGTTTCGCATTATCACATGCTTGTTAATATTAAGTGATTCTTTCTTAAGTGATTAACCATGTTCTGATAATGTTTATGCATAGTCTAGTTTTTATTTTATTCCATCTTTTCATGCTTGCTTATTTCATTAACTATGTGATTAATACAACACATAAATAATAAATAAACCATGAAATCAGACATAAATAAGATAATATGGCACGATCATGATATTTTATTGGTTAGCTTATCTCGTGGTTTTTATAGGCTAACCCTGACCTAGGGAAAAACACCTTGAACCTGATGGTACGTGTTTTTCAGCTTTCACCTGTCCACCTTTGTATCTTCTTGGGTTGGTTTTGCCTTAGCTTCGGTATTTGAACCATCTCCTTTGGCTTGGTAGATCCTCCATTACATGTGGTTTACATTAAAGAAACCATGGACATGCATGCCCTACATTTTATTAGAAGAAGGCTCACATGCCAACAAATTTAAATTAAAAAAATTTAAATGGAACCATACACACATAAAGGGTCTTTGGTCTAGCTCATGATCATCCATATCATGCAATGACATTTACACATATTTAGTATTAAAATTATTTTAATCGTTCTTTTATTCAAGATAAGTCATTCATGAATTCAATTAATTATGATCTTATAATCAATCTATTCTTTATCTTAAATTCTTTTATGAATTTCCTTGAGATTATTCTCATTTATATTCCTTGTACAGGTCTTTTTAATTTGGAGGAAACTTGGTGAAATTCCATTTCTAGAAGGTACATGGTGTGTAGGATATATTACATGGAGTGTATTTGTTTTCACCGTTTATCCAAAGTACACGCCAGGGGCTTTGGTGTGCTTTCTGTACTTTGTAAATTTTGGAGTACACGACGTGTAGATTAATCTAACATGGCGTGTACTTCATTGTTACGTGGTTACTGGCCTAGAAATCCCATGTACGTGGTACATGGCTTCTCCTTGCACACGGTTTCACATGGTCCAGATCGGACTACACGGCGTGTTGATTAAACATACACGCCCTATATTCCAGTTTCCATGCGCCGTTCAGTTCTGGTCAACACGATGTATTAAAACATAGGTATTCTCAATTCACACGGTGTGGTTTGGTGGACCAGTACCGGTTCGTTGAACCGAAGTACACGGTGTGTAGTTTTCACTACACACCGTGTATTCTTCTATTGTACAGATAGAATGTGTGGATCCCCCGGATGAGTTCCTCATTTTTATTTTAATCAAATTTAAAATTAAAAGTTCATTTATGTGATGTGAATCAAGAAATGAAGGAGGAAGAATAGATCTCATTCATTCAGGTTTATAGAACGATTTATCATGAAATGAATCAAATATAAATGCGTAAATTATCAAAAAAAATTAAATAACTATAATCAACATTGTGACCCCTCTAATACCACTTAAAGGTCCTGGGTGCAGCGGAAGCTCATGGGTGGATATGCCCACTTGGCTTTTTTTCATTAGCAATGATCAATTTGGGATCAATATGATGATAAATTCCAGACTCTATGGATCGAATCACAGAAATAGACAAAGAAGAAGAATAGTCCCAGAACCACAAAAGAGGATCATCACAGGTTGATTATAATTAATTTAATTAATTGAAAATAATTACTTTTTATGGTGTTCTTTCTTCGTTGATATTTCTGATCACTTTTCGATGTGATTCGTTGTTGTGTTTTAGAATCCAAGTGTAGACTTACTCTAGCGGTGATCCACACATGCACCACATATCTATAGACGTCACCAGAGGAGTCTCTAGGTGCTAGTGTGGAGAAGCCTTTGCTTGCGTTGTCTGCCTTAGATCACTTTGATCCGATGGAGGAGGATCTCTATCGGTCTTGAGAACATTCTTGGAGGAAGGAGTTCTTTCATCCTGTAGAGAAATCTCCATAATTTTTGTGCATAATGATTTGGGAAAAGTGTTGGGGTTGGGAGGATATTTATAATCGGGTTTGAGGTTATAGAGTTATGACAATAAATAAACACTTTACACATTTTATTTTCTTCATTAACTCTAACTGAAAACCCCCATGTCAAATCATTAATTCCTTGACATGTGCCCACATTGATTATAAAAAATATCATTTAATAAAACAATATAATTTCCTCAAAATTCCGATTGAAAAAACTACACGGGATGTAATCATTAATTCATGGTGTGTACTTGTTTTTCATTTCCTTTCCAAAATGAAAACTACACAACGTGTACATTAAATGTACATGACATGTACATATTGTTTTCATTTTATTCTTCCTCTAACATTAAAATGATTTAGGCTTCCTTGAATAATTATTAAATCACATACAGGAATAATCTTTATTCTACTTGAGATACTTGGATGCACTTAGTGTGTGACCCTCTATGCCTCTTTCTCATTGGCCTTAGGCGGGCTTTCCTAAAGTCCAAGATTACTGTCTAGCAACGGGTCAAGGCACCCATGAGAATGAAGTTGACACCACATTGACGTATCACCTCATATGAATGCTTACCATGTAATTTAATCCCTTTGTCTCAATATCTCATCAATCTAGTTTCCTGGCAGTGTCATAAACCTATATGCTTGATCCGTCATTCTTTGACTTCCAGAAATAAACTTGTCGTGACACCATGGCCATAGAATTTGTGCGATAGTTCTATTTCAATCAAAGGACCCGAGATATCTACTTCCATAAATATGGAAGGGAGAAATCATTCCTCTACTTATCCATTAACAACATGTCATTCGTGACGCACCCAACGTACCCTACTTCCCACCAACTATCTTCATGATGGTTTTCGTCATCAAATCTAAGTGTGCACGCCATGAAATGAGTTAATGATAATATTCCAGTATAAGGACCATTACACATGCTCATAGATAGCAATGTACGATGGCACCAAGACATGTAGAATTACTAATGGTGGGTTTGTTCTCATAATCTCCCATCTTGGAGATTACCAAGTGCGAACTCCATGACAGAGAGTCTCGTCTTCTACCGAGTACTCTCACATGGCGGTCTGTATACTATGTTTTCTATCATAGTATGTCATCCAACTGTAGAACTTTATTTAAGAATATTGTTATATCATTTCAAGGTTCTCATCATTACAGGGATCTTTCATGACCTCATTAATGCAACAAATATTCCAGGACATTATTATATTATAGTCATGTAGAACAATGAACAATATGTAATAAGTGTACATTCATGTAATCAAAGTATAAATAGTTGGTTCTTAGGACACCAAATCTAACAAATTTGTGCATGATTCCTAAAAAACATGAAAAAGACACATATTATGGGAATAAAATGAATCTTAAACAATATCAAAGTAAATTTTTATTATGGTTTGATGTATAGAAAAAATACATCATTAATACTTTATATATAAACCAATACAGATCGAGTAGGATATGTTAGAGATAGAAAGTCAAGTTCTAAAATTGCTTTAATTATTGGTGGAAGATGTGTTGCATGGAACTCCAATAAGTAAAATTTTATCTCTATTATATTGATGGAAGTTGAGTATGTTTTGGTTTTATAATACATAAATTAAATTATATAGATGAAGTCCCATCTAGAAGAAATAATGGTTGACATTGTGAACCCATTGGTGATTGGGTGTGACAATCAAAGTGAAATCAACATGTTAAAGAATTTGGTGAAAAATTCATGGTCAAAGCATATTTTCATCAAATACAACTTTATTAAGTAGAGGATTGAACATGGTGATATTTATTTGGAATATGTATTAATCAAAGAGTAGGTCATATATATATTAAAAAAACTCTTTTGAAGTATGACTTCTAGTACTTAAATGTTTTTGTGTGAATTCATTTGTTCCCATAATCTCAGTGAGTTTTATTGGTTATTTTCCATTTTTCATTCCTTCTCACTTGTTGGTGAAGGGGGGTAATATAATAGGATCTATTCTTGAAAAGGTGGATAGGATATAGTTTCTTTTAGGGAAGAGACTCTAGTTTCTTTTATAGGGGATCGCCAAGGTAGATAAAAGTTGAGAATTATTCCAAATCAAGGTAATATTGTAGTGTTGGTAGCTAAATTATAGAGAAGATTTAATTTGTATATTTTCATCTATCCAATAACTAGAAAGGGGGGATTAAAGATTTATTTTATAAGATTAGATATTGAAGAATCCTTAGGAACTGGATTAAAAAATGTAGAACTGAGTTTATTTTAACTAATATATATTCTAATTGGAATTAATCATACACCTAGGTATGAAGTTCCTCATAATCATTATTATATTCTATGCTGATGTGTTGAGATAAACTATGTATTAGATTTAGTCTATGAATTATTTCTTGAGGAAATTAATTCACAAGTTTATGATGATTTAATGTTGTATTCATTGGAAATATACTCACATATAATTTGGAAGCTATTTGGATTTAAGTGGATATGTATAATAATAAAAGTAGTTAAAATCTACCATATATGAAAAAATCATAGCATGAAGGATGGTTATCACACTACAACATCATTGGGTTTACCTAATGAAAAATGAACTTTATCTAATATTAAAAGGAAGAATCCATGATTTATTTTTGTATAAAAATGAATTAATCCCTTATGAAGTGGATCATTCCATGGACATTTTTTTCACACCATGATGATGTTAGTAGGTGACTAATTTAGTCTTACATGATGGATTTATTATGTAGAGTTAATTTGAAATGTGAAGGTGCTAATATGATATGAAGTTAATCATATAACATCCAAAATGGTTACACTATAACGGTTTGATAAATGAGTTAAGGAGAAGTTTATTTTTCTATGGAGACAATCCGGGAGAGTTAATTGTCACACTTATTTTAGAAGTCAAGTGGGATCATGTTGTGATGCAATAATCCACATCATAATTTAACAGATCCAGTTGTTAGATGTATAGTTTTACCATGGATTCTGAGGAAGGTAAGAGGATGACATTATATTAGGAGAAACCATACTACTGCAACTTGGGGGACAAAGTTTTGAGGACATGTTTTTTCTTGAAATATGAATCATGATAAACCATGGTGCATATTACACATGATATTGAGACTAATTAGAGAATCTTAGTGGATTTTTGGTTCTAGAATATTTAAATATGACACCATAAAATATTCCTATCATAGTTAAAATCTAATCAAATATATTTTGAGATACTCTGAGATCACTGGGATTTAGTATTATTTAGATATGAGGGTCATGACACAAGAAGAAGAGTAACAACATAATACATGTTATGTCTATAAAAATACATTAAATCACATATGGAAGATTTTTGTGATTAAAAAGGAGAATCTGAGGGATACTACCATTAATCTTAGAGGGATTTTATAGGCTTGTGAAGAGAAAAAAAGGGTACACACAAAGTCCGAAGTTTGGAGGAACTTTGGGTATACTAAGAGAAGATCGTTAAACTAGTTGATGCAAGTTTTTCAACTTATAATTGGGAGTTCAATATAACACACTAGCTATTTTCCTTACTCCTTTGATAATAAATTGGAACATGGGAAGCAATATCAAAACCATGATACACCAAGGATTAACTTCATAATAATAATTTTAAGTGAACCTTGCAAAAAAAACTTTTGTTTATATGTGTTCTCTGTCTTAATATCTAATCATCACATTATCCCCACTAAGATATATTCACACAAACCAAGAATTGGAATGAAATTGTTCACAAGAGTTGGTGTTTTTAGTGACCAATATTTCACCCCCATTGGTTGTTTACTTTCTTCCAGGCCTCACACCCTTCTCCTTTTAAATATTCTTGATCACTTTAACTTTCTCATCACAATATGTAGCTTCAGGTTTAGAGAGAAAATTAATTTTCTTTGAATAATTTACCTTTTATTTTCCTTTAAATAATTTTCCTTCACTTTGAGAAATTTCCACCATGTTTCTCCTTAATGATCTTTTAGTTTGATCCTCTGCCTAATCTTTTTTTTCTTGAGAAAACTAGCTAAGAAGTGTCCGCTAAACTATAATTGAAACACTTAAAGGGAATTTTAGCCTTGTATTTAAATTTTCTTAGTGAATTATTTTATAAGATAATGTTATAAATTAATTGACGTTTATGGAATCATCCTAAGAAATGGTTACCTCCTCATGGTATTTTATACACATTATACATTTAATAATTTTAAAGCATTGAAACCAATATCTTTATTAGATTTTTATTTTATCTTTAAGGATAACCCACTTCTAATATTATAGGCTATCAATACATTGTTCAGTTTATAAATTCTCCACCCATACAAGTCTTGATCCTATTGTCTTGATTTGGGTTTTACTCTTTAATGGTGTTTATTGGTTGTAATGTTGGATTTTGTGGTTTATCACTTTTTTCCTCAAAAGTGTTTTGATAATAAAAAAGTAAATTTTCAGTTAAAAAAGTCTTGATCCTATGGGGAATAAATAATTGCACTAAATTTATCCAGGATAATCCTTATCAATTTATTCATCACTATGGAATACTCAATAATTTCTCTATAAATTTAAATTAAGATTACAATTTTTCTGAATGAATAATTTATCCACAAAATCATCTTCCTCTATTTTAATATCCCTGAATTGATACCAACATGCTTCTTTCTATGACTACTTAACTTTCCTTTGTCCCTCATAGATATAATGGTGTTTCTTTTAGATTCCATTCACTATTTTTGAACCCATCACTCGTGTAAAATCCTTCTCCGATAGGGATAAGAGTATTACATTGTGTGTTATCCCATTATCTTTAATATTCTTATTATCAAGAAAGTATATGTTTTACCAAATTTGGAAATATGTAAGTCATTCTTGGTGTTTTAAAAAATTTATAATCCCATAGAAAGAAGATATGAAACTATCATATCATTTTATAAATGGAAACCCTTTCCATAAATTATGAAACTCCTTTAATGTTGATAGTGTTCATGATTTACATAGATCTCATCGATTAGAAGATATTATCAATAAAGGGACAACTCAGATCCATTGAAAAAAATAATTGGAACTACCTCAAGAATTATTTAATAATAAATGATAGGCCTAAGTGAGAGAATACCAAACTATAGTTTTCAAAACACAAACTCAAAAAATAATTTCCCCTTTTCTAGTTAGTGAGACAAGATCTTGAATGATACAATTCAATTATGAGATATAGAGAGTTCAAGAACACACACAACATAAGGTTTTTTTACAGGGCTCACTCACTCTTTTTATTGAGTGGATAATCATTAGGGAACAAAGATTATGATATCACCATGCATGTTATTTTATTATTATAAAAATGAAAAAGTAATAGAGTAGGAAGATGATCCTAAAATCCTAGTACAAAAAATAAATATGAGAAAAAAATTTAATTAATATTTACTTACTTGCCTCTGGTGCCTCTGGAATTTTGATCATAAGGGAACCCTTTTTCTTCTCCTCAATCATAGCTAAAATCAATTTGTAATTCTCCTTATAATGGATGTCCAATTATCTCAAAGTTTATTCACTCATTGAAAATTGAAATTCAATATTTATTTATAGAGGGTTCCACAATTGAATAGACATACTTATCCCAGTTAGATACAAACTCTATGATATTTATCTATTTTCTTTAATATCATTTGGATTTTAAGATATATCTTTTTTAAGTTACCACAATAAATATAATTCACCACACCATAGATATTTCTTTTTTAAAAATTGAAAAATTACTAAAACAGATGTTTCATGGGGGTATGAGGATTAAATGGATTCTTTTATCATACCATAGGACGTGAATCTATTAAAACATATATTTTATGAGGAGTTGAGGCTGAGATACCAAACTCTTGCTATTATTTATCTTCAAAGAACGATATATAAGAATATTTATATAAGACCATAGAATATGAAACTCTTATTTATGGCCATGTTCTCATTAAAAATCATCAACTCTTTCATTAAGTCTTAAAATAAGAATCCCATCACTATGAAAATACGTTCCATGAGAGTTTTTATTATCAGCTATGATATTTGATCACTCTGAAATTCAAATTTTACACCTTCCCATGGTCTACTTCCAGAAGAACATGAGACCACCACCAATGAAATGGTTGTTTTACTTAGAATTATTCACAATCATTTTTTGGAATTGCACCATGACCATTTTCAATGGATTACCATTAAATTTGATTCCTTAGAAGTTCTTCATTCATTTCAATTTAACTCGGCTCAAAATAGACTCTCATCCATTCATTGATATTTTTTTAATAAATAAAACATGAAAACACCTTTAAAACTCATTAATGTATTATCTCAAGAAACAAGTCATATTATGCCTCTAATGTGAAGGTTATTTAAACACTAAATCATAGGGTAAAATTATATTTTTGAGAATTATCTAACATCTAGGTGTAAAGAAAAATGTAATATTGTCCATTCCATAATTTAGATCAATAAAAAACTCCCCTATTATCAATTCAATTTATAAGGTCTCTTTAACATACCCCTAGATAAGATAAACACTAAGGTAATTAAATGATCCATCCTTACAAGAAGCACCCAAAAATCATTCTAAACCTCTTATATTTACATATATATATATATATTGATTAGATAAAATACCTTTATAATTTGGTAGAGTGTGGCACTAAAATTCATGCAAATATTTACTCAATTATTCATCATCCTCTAGATCAGAAAATCTATGATTAGATATAAAATCATGCTATACCTCACCAACCAAAATGACACAAGGTCATTGACACATGCCTATTTTGGGCTGTGAAAAAAAAATTATAAGATAAAATGTAGTAAAGTGTTCAACCTAGGTTGTCTCTAAATAGGAGCACACAACAATCAAGTTTATAACTTGAAATTAGAGAAATAAGTGGAGGTTATTTTAGAAATTATTTTATTTTGAAAAGAAAGAAATCAATTAAAAATAAAATCTGAACACAAGTTGATGAAGAGAGTGATGGGGTCAGGGTATGATCACATTTTTAATTTCATCATGGTCATAAAAACCATTATCAATCTCTTCCAATTTAATGATAAATGAAAGACTCCTTGATCAAGTTGTCAATAAACCTTGGTTTAAGGATGCAATGAAAACCATTCCTATGTAAATGAAAATTAATAAAACAGTCCCAAAAAACTAAGGCATGTCCCAACAAGGAATTTTTGATCCTTATAAATCTATATATGATCTCCATCTACACACATGTGCTAAAAATCGCTAGACACTCCCCACCTAACACAATTTCCTCGATTGAGACAAACTGCACTTGGCGAAATGAGTTCAAAAATATTCAACCAAATCTATATAAAATGAATGAAACCAAAACCCTAAATAAGATTGAATTATGAGAATTTGACACCACTGCAAAAATAAATCAATTAATAGAAAAATATATAGTATTAAATTAAAGCATAAGACTCCAACTTTATAAAAGTAAAACACCCCTTCCCTGATCACTCAAAAGATTTACCCCACCATGTGAAGAGTAATAGAGTTAAAAGAAGAAGATGAGAGAATTTTGAAACTAATAAAAGAAAAATAGAAAATACACAACAATTAAATTTTAAAATTATCCAATACAACCCCTAATTATTATACTTTAACAACTTTTAATGGAAGTGAACACTCATATTTATAGGCTTGAGGGGTCAAAAAGTTTCCCTTCAGATTCATTTCTTCGAAAGCTTGAGTTTATTTAGAATAATAAATGGAAGAATCTCATGAAGTTGTATTATTAAAATTTATTCCCCTATCTCTTTTTCATGATTCCAAAAAAAATATCATCTCATTGTTAAAATCATTAAAAATTTTATTCTTGAATTACTGAAAAAATGTTTTTTCCCAAGGAGACTCCTCAACTCCATCCAATTTCTCACATTATATGTATGCCTGAATGATTGAATTTATGAAAATTAGGATAGGATTCATATACCCAATAAAACCAGAATAAATTAACTTGGATGTATCTAGACCTAGATATTATTCAATTACTGATGTGGGTTCCATTCTATGGGCCATAAAAATTTATCCACTTGATTGATTTTTCTAGGCTAGTGTGTTCCAAATTGGATCTAGGTCCAGAATTCAAAGTTGAAGACCACAGATAAAATAATATTAAAAAAATAATCACTTAAATTGGATTAAAATTTTAAAAGTTATGCCTGAAAAATAGAAGATCCATAAAACAGTTAAATTTACAAAATTAACCAATTTTTACAATTAAGCCCAAAATTCACCAAAAATACTAAAATTATGAAAATAATTTCAAATTGTCTAATGGGAAGTGATTAAATATTTTAAAAATGCATTAATAATTTTGAAAATATTATCTCTATCTATCATCATCAAGTAATCATCTCTATAAGGAATACTAAAAACACCCAAGACCATGATATGGATTTAATTTAAATCCATTTTTTAAATCTATTTTATTAAATCCATTTTAAATCTTCTTAAATGTTCCCAAATTCAAACATAGATTAAAATAATTAGAATTAATATACTAAATCTAAGTATTTCCCTCACAATTAGTTACTCTAAATTAAACATGTTCAATAGGATATAAAATTCCTTGCATTAAATCATAGTTGATATTTTTATCCTATCCAATCTCCCTAGATTACATCACATGATTTGGTCATGTAAATTGTCAAACTACCAAACCATTTTAATTTCCATCAGGGATTACTCTAAAATCCAATCTAACTTCCAACAAATGTTTTAATACCACACATTAATGATCCAACCAAACTATAAACCTTCTTGGGTTTGTAATAAATTAGATTGTTTCCCAAAACATTGACCACAAATATAGAGACCAAGGTTTTACATACATAAATATTACATCTTTTTAGATGAATATTAAATACATGTCACCAAAACACACACAATATAACCATAAATATTTAGTGTGTTTGGAGACTATATATACAATATTGTTATTTATTGAATGATGTTCAACATCTCCCATAAAGATATTTCTATATATTATTCTTCTAAGATATACCCTACTTAAAACCATTATTCGTAACTTTGGGAAAGGAAAAATAATAAAGTGTGAGATGAGATGATTAGTAAGGGTAAATAATTGAGATATCAATGATCACATAATCTGAACATGATTATAAAGATATGAGAATACAAGAATAATATTTGAAAACCATACCTTGCAAATCATAGATCATAAATATGAGTCATATATTAAATCATGGAAATTCATATGACATGAATCATAAATGAATAAAATAACAAGAGTTGTGAGAGCATAAAATTCACATAAAACATGGAATTGTGGCATACACATAAGATTACAACATTTTGAACAAGTTTAAATTGATACATGTTCGCTCATTAAGTTAAGGAAATGAAATCAGGATATAGTATAACCTTATGGACATGAAAGAAGGTCTACACATGACATTATGGATATGAAATAAGGACCATTCATAACCTTATAAACATAAAAGAATGTCAATGTATAACATTGTGAATATGAAATCAGGTTCATGAATTAAATAATTAACTCATGAGTTATCCATCATTACCCAATTCATTTGAGGAAGATATGGGTATCACCTATCACATGATAAAAATTATAAATATTTGTTCCATAAAGTCATAAAACATCCATTAAATCAGAACACATGAAAAGAAAAGGGTTTCATAAAAATTTCACCATATCATAACCCATGGTAAAAGAATTGGTTTCATAAATATTTCATCACCATAATCATAAGCTATTAAAATAAAGAATCATAATATAATCCTTGGATATATCTATAGTAAAGAATAAGTATCACCAAATGATATCATCTTTAGATGGAAAATGATTTTGAAGGATCATTTAGAACATTTATTGAGAAAAATAGCCTTTCAACTTAGAAAATATATTTTTAAAACTAAAAAATTATAAAACATTTTCATAATAATTTTCTTTAAGAATAAACATGGAAATTTATAAATGAATATTTAAAAAAATGATTGGTCATGATGATAAAAAAATTCATTCATGCCGTACAAGTCAAAAACAAATATTCCTTTCACAGTTTTTATAAAATCCCAACGGTCCTTGTTTGGAAAATGAAATGAAGATTCGTTTAAAAATGTTTTGTAAAAAAGTAAAACATGGGTAGAAATGAATTTAAAAAATATTTTTAGAATATTAAAACCTTTAAATAATTTTTTTTGAAAACATGGGCATGAAAGGAAGAGGGTTTTTGACTGAAGAGAGAAACAAAGTTGATTTTCCTTAAAAACATTATTTTGGTATCTTGAGAACATAAAGAGATGAAAATGAACGGAAAACATGATTTTTTATTAAATAAATAGAGGATAATAAAATTAATGTATTTATTGAGAGGTATATAGTAATATTTCATCATTGGATGCATATCATAAACAATCATGATAAACAATGAAATCGTAACATTAAAACATTACCACTTTGGTATATTTGGAATCATTATTTCCATGAAAGAAAGAAAATGATATGGATATGTATATAAAAAAATTATGATGATAATGATCATACAATAAAATCATGGGAATTATATACACCATATAAAAGAAACTAGTGTTTTATAAGGCATGTGTTCCATATAAATAAATGTTAGACAAAAATCCATTACCGCTTTCGAAAATTATTGAATCATAAGACCAAATAATGAATAAAATCAAATGAAACATTAAATATCATGAAAATAAACATTTTAATGAAATAAAATTTCAATTTAATATTATATACACCACACTAAAGAAACAAGTGGTGAATATGGTATGTGTCTCCTAGAAATAAAAGAGATACTAGAAATCTCTTACGTTAAGTCTTCAATTCCTTAATACACATTCGAACATCCTATATAATAAATATAGGTTTATTATACAAATATTTAATAATAATAATTATATATATCATACCATATATTATTTACTTATGAACTTTTATTACCCGTTTATTAATAATTACTTGATAAAATTATGTTTTGGGTAATAACTACTTTGTTTTTCATGTATGTTTTGATTTAGTATTTTTAGTCATTTAACTATAATCATGGTTCCATCATCCCAATAATTAAATAATTGATATAAATATCATATATATATATATATATATATTCAGTATATATGTATTTATAGTAATCCATAAAAGTTATATATAGAAAATGAAATACAACATTCATAGAGACGATAAGCCGTACGAACGATTGAACACTATTTGCATTTTCTAGAAGAATAAAATGAAAGAAAGTTAAATAATATATTAACCTTGTAGAATCATCTTTATGTCATATATATCACATATTCTCATTAAAACTATCATGATTACTTTCCCCGTAAATCGTAAGTGAAGAAATAATCACATCACTCCGTGAGGCGATAATCAGTCGTATACACGAGCAACGTTATCATATTCGCACAAAATAGAAAGTAGGAAGGTATATTTGATATTATAATTATAGAAGTATAATTATGTTAAAAATATCATATAAATATGTTAATTCCATCATTTTATTCATCTACGAGCACTGGTGATGGAAAATGAATTATATGGGTTCGTGAGAAGGTAGTCTGTCACGCACACGATCGACATATTCATTTCACATTTTATGGAAGAGGATATCCAAACAACATAATAATATATTAGTATATGTTTTGTATTTATGTTATTATATTTTAATTATTAATACATGAATTAAGGTGTTAAGATAAGAAGTAAAAAAGAAAGAGTTTAGTAAAGACAATCACCTTCACCTTAGAACAACCTCCTGTGGATCTCTTATTAAGGACCCTAGGGTTGATGTTTTGTGAATAAAATCAGCTATAAAACATATATAAGGATTTTTTGGAGGGATTTTAGTAGGGTTTTTTTGATTCAAATGGATTAATCGGTGTGAATAAGTGATGGGAGTATGTTCCCTTTTATAATTGAGGAATGACATTTTTGTAAATACCCAAAACTATTCAATAATGATAAGTAACTCTCACCCAAAGTTCATAAAAAATTGATAAATAATGTATTGGAGAGATTATATTATTTATAAACACTTCCAAAATAAAAACAAAATACAAGTTTTAAACATGATATTCTTTTTTATTATAGTTTTCCATCTTAGTTTTCACTACGATAACTTGTATCTTTTTATTTACCTGTGTAATTTATTATTTAAGAATTAAAATAAAATAAACCTTATTATATAATTTTGACCCACTAATTATAAATATTAAAACCAATTTATTAAATATAAATCTTTTGTGCGTGCAATGTTAATTTTAATACAAGCACATGTAATGTGCACAACCCAGTTTTAACCTTAATCATGGAAATTAATTTTTATTATATTTATGAATAAAAATTAATTTTACCTTATTATATAGTTACATAAGTGGTGGAATTTACTTTAATATTAATCCCATATATGTGATGAAAAATCAGTTTTCCAAAGAGAGAATTTTCAAAAATATAGAAAGTTTTAATAGAAAAATTTAATATAAAATTTACTACAATGACCTAAATTGGATTAATAAATATATAATTTAAATAATTATACTTTTAAAACCATATTAAAATATAATATAGATTTTAAATTCTTTAAAAAACGCAATTTTTAATAAAAATTAGTATTTTTTTAATATTCATCAAAATAATAATATTTTCAAAAAATTATCAAAAATTAACCCTAAGATAATTTTAAATTATTAATCCAAAAAATGAAGTTAATTTCTTAAAATAAAATTTCTAAAAGTTTCAAAAATTAATTTTAATATTGGTTCACAAATTCAATAAAAAACAATTTTTTTGAGAAAATAGTATTTTCGAAACATATAAAGACTTTACTAAAAATTAAGCAATTTTTTACCAATATTTTTTCTTTATATAAAACCGTTATACTTAATATTTATAATGTGTTTATTCCTATTCATAATTCTAAGTTTAAAAACAATATTATAAGAGTCTTATTTAAATAAAAATATTTATAGAATATCGCCGTTCATTAAAACTCAGTGTTGCATGTAACGTAAGCTATCACAGAAATTAATTTTATTTGAAAAAATGTATTTCATAAAAACATAGGGAGAAAAATTATACACCCCCCTCTCCCTATAAATTAATCCCTCCAAAATAAATAAATAATGATAATTGTTTCTCATTACATCATCAGGTTCCCACAGAGCTTCCTTAAGATGGGGGTTTCTTTACAAAACACTGACCTGGTGAGTTCTATTGTTTCATATCACTTTTTCTCTATGATATATAATTTCCACAAATTTTTCTCATAAGAAAGATATTTCTTCAGTGGTACAACCTATGAGTTCAGTGTATATGAAGGATTGGGTATGTACTTCCTAAGGAGAGATTCATGGAACACAATATAAACTTGAGTGAGATTTTATGGAAGCACCAAAAGATAAACTACTATCCTTATACGATCAAGAATTTCAAAGGGACCCACGTATCTAGGGATCAACTTTACTTTATAAAACAAGCATAATTTCATCATTTGGCTGTGATTTGATCAATTTATACTTCATATCATACTCTATGAAATGAATATTCATGATGATTTTTTACATTATTGAATCACTAAAATCTTCATAAGATCTATAAATCATTCTTTAAGCCTCTAAATATTTACCAAAACCAAAATAGTTACCACAATATATCCAATAATATCCATGGTTTGATTTAATCCATTACATAAATAGTCAACCGTAAGGCTCCACCAAAATACATATGACAAAAATTGAATTCCAATTATTGGAATAAATTGATCTCATATCCTTCAATGGGAAACGTAACAATAATAAAGTCTTATAAAAGATTTTTATAAACCCTAATAAATTCAAAAAATTCAAAATAAAAACATATATTCTTCTAAAATATAAATAACCTATTATTCTTTAAATAAGATCTTATCTTAGGCAAAAACATTTGCATTGGAAATCCGGGTACATCCTTGAACTAATAGATGATAATATGTTGATTTAGAATATCAAATGTGATTTCTAAATTCTTGAATATATATATAGATAGACAATAAATTCTCAGAATCACATCAAATTTCACCAATTGATGTATAATAAGATATTCATAGAGCCCATCTATACATAATAAAACATGAAATATCCCACTATGTAGTTCCCATATTACCATGATTCACTTCAGGTATTGTGATTACATAAGATTTCCCTTTTTTCCTATATATTCAAAGGTTGTTACGGATTATCATTCTCAATATCCCTTGGATTAGGGCATTGATTTTCATAATTCCAAAACTCTTTACGTTTGAAGCACTGGAGTGTGGGTGGTTCATTCTATTGACCTGTCTCTCCATTAATTTCATTGATTGACTTCTTCTCATCACTTATACATTATTTTTCTTGATGGATAGGATTCCCACACTTGTAACACCCTCTTGTTCCTTTCAGAAATTCACTTGAGTTCTTATTCCCTAATTTATGGCATATAGGTGACTCAGATTTCTTTCTACCAAGTGATTTTATCAAGTTTACATGATACTCAATATTTATTTTCTTATCAAAACCATGGGAATGGTTGGAATCTATTTATTTCACATCAAAAGACCTCTTCATAGCCACTTAATTCTCTTATATCTAATGCCTTTTGAAGACTTGGTTTTAGGGAAATAAAGAGTTGAACAATTTTTCTTTCAGGGCTAATGATTAAACTATAAGCACACATTGATAGTACTATAAAATTAGTTTCATAGGTTCTAATAGATTCATCATCCATCTGTTTGAGCTCAAGAAATTCCTTCTCTATCCTTGTTCATAGAATAAAAAGGAATTACTTATTGAGAAATATCCTCTTTAACACTTCTCATTCAATGGAGTAAATTCCCTCTTCTTGAATCATATTCTTAATAAGGTTACACCAGTGATTTGTTTCTCCCTCCAAATGATATACAACCAAAATGAATTTTCATGCTCTGAACACTGGGAAATAATCATCATAAGTAGGAATTTTTATTAGATAACTTGAAACGACAAGACCAAAAAAGTCAAGGAGGACATAAATAATGAAAAATGAGGGCATAATCTATAAAAATACCAACACATTCTATAGGAAGGTAACCTAAGACAGAAAAATAAATCAAATTCTCATCATGATAACCCAAAGAAGAAATAAAATATGAAACTTTGTTTCCTTTATGCCATGTGTGTAACACCTCCACCAGGTTATTAAAAATAAATTTTCTTTTATGTATGTGGTAGAAAATGGGCCAAGGGATTTAAGAATGTGTATGATGATAATTTTGAATTATTAAATAATATCTTTCCACTAACTCCCACTAAGGGTTTCTATTTTGGAAGAACTTAATCCCATGTAAAAAAGTATAATGCTCTACTAAAATGGACTCCACATGAACATAATATTTAGTTAAAGCCACAAAAACTAAACCTAAATTATCCCAAACCACACCACCACCATGAATGAGGCCATACATGCATGATCCATCCATGTTAAGTTTCAGACCATATCTAGGGGTGACTATTTCACCCATTTTACCTATGAAAATGACCTCTGAATGGAAGGGACGGAGGATCTGTCAGCCATAAATAATCTTAGGAGGGGAGAATTATCCTAAATATTTATGAGGATATCTAGATTAACCACTAAGCTCCATGTTATATCCACTAATTTCAAATATGAACTGATATAACCCTCTAAATTTCTTTGGTCCTAGAACTCAAAATGCACTAACATCCTGATACCAATAGGACCAACCTCACTCTATACTCCTTCTTTTTGTTTTTGACTCAATATAACCAATTTTGAAGAAAATATTCAATAGATCCAAACTAGAATCTAAACTTGAAGAACTCCCCTAACTTCTCCCACACAACATCCTCCCACTCACCATGAAAAAACAAATGAATAGACATTTCTTTATTGGGGTTATTGTATAATTAACACATAGAGGATAGTGAAATACAAGTACATTTAAACTTTTTGTCTAGGGATATGGCATGATCTCTTATGTGTCAGACCAAGAAACAATATTTCACAAGCATCTTGTGACACCCGGCACTACAAAAAAAATTGCTACTTAGCAGCAGTTCTAGTAACCGATGTAAATTAAATATATTTATAAAAGTATAATATAATATTATTTTTATAAAACCGATGCTATATTTTTATTATTTTAACAATTAGAAGTGTTTTTTAATTAAAAAAATTCTATTTTAAAAAGAACCCCTAATTCCCCACCCTCCCCCGCTCCCTCTGCGCAACTCTGCCCCCTTTCCACCCCATCCCTCCCCTACCTCCTCCTCTCCATTCCCTAGAGGCAACCCAAAACCCAAACCCCCATTCCCCCACCCTCCAACCTCCTCCTCTCAGTTCCCCAACGACAACCTTGACCCAGCGACCCCCATCCCCCCACCCCTTCAACCTCATCCTCTATGTTCCCCAATGGAGACCCCGACCCCACAACCCCCATTCCCCCCGACCCTCTAACCTCCCTCTCTTATTTACCTTGGGGAAACCAAAACCCCGCAACCCCCATCCCCCCGCCACTTTGAACTTCTTCTCTCTACTCCCCGGTGAATACCCTTACCCCATTACCCCCATTCCCCCACCCCCTCCGATCTCCTTCTCTCAGTTCCCTGATGGCTACCCTAACCCCATGAAACTTATTATCCCCACCCTTACAACATCCTCCTCTTCGTTCCCTAATGGAGACCCTAACCTCAATACCCAATTCACCCCACCCCTCAGACCTACCTCCTACGTTCTCAGAGAAGACCTCAACTCCCGAAACACCCCCTCCAACCCTGACCCCCGCAACCCCCTAACCTCCCTCTCCCTGGCTCATTGTTCCCCTCCTCAGTGACGACGCAGACCCCCAACCCCCCTCTTACCATATTTGTTACCATCCTTGGTGGAAACACAGACCCCCAACCCCCTCTGACCTCCCTCTTCTCGGCTCTGATCCCCTCCTCGATGGAAATGTGACCCCATCTAAAGGTTACATCCTCCTCCCCATAATCACCCTAAATATATTATTCCTTAAGGGGTTATTATCATGTAATTTATCTATACAATTATAGTTTTATGTATACATGGTATTAGATTACGCTTTATTTGTTAGTGAATATGTAATTGTAGTTGGTTCTTTTGCAGTTTCTCCAAGAAAACTCTCTCATAGGGAGTTTATTTATATACAGAATATGGTACAGGTGCATCCTATATAGTGGTAGAAACAATACGTATAGCCTGAATAGATGGTGTTCTTTCGGATGAATCCTCTATAGTGGTAGAAGGGGTTTTTTTATCTTTTACAACCATGGTAGACATATAGAGTTGAATATTTTGGGTATACATGACATATAATGAGCTCATATATAGATGAATATTTTTATAACATTAATTTTCCTACGAAACACATTTCATTATATATATATATATTTATTATAAATGTGATTAATTTTAATTTTATAAAATAAACATAATTTTTTATTCTTACATGTAAATATTATCTTATGAATAATTTTTCATAATTTTCATAAATAATTTTTTTGTAGCTAAATAGTGAAAAAATAACAATTTTTATAAAACATTTAATTTCATTTCATTTTTATAATGGAAGAATGGATTAAATTTTTTGAATCCTTTTTATATTATATATATATAATAAATTAAAATATATAATTTTTTGTATTTATAAAACACTTGTATATAATTTTTAAAATATATGTAATGTTTTAATTAAAATAATAATTTAGTTGATTAAATTAAAAAATTAGTTTTCTTCGCCTATTGAAATTATATCCATAAAATGTACATTTTATTTTAGACCAATATTATGATAATATTTAATAATTATTGGGTCTATTTTTTGAATAAATGTATAATTATTGTGATTAATGTTGATAACCATGATAATGATAAAAATATTATTTTTGACTAATTGTTTTATTTATGTTTTGTAACATTTAAAAAATAAATTATATTGAATAATATAAAATAGTGACAGTATAATGATGTTTACAAATATATATGATTATATTAATAGTCATTTTATAGGTAATCAATGCATTATAATATTAATAAAAAATAAAAGTAAAAAATATAATTTTTCTATAGAAAATAGTATTCCAATATATATAATCATTTATTTTAAATGTTTGTCTTATCATGATTATAAATTGAATTACATTAAACTCATAAAAAAATAATGAACAAAAAATATTTATGTTTAGGGGTTATGTTATATGTTTAGTAAAAAATAATTTCTATTGGTAAAAACTTGTTTCCATAGTAAAAATAAAAATGTAAAAAAGTAAATATATAAAAAATAATAATTTTATTATTATTGATAAAGTAAATTCATATTATAACACTCAATTAAAGAATAAATATTTTATATCTTTTGGAACGTTCATGGGTTTACTTTTTTCTAAAATTTATTATTTCATATTTATATTTAATTTATTTCTTTTTAGTATTAATCATATAAAAATTATTTTATTATATAGTTGGTTATTTTGTTTGAGTTTTGTTGGTTTGTTCAAAGCTCCTCATACTCATGAGAGATTAGAATTCAAGCATACAATTGATATAATGACAATAAGGAAATTCATCAAGAATGCATACAACCACCATGAAATGGTGAATTCCTACTACTTATTTAATTAATTTTGTCATCATTTTATATACTATTTGTAAGTCAATTTCCTTATCATTTTATCTAATACTTATTTAATTTTTTATAGATATTTTGGGAATTCCTATTTTTCTTTCAACTATTTACAGCAAGGCACAAAAGAGATAAAATGTTTTTTTCTACCAGTGTTACCATGATTTCTATTTTCATTTCCTTTATTTTTAGAATTACCAATACTGTATATTGATTTGATGTTATTAGATGAAAAAAATCATTCAATATTGAAATCCATAAGAGTATAGGAATCTCATGTGACCATTTTGGAGACTTCGCATGATATAATGGTCACATGAGCTTCCTATTCTCTTTTTACTTTTAATAATGAGAAAGGTTTTTCATCTAATAACATCGATTCAATATGTAGTGTTGGAAGTTTGAAGAAGAAA
The DNA here is from genome assembly GCA_963277665.1 of Viscum album. Lineage (NCBI taxonomy): Eukaryota > Viridiplantae > Streptophyta > Magnoliopsida > Santalales > Viscaceae > Viscum > Viscum album. The sequence goes on along the minus strand of OY728135.1, from coordinate 660,973,759 downwards.
GACAATGGAAATAATGGTAAAATTATAATTTGGATTTTTTTAAAACATTTTGATGTGTAGTAATCAATCTCACCTCAATCCAACACACTATGTGACTAGTATGACTCTAGGTGCTTCTTTTTATTTAAAATTGACTTTAATTTTAGTAAAAATGACAAATGAAATGCTAAAAACTAAGAAAAAATATTAATATTATTTTTATAATTTAATAAAATGATATATATAAGTCATTTTTCATGTGTAGGAATCATCCACACCTCAATCTGATACACAATGTGCCTGGTATGACACAAAGTGTCCGTAATCAGTTTAAAATTGACATTTTAGTTCAAAATGACCATGCATTGAAATCCAATAAAACATGGTAATGTTTTCTTAATAGGTTAGATAAATAATTCATCAATCATTTATGATATGTAAGAATTGTTCTCACATCAAACCAATGCACAGTGTGATCTATATGAGTCAAAGTGCATGCTTCATGCTTAAAATGACAATTTAGTAAAAAAGACAAGTGACATACTCAAAACTAAGATACCTCATTAAATTTTTTTTGATAATATTTTGAAAATTATCTATAAGTTAGTTGATACATGTAGGAATCATACACACCACAATCTGATGTACGATGTAACCAGTATGACTCCAAGTGCGTCATTTTATTTAAAATTGACATCAATTTTAGTGAAAAGGGAAAATAACCTACTCAAAAATGAGAAACACGTTCATATTATTTTAAGACATTATGAAAACGATATATATGTTATTTATGATGTGTAGGAATCAACCTCACTTCAATATGATACACTATGTTCCTAGTATTGCTCAAAGTATGCCTTTTTATTTAAAATTGACATTCATTTTAGTAAAAAGGACAACTGACCTACTCAAAACTAAGAAAAATAATTTATATTCTTTTTTACTTTAGTAAAAATATACATTATTCATTTATGACATGTAGGAATCATCTTCACTTCAATATGATTCACGATGTGCCTATTATGGCTCAATGTGTCCGTTATTAGTTTAAAATTGTCATTTTAGTTAAAAAAGTATCACTCACTGAATAACAAGAAAGGACACTCATATTTTATTGATAATTTAGGAAATCGATTCATAAGTTATTTTTTATGTGTAGGAATTGGTCTCATGTCAAAATTATACACTTTGTGATCGGTATGAGTCAAAGTGCATCTTTCCAGTTTAAAATGACAATTCAGTAAAAAAGATAAGTGACATACATAAAAATGATAAAACACATTCATATTGTTTTAATACTTTTGTAAAATTATCTATAAGTCATTTGAGACGTTTAGGGATTAGCCTAGCCTCAATATGATGCACAGTGAGACCGTTATGACACCAAGTGCGTGTTTTTATTTAAAATTGACAAGAATTTTCATAAAAAGAACAAATGACCTACTCATGAATTGTTTTGATACTTTATAAAAATGATCTAAAGGTTATTTTTGACATATAGTAATCATCCTAACCTCAATACAATACATTATGTTCTTGGTATGGATCCAAGTGCATATTTTTATTTGAAATTGATATCCATTTTAGTAAAAAGGACAACTGATCAAATAAAAATTGAGAAAATACATTTGGATTGTTTTTTTACATTAGGAAAATGATCCATAATTCATTTATGATGTGTAGGAATCATCCAATCCTCAATCCAATACATGATGTTCTCAGTATGGATCAATGTATTTATTATCAGTTTAAAATCAATAGTTTAGTTCAAAAGGTGTCACTCATTGAAAACTCAGAAAACATGCTCATATTTTATATATAATTTAGTAAATCAATTTATAAGTCATTTTTTATGTGTATTAATAAAAATCACATCAAACTGATACACTATGTGATTGGTGTGATTCAAAGTGCGTGTTTCGAGTTTAAAATCAAAATTTAGTAAAAAAGACAAGTTATGTACTCAAAACTAAGTAAAAACATTAATATTGTTTTTATAGTTTATAAAAATGATCTATATGTTATTTTAGATGTGTAGTAATCAGCCTCACCTCAATATGACATATATTGTTTTTTTTAAAGGTTGGGGCCGAAGCCTCATTAATTATTAAAGGAAAGCAAAGACCTCTTTTAACTGGGTAGAGGGAGACCCATTACATAGCCCGAAGGCACAATGGGCATTTAGCCCATTACATGGCCCGTAGACCCATTTTTTTTGGCCCGAAGCCCATTCTGTGAATAGTACTGATCGGTATGGCTCCAAGTGCATCTTTTTATTTAAAATTGACATCAATTTTAGTAAAAAGGAAATTGACCTACACAAAACTTAGAAAACACATTTAGATTTTTTTGATACTTTACAAAAATGATCTATATGTCATTTTTGAAATGTATGAATCAACCTCACCTCAAAATGATACATTATGTGTCTGATATGGCTTCAAGTGTGTCTTTTTATTTAAAATTGACATCTATTTTAGTATAAAGGACAACTAACCTACTCAAAACATAGAAAACTTATTCGGATTGTTTTGATACTTCAGGAAAACTATACCTAACGAATTTATGACATGTATGAATTATCTACACCTTAATAAAATACACGATGTTCCCTTTATGACTCAATATGTCTGTTATCAGTTTAAAATTGACATTTTAGTTCAAAATTGACATTTTAGTTCAAAAAGTGACACTCACTAAAAACTAAGCAAACATGCTTTCATTTTATTGATAATTTATTAAATCGATTCATAATTTATTTGTTATGTTTAGGAATTGGTCTCACGTAAAACCAATACATGATGTGATCGGTATGAGTCAAAGTGCATGTTTCCAGTTTAAAATGAAAATTTAGTAAAAAAGAGAAGTGATATACTCAAAAATGATAAAATTCATTATTATTATTTTGATACTTTATAGAAATGATCCATAAGTCATTTGATATGTTTAGGAATCATCCTTACCTTAATCTAACAGACGGTGTGACCGGTACGACTCCAAGTGTATCTTTTTATTTAAAATTGACATCAATTTTAGTAAAAAAGACAAATGACCTAATCAAAACCAATAAACACCTTTATATTATTTTGAAACATAAGAAAAATGATTCATAAGTCATTTTTTATGTGTATAAATCAAACAAACGTTGATCTGATACACGATGTTCCTGGTATGTCTCCAATGGCGTCTTTTTATTTAAAATTTCCATCTATTTTAGAAAGAAGGAAAACTTACCTACTCAAAACTGAGAAAACACATTCGGATTGTTTTGATAATTTTGGAAAATGATCCATAAATAATTTATTAATAATAAGAATCATCCTCATTTAATTCTGAATTATGGTTTACCTTGGATGTATATTAGGCATCAGTTGTTGTTGGACATATTTTATATGTATATATTGATGACTGAGGTACATGTTGACAGATGTATGGATTGATGGAGATTGAGTTTATGATGACTGTGGATGTTTGTATATATTAATGTGGGTGTATGATGTATATATTATTTGTTTTTTATTAAATAATTTTAGAAAAACTTATTTAGCAGTGGTTTTTAGTAACCGTCGATAAATACATTAAATAAAATATATTTTATCAGTGTTTACAATTAACTACTTCTAAATAAATGCCTCTAATAAGTTCATTGATATTTTTTTTCATTTTATTTATATTTCCCATATATTTTTTAAAATAAAATGAACCATCTCTAAATTATACAAAAATGACACCTAAGAAAACCGCCGTGAAATCAAAAAAACCACCGCTAAATGATAAACAACCATGAAATACGTGGAGGTTTTACTAACCATCGCTATACAATTAAGCGGTGGTTTAAACTACCACTATTATAAAAAAACCCTCCACTAATGACAATTTTTTATAGTGATATGATACCCCCCACTCAACCCGAACAAAGTTCTCATACCTAAGAGTGTGGTACGCCTTGGCCAAGAACAAAACCGATGAGGATCTTTTGAGCACCATATTATCCTACTCATTATTCAATATAATTTTCCCCAAACATTCAATCTTATGAGGATTAAGTATGTCTTGAATAAACATAGGATGACTTGTCACCTAAGAAAATGAAGTATTTAGATTTGGGAACCCCTAAAAACCCATCAGAGATCCTACCCAGTTATGTATCTAAAATTAAATGTCTCAAAATCCAATAATCTAGTTCAGGTTAAGAAGAAGAGTCTGTATATGTCCATGAAGAATTTTATATAGCCCTGATGCTAGAACTATTGGCACATAGAGGTTCGGGTCATATCTTGTAAAGACCTGAACCAAGTTACCCAAATCTGGTGCCTTATAACATTACATTAGCATGATTACAAGAAAGACGTAACCTTAAGGAACAAATAGTTTAGTATATTTGGAAAAAAGATACATATATAAGTTTGACATTACATCCTAGAAGGAAATATAACACTAATTTATTCCATTAGAAACATCTATGACTCATATATTATGCATAAAAGTCATTCATAATTTACTTCTTCATATACTGGGAAAAAGAAACATAAGAATGGGGTGACATCAAACTCTCAATAATTGTAAGAAATATAGAGTAAGATAACATAAACCTCAGTCGCGGTGAATAATTGAAAACACATTCCTTTAAATGAAAAAATTGAACATAATATGGTAGAGATATGAACTGAATAAATATTATCATAATAAAACATAATCATGGGTATTCTACTAGTCGAATAACAACATTGACTATACATTTATAGCATCATAATGAGAGAAATTCATATTACATACATTCTAAAATATACCATCAAGGCCTCGACCAAGACATCTAAAATGATTAAGGCCTCATCCAAAACCATATCTTAAAATGGGCCAGGCCTCAACCAAGTCCATGTCTATTTATCTCATGAGACCTACCGATACATCGAGGGGATATAGTGGGCCCCACCCATCACATAATAAGTCCAATAAATTCCTCATATGAGCAGGGATAAACATAATCAACATATACATTCATATTGAAACTAACATATGAAATGTGAATAACTTTCCCCAAACACTATGCTTAAACACTAACCATTTAGCATAAATTGGTGAATGTTTTTAGGATAGTACATCCACAATAAAAATATTCATAAACCATAAAATTAGATGATATCATAAAATATTAATCCCAATAATACATAAGAATCAATAAGAGTGTTGAAACAGACAAAAATACTCTTATAAAATCATCAAGTAATTCTTTAAATAAATACTCTTTTATTTTGAAAAGAAGAGTTCCTTTGGAAAAGTATTTGTATAAAACCATTACTAAAGTAAGATAGTATTTTCATAATAAAATGAGTGATTTTATAAATATAATGGTTGCTAAAAACATATTATATAGTTCCCTTGAAAATAGGTAAGAATTTGAGAAATATCCTTTAATTGTACTTGTATTTCGAAAATAATTTTGAAGGTTCCTTTTAAAACATGTAACTATCCATAAAATAAAGAAAGATTATGGTTGGTAAAAATATATACAACACTCACACAGAATTTATGAATATTAAATAGTAATACATAATAATTTTATTGAAATAATTAGACAATAAAAGTAACCCAAATGAAAATGGAGGTTCAGGTGGAAAACCCTTACCTAAAGTAATGTGTTTTGCTCTTGAACTTAAAGTCCTGGAATATAAAATTAGACTTATTAATAACTTATTTATGAAACTATTAGACTATTATTTAGTTTATCATAATTTTTTTTATTTATGTCCTTATTGATAAGTTTTAATATTGAATTCTGTCGTTCCAGAGTGTTCGTTTTCTTTATATTCATAATCAGTTCACTTGTTTTTATGTAATTGAGTTCATATGGAATGGATTTAAATCTCTAGAATTGAATTTAAACATTATTTATGAACATAAATATGTGTTAATGGTCATTTATATCATTTGGATACATGGAATTAAGATGAATCATTATATGAAATATTAATGAAAAACTCTTGTATTATTTTAGTGGTATTTTGATTATTAGGAACTACTGTGGTCATATAAATTAATATTATGTACATATACTAGTTACTGAATATTTAGTATGTTATAATACATATTTTATAGTCTGTTTCAACTATAAAAATTATTTCATAACCATTAATTAAGGATAAATTGTAGAAAGAAACTTCGTCGTCCATAAAGCTTTTAAATTGGCACCTCACAGACGATGATTTCATTTATAAAATAAAAGAGAGAGAGTATGGATATTGTTGATGGTTATTCCATTAACATAATATAATTATATTTTATAGATGATACTAGAGTTATCATGGTAATTTGGATAGAGGATGCGAGGAGAATATAACAATAGAATGGAACTTGAAATAAAATTGAAAGAAATAAAATGTGAATTTAACTCTTGAATCCACCTCCTTGAGAATCTCTTTTAGGAAAAGAGTTTTGGTCTTTTGGAAACACAAAGAGCTCTTGGACATGGGGAGAGACTAGGGAAGGATATTTGGAAATAATTTTTAGGATCTTTAAGGCTTAAAGGAGTGAAGCAAAGAGGGAGTAATGGAGGGGTTTTATAGTGGAAGAGAGGAGTAATTTTTGAATATCTTAATCATTATTTTATTATTTCCCTCAAGAAAACCAATAGTATTGATTATCATGACCAATAATAGTAATAAGTGCATGTTAGTTCTAACTAAATGATCTTACATCATCCATGATTTTAGGAATAGTGAATTTAACTGATAATGTATGTATACGGTAAATTACTGTATTTTACTATTCATAAAAAATTTGAGTATTTCAGAAAAATCCCAAAAATTCACCCTAACCATTTTATTATGTGTAGAATTAAAAAATGAACACCATTTTTTAAAAATAAGTTTTTTAAATATGATTAATTTAATTTTTAAATAAAATAATAGTTTATTTAAAAATTAACAATTTTAAAACTAAAGCTCATTTTATATTACTTTAATAAATTAATCAAGATGTCATTATATTATAGCCTTAAGAAAATAAAATAATAAAATGATTTACTATTCATAAGGGTCATATTACTATTCATAAGAGTATGTTTCTATTCACTAAAAAATCAAGTGGGTTCTATCAGACTCCAAATGACTTACTGATCACAACTCTAGATGATCATTTTTTGAAATTCAAAACATAGAAGGGGAAAAGTTGTGTTTAACAGTTAGATTATAAAATGTTTTGTTTTTTAGGGACTCAGTGTTTCATGAATTCAATATTTATTTTGAAAACCTTGGGGTGTTACATTCTCCCATCCTTACAAAAATTTCATCCTTGAAATTCACAGAATGTTACCCTACAAAAAGATTCAGGTAGGTCTTGATCATAAGATCCTTAGGATCCCATGTTGCCTCTTAGAGTTTATGATTTCTCTAAAGTATCATTACCATAAGAGTAGTAAGATTCCTCCAAACTTGTTCTTTAGTGTCCAGAATCTGGATAGGATCATCATAGTTAGATAGGCTAGGTTCCAACTCTATACCTTCATAAATGAGGACATGCAATGGGTCTGGAATGTACTTTCTCAACAATGAGACATGGAACACATTATGTACTTTGGATAGGCTAGGAAACATAGCCAAATGATACGAAACATCTCTAATTATCTCCAGAATTTCAAAAGTCCCAATGTACCTAGGGCTCAGTTTTCCTTTCTTTTAAAATATTATAACACCCTTCCATTGAGATACGTTTAAGAAAACATGATCTCCCACTTGAAATTACAAATCCTTACTTTGATTATTAGCATTGATTTTTTGTCTACTTTTAGCTTCTTTGGTGTGGCCTTGAATAGTATTTACCTTCATTGTTGTTTCCTCCACAAGTTATGGGCCCACAAGCTTCATTTCACTAACTTCATCCCAACATGTTGCTCTATGACATCTCTTCACATACAATGCTTTATATGGCGCCATTTGAATACTTGTATGGAAAATATTATTGTATGAAACCTACACTAAAGTTAAATATTGATCCCACATACCTTTAAAGTCAAGTGAAAATGATCTCAACAGGTCCTCTAAGGTTTGGACCGTCCTCTCTGATTTCCCCTCAGTTTGAGGGTGATAAGCAGTACTCAATCGAAGATTGGTATCCAAATATTTTTGAATACTTTTCCAGAATTTCGATGTCAATATTGGGTCACAATAAGACAAAATTGATAGAGGTTCCCCATTAAGTCTCACAACTTCATTTATATAGAGTCACTCTAAGTGATCTAGTGGAAAATCCTCTCTTATAGTGAGGAAATGTGCAGATTTTGTAAGTCGATCCACAATTACCCATATTGCTTCATTATTTCTTGGAGTTTTGGGTAATACAGTGTAAAAATCCATGGTGATGTCATCCCATTTACATGCAGAAATAAGTAGGGGTGGCATGAATTCTTTTGGATTTTGGCTTTTGGCCTTCACTTATTGACAAACTAAACATCTTGATACATAATCTGCAATTTCCCTCTTTAGGTTATCCCACCAGAAATTTTCCTTCAAATCTCTACACATCTTAGTGATACCAGGATGTAAGGAGAAATTAGAACTATGGGAATCATCTAATAACTCCCTTTTTATCTCGGGTATAACTGGAACACAAAGCATCTTTCCAAATTTT